>OZ023232.1:26031370-26499789 GCA_964006365.1 Trididemnum miniatum | reverse complement strand
AGCTTTTGCCCTGATTGCTTAGTTGTCATCACCTAACAGGGTGAGAAGAGCGTTTTCTGGGTGGGCAAAATAGCAGTTTTGTTGAATACTTTGCTGTATGATAGGAGGAGGCTATCATCACTGAACAGCTTTTGCATGGATTCGAATTCTTGAAAAGTATAAAAAGATTTTGAAGAAATTGAATTTTCAAGAATTCAAATTCATGCAAAAGCTGTTCAGTGATGATAGCCTCCTCCCAATCATACAGCAAAGTATTCAACAAAACTGCTATTTTGCCCACCCAGAAAACGCTCTTCTCATCCTGTTAGGTGATGACAACAAAGCAATCAGGGCAAAAGCTGTGAATATGATCTCCAAAATCAGACGCAGTAATAAAATGGAAGCCCACAATCATACTTACCTTCGTTAGTTTTATCTTCCCACATGCAATTTCAATGCAAAGTGATACACTGAAATCGTTGACATTTACAAAAAAAGACGAACTGCTATTTTCTATCTTTCAAACAATAAAGGAGTCCTAATTTTGCATGAACCGCCATTGAGAAAAACTAGCACCAATATCAAGCAATTTCTCAAGCAAACACTGCAACTTGGTTATCCAAATCACACTCCAGCAGTGGAACGTGGAGTAAAACTGACAACAAAGGCAAGTAGCCGAATAGCTGGACAGAAGCGCCAAATGGGTGAAGCCTTGTGTACTTTGGCAGCAAGTAAAAAGCGATGGTTTGGAAAATCCAAGAGAGTTGCAAGAAGATCTTTTGAACAATGATAGTGTGCCACGTTTTGTGCGTTGGGTGATGTGTGTACTGTACATCCTTCATGTGTCTGCTTTTGCATAGTCTGATACCTTTTCATGCTGTGCATTTGTGTCCACTGTGAAATATTTGTATCCTGTTTTGTATATACATGGTGACTCCTATGTGGATATTGGTCGCAAAAAATTAAATAATCTGGTGGTTCACGCTTCTCACAACTGTTTTATTTCAGAGCGCATCGAATTCTGACACCAAAGTAAATCATGAAAAAAATAAAGTTGCTTAAATCATAAAATAAAGATTACAGTTGTCTTCTACTCTGAAAAACATTAAAAATGAATACCAGCAATGCATATCTAGCACTTCCCAGTCAAATTTTATGCATAATTAACTATTTTAGGGGATGCGATTTAGAAATGCTGGGGGGGCAGGGTCTAAACGCGGTTCAATTTCTAGAAAATTTTGTATTTCCCAATATTTCTCCCTAAGGCGAAAATTCAACACCCAGGCAAGCTGAAATTAAAAATCTGATTGAAAAGGGGGCACCCTAATAGATAGTCTGCCATTGACGCTTTCCGCACGCACTGTTTGCGCATTTACTGCCGTAGCTCACAAGTAGATACGATTGAAGCGAGAGTTATATTTCGCACTGCTGCTGTTTTCTAATTGGCTGAGTAAATTTACTAAGCAAATTTCCCATTGCAAATCATGAATAACTTTAACACAGAAATTAATGATAGATGGCAAACCTTTTTTGGTTTGCTGGCAGATTCTGACGTTTCGGCAGATGCTGCCGCACTTCTGCCTTCTTGAGGTTCATCAGCAACGGCATCCGCACTGTCCGCGTTGGTTTCATCTTCTGAGGAATCATCCGCATCATCCTAACACATTGACGAAAAATTTAAAACCGACTTTCAAATAACAAGCCATTATGACAGCTCGTTTTTTGATAGCATTATTTTAAATTGCAAATCGGTGATAAAATGTAAGCAGTAGTTTGCTACCGTGAGGTACCGGCATACGTTCATGAAACTTTTCACACAGGGAAAATTCCTCTTCGCCTTTGCGATATATCAGCGGTCAGGTTTTGATCAGTTAGTTTCAAGAGTTATGCAAAACATTATATGGTGAAATCTGTGTCCGTCTAGTTTAATCAAATCACCCCATTCAACGGAGACAAAACTGTACAATGGAATCGTCGTCAACACTTTGCCAGGAAAAATTCCCAGGGATAAAAAACATTGCAAATGCATGAATTAATAACATCTTTAAAAAAAAATCAGCAAACTGTCGAGCTGCTTAACAAAAACAACAGCTTTCCTAAAATGCGCACCTCAGGCGGTAAATTTCTCCCAAGGTCAAACGTCTCCAACGGAACTTCAACAAAAAAGTTATTGCACAAACGAGTCACTAGAAACCGTAACATGACTGTGACCTAAACAGATAATAAAGAAATAGAAGGACACCAAGACAAATGTAAGGCTTTTTACTAAAGATAAGCTAATAGTCTGCCACACTTCAAAACATCAAATGCAATAAAATACTGTATATACGATATGCTAATTTTGGAATATATTACTCAACTTGATTAGCACAAAACATTAGGTGAAATAGTATTGGTATGAATACAATAAAAACAACAAGTTAAATTAGAAACTTTTTCCCGAAACTTTCAGATATTTGCAAACGTCAAGCGCCGTGTCTGGCCATTTCCTTTTTGTCAGTTAATATTACACCATAAATGACAAAACGAGGACAACTTATCTTTCTGTCAAAATGGCTCAGCACAATTACAAACAGCTAAAACAGAAGGTATACAATAATCATAACCACTTCATAAAGCAATTACTTTGAACTTGGTATTAAACGACATATTTAAAATATCTTTCATTGCTTCTTTAAAATGTTCATTTTCAGAATTAGTACTCCAGATGGGAACAGTTGTTGGGTATGATTCCTAAAAAATTATCCAACATAAAAACGCTGAATCAGATAAGTTGCTCAGATTATCAGGACATTTAAATGCCCAGTCCACTGCCAAATCCAAACAAATGTTTTCACACCAAAAGTAAATTCATCAAAATAGTATTACTCCTACTACAGTCGAATCCTGTTAGTTGCATAGTAAACTGACAAACCTTTTTATCGATTACGCAAATTATAAATGCATTAATGAGGAGGTACAAAGTGATCTGGGTTATTTTTATTTTGAAACAATGATTGTCTTTGAAGAACATCAATCACATCACAAGCTGCGTTGTTTTGATTTCCAACCGATAGCCGTTTTGATTTCTTTTATGACATTGGCAATCAACGAGGTCATTTGTGCATTAAACATTTTGTTTTCACTCAAAAAGTCGTGCCTTTGTCGCTAGAGCTTCTGGGATAATCAACTTAATTGAACAGAATGCTGTTAAATTTTATGAAATTAAGCGGAATATGCAATTAATATACAGTTAACCAGACCAACGATTGACTTTGGTTTGGTATTTTTTTTTCTTTATGCAATGAACCGTGAAGTAGATTATGCAATTAACTGGATTTGACTGCATATTGAATACATTCAATGGTGATATACAGCATGAACAAACGAAGTGTTTAATATCCAAGTGAGAGCTGAAACAGTAAAAGCAGAAACCGGCATAGCAATCATTACACGTGCAAAAGGATGTCTTGATTTTGTAATATAACATGGATGCCACCATTGCTAGGTCATAGCTTACTGCTAAAAGCAACTCAATGTATAGATAAATGTATATATAGCTATCATCGCAGTTTTGTAAACCAAGATAAGAAACTGCATTAAAGGAAAACATTTAAAATTTGTAGGAACTCTCACAATTCAATTCTAACATTTTAGTGAAGCACATGCCTACCAATGTCTAATATGCAATAGGCAAGTTTGATCTTAGTAGTTTCATGCATCATTACATTGCAAAAATAATGCAGTTTTTGACAAATATAATATTGTGTAAAAATAGATTCAAATATACTGATATACTTGTTGTTTAAACTTACCTGAGCCGATATTTTGCAAAAGACATCATGAGTCCCATTAAGAAGAAATCTGAAATGAATTTCACAATCCGTAGCATCAACTAACTGACATATTGAATGCTCACTGTGAAATGAGATTGCAATTTGCTTTACTTCATGGGAAAATATATTTCCGGAAGCAGACATATGCTCAATTTTCTGCAACTTTCATTTAACTTTGATGAGCTTAAATGCTTGATGTTATACTGTATATATTGGTTTCAACACCGCAATATCTCTGCTGTTAAAAAGTTACACAGTACCCGAAACATATAATTAAAGTCATTCCAGCTAAAGGAGTACCCTGAGTACCAGCACAGAACAGTCTATTAGATGGGACATTCAAAAAGATACAGTAAATTTGCACTACACAAATTTTATGACTAGGCTAGTAAAGAATTAACAAAACTGCACAGTGCACACTGTTGCCTCGTAGTTTTTAGTTAGTGCAAATTTGCTCAAATATGAATTTCAATATAAAATTTGGTTAAAGATTTAAGGGGTTTTAACTTTTAAGAAAGTTGATTCAATGTTTGCCCTAAAGTTGAGTTTCCAGGATATGTACTGGTACCGGTATATAACATTTGTTCAGCACCAAAATATTGAATACTTTGATTCAAATAAGGCCAAAAACCAACATAGCTATTAGCAAATTAAAAAAAAAAATGAAAAATTTTGCTCAAAATTTCTCACTTTTCTTAAACTTCACACCTTAGAGCAGGGGTGACGAACCTATTTGCGGTCGCGGGCCACTTTGTTCTTACCAATAAGCAAGCGGGCCACATAACTTTTTAGTCATAAACAGTGGCGTAGCGAGAAATTTTAAAAGGGGGAAACCATAATTTCCATATTTCTTTAAAGCGTTTTTTTCGGCAGAACAAATTTGAAAATGATTGAGAAACAAGAAAAGCTCTTGGAGGGTCCGGTGGCATGCTCTCTCGGAAAATTTTTGAAATTTTACATGCTGTAATGGCTATTTGTAGTGCTTTTTGAATAATTCTCAGGCAAATTTTGTTTAAATTTTTTGACCCTGATTCTGAGTGCTTTGCCAAATATGATGCATTTGGCGCGCACATTTTCGATTATGCATGCTTAAGGCATAAGGCTTATCGCTCTCGAAGAGGTTCGAAGTTATGGAAAAATTGTATACATCAAAAACTATTTTGAAAATGGCTGATGGGAGGATGCATACCTCTCATTCTAACCCTTGGATTAGCCACTGGCCATAAGCTACAGAAACCATCAAAAGAGTCTGGCATATTTCAGTCACTTGGCACCATTAGTTTTGTTCTTTTTTTACTAAAAGGCAGAGTCAAAAAGGGGGAAAGATGGCACAATGGCCCTCCTCTGAATACGCTCCTGGTCATATACATATCGGATATCGGTCCAATCTTTTTGAAATACTCTTTTTTCATCTACAGTATTTCGTTTTTTCGCTGAAGACATCGGTGAAGACAAGCGGCTAATTAAATATTGATTAAAAAACAGAATAACAAATACCTTAAGAAAGCAGTAAAATTTGCATATGATAAATGGTACTGCCACCTCACCAATTCATTTCCGCAAACTCACATAAATCCTACTACTGTAAGGCAAGCTGAGCTCTGGCTCGAATAGTTACTCGTAAACTGGTGCACTATGCTGAAGCTGCAACAGACTCGAGTTATGTTATTATTATTTCATAACAATGGATGAACTGCTGAAGCCTGAAACAGATGACTTGTATTGAGCGTTTATATACCTAATTACTGTGTGATACGCGCTCGATTAAATCAGGGGCTCAGCTTTTGGTATCGCATCGCAAAGATTAGACGGGAAAAAAATGTTTAAAAGTACTGGTCTCGCCAAAATGTTCGCGGGCCACAGGAAATTCTTTCGCGAGCCGCATGCGGCCCGCGGGCCGCATGTTTGTCACCTCTGCCTTAGAGGGTACAGTGACTGTGCAAAACTAAACAAATTATAATACTGGTGCCAATTCCAAAATAAACTGAAATCTAAGGTACCGATGGGTCCCGTCTAGAGTAAGCCATCTGCGTTAAGTGATTAAAGACTAGGATTGGGCATTCCAGAATTACGAATCTTCCAAATCCTTAAAGATTCAAATCCAAAAAGTCAATTTATTTCGAATAGTTGGAACCGAAATAATAATTCTAAATACCGGTAACTAAATTTTGCAAACAAAGCAGCTTAATTTCTTTTTTCTTGTTTTTTTTATGTAGATGTAAGAGTTGCTTTTTTTTCACACGCACACACAGTGCTTTTATCCTTCTTTATATCTTTTTTATAGTGATGCACTAGGATTTTTAATTCGCATGACTGTGTAGCTTTGTGTCTTTTTATCATGCACACAGCTAAGCATTTAGAAAAAATATTCTAGAATAAGATTCTAAATTCTAGATTCGACTAAACTACCAGTATTCTAGAATATTCCAGAATACCGAATTATTCTGAAATGCCTATCCCTATTAAAGACGTGGACGACTTACTCTAGATGAGATCCGTACTGGTACCGATACCGTACCTTAAAACTAAACAGTACCAGCAACCAGGGTGACTTCAGAATATTTTTTAACATTAATATTTCCATTAAACTAGCTTAACATGAAGGCAGTGGCTATTTGTAAGAGCATATATGTACAATGTATAAATAGCCTAGCAACTTTGTTTGTTGACTATTCCTTTACAGTTTGCTGTTTCATGCTCCTTCTGATTTCACAAACTGCATTCTGTGCATGGTTACTGGAAACACAATATATCGGAACCAAAGCAGAAGAATGAATATACTAGGCCTAGTACTGGTACACAATTACACACCAACACTAAGCAATGGGGCAGACTGTTAGAAGCTAGACTGACCACTAAAAAAATAATGAAGTAGACCAGGCCCAGCCAAAAACCACACAAAAATTCAACTTCACATTAACTCATACAGTTTAAACCGTAAATAAACTGATAAAATCAAAGTAAGCAGCTGAAAAAACTTGCAGCAAAAGGTGCCAGTACCTGTGTGCTATTGGCTAAAAAGCAACTAGCCTAACCAATGCTGGACTAGACTAGACTAATCTAGATCTGGCAAAATTTTCTCTACGCAATAGACATCAACAACTCATAGATTTAGCCATACAACCATACACACTGCACAGCATGGGCGTCCGCAGGGGGGGCAAGAGGAGGCACTTGCCCCCCCCCTGAAAAACCAAAAAAGTTGAAAAAATACGCATGAAAAAATGCAAGTTAAGAAACTACACAAAAAGTTGAAAAATACAGATGAGTTTACTATAAAACGAATAAAATACCAAAACATTTCGCAATAATCTGTTTAATTAAAGCAGGAATGGGCAACTTTCTGGTGATACTGGGCCACAAATTATAAATATAGGCTTCCAGCGGGCCGCAGCTTTTAAAAAAAAAAAAAACACTTCTTGGCAGGAGTAATACTAAAAAAGGGTCTGTCGCGTGAAAAAGAGGTCTCTGAAATAAAAAATGACTAGAAAAACAAGATCTTCAGCCTGGGAAATAGCATTCAAAGCAGTTCGTGTGTTGATTGGGTTTGAACTTGATCGCAAAAAAAACAGGTTTCGGAACCAATTGGCTATTAGCACATGCTTTGGCGGGCCGCAAGTTGCCCACCTCTGAATTAAAGCATAAAAGAGTTTGTCTAGTTCAGTGTTTCTCAACCTTTCATGATTCACGACCCCTTTTTAGAAATTCATAGAGCCAGCGACCCCCATTCCTACTTTGCTTTTCAAACGATTAAAATTACGGTACCACAAAAAACACTTCAAAGATATTATATAACTTTGAACCACTGCTCAATGTTACATCTGTTAGTGCAGGGGCGGCTCGTCTGCAGGAGCTGCGGAGCTGCAGCACCCCCAAGAAAATCTCAACAAAAATTTATGAATTTAATTTATTTTTTTCAACATTATCATTCCATGTTTATGTGCCATTGAAGTTTTCTTGAAAAAAAAAGGATGAAAGTGGACCCCCTCCCTCTTTTTTGAAAAACAATTATTATTTTTAACTTTTGTAATTTTTGATGAAATTGCTTAAAATGGCAACACTTCTGCGAAATCTGCGGCTGTAATGGAAACATTAATTTACTCAGCGCCAACTCCCGCGCTTTCATGTTGCCATTTTAAAGCAAGTTAATATTTGATTGTTAGCTTTCTATTTGATTAACATTTTTTTTGTCACTTTAGTGCAACAACAAGATCAATATTGAACCAAATTATTCTTTAAAAGTATTAAATGATATGCTTAGTGGCTTTCTCAGTAATGCCATGAATTTTCAAAACGTAGAAGGAAGCTTTGGTCGGAATGTACTTCTTTCAGCTGTATTGCAATACTGGAGCTGCAGAAGCATTTTCCGACTTTGCAGGGACAATGCAGTTACAATGGTACAATCATAGTTACGCAATAATGGATAATTGGGTACAATACGTTTGTCAGCTGAATGACAGGTGCCGCTATTAGACAGCATCAAGGCTGCCACTCGTAGGGATTTTTCCCTACAGTAGGGATTTTTAGCCTTGCGTAGGGAGTAGGGAATCCCTACGGGATTTTTGGTCAAAAGTAGGGATTTGTAGGGATTTTCACAGTCTTTTAAAATTACGATAAAGTTTGAACAAACTAGATGGCAGCTGCAAGCACCCGCTTATGGCTTCCCGATCAAACTTTCTAGGGACCCAAACATCTAAGGGAACAGTAGAGTGACTTCGCTTTTACAACTTAAAAAATAATAAAAAAATCGTGCAAAATATAGGTGGGCATTATCACACATGAAGTAAGTTTAAATTCCTGTAGCTTGTGCTCCATAAACTTAATATTGGGACGACTTTTTACATTTCTGTAATACAGTGATCGAAATCTCAATAAAACTACTATCCTTAAATTTCCTCACGTGTACAGTGATAATACTGCACAAAAAATCAAATCTTCATGATACTCGCCGTATTACTCCGAAGCGTGTAACGAGTGGCAAGGCCCATCTCCGCGGCTCAGCGCCTGGGCTACACAGCTCCGAACAAACGTCGCAACGGTGGCGAGCCGTTGGCGACACTGTGACGATTTGACCGGCCCGGGAATCAAAGCCCAGACCTTCCGCACCGATAGCGTGCGCTTAGCAACTGAGCTAATCGGCCGGTACAATATTACACAAGTCTGCAGCAAAATCATCTTGCTTGCCTGACATTTCAAACAAGCTGGCAAATCTTGCAGTAAATTCGAACAAAAAACGCCATGATTCTTGAAGGATTTGTGCAGCTGCAAGGACGACTGCACTCACACAAAACGAAATTAAATCATCGAGCTTGTGTCCGATTCTAAAAGCAAGAAATCGCGGCATAAAACTCACTTTTAAAGCAGCGATTGCAGTGCTTAACAATCTGCGCAAAAATTAAAGGCTGCAATATTTCGCATAAGACTTCGTTCAAGGTATTGCACATAAATCAATTGAAGTCACACTTGTTGATAAGTTGAAACTTAGAAGTTGCAACTTAGTACTTACTTATAAATGGCAGCTTTTTAGCAACTCAAAAGGTAAAACGACTGATAAACCAACGTTGCTCGCATTAAATAAGAGGGCTGTGACTACTTCAACGAAAACTTTGACACTCATCAAGTTACAGCCAAACCGTTTTGATTTTGTCCAGTTACCCAATTACATAAGGCGTGAATGAAATAAAACAAACAAGTGCTGATTACAACGAATTTCGCAAAATCACAAGGCTGATGATCTGATAGCGGACTATGCTAGCTATTACTTTAACAAACTCTTCGCCGCAATGCGAACACAGTTTCAATGCGAGGAATCCGCGAAGCTAAGTCATGAGTCCAATGCACCAACCACTTGGCCAACTCCCATGTGTCCCTTATTGCTGCTTAAAATGTCAGTTTAAACACAAACTCATACCGCTCACTCACGAATGAAAACGTTTTAAGCTAAAATAAGTGGAAAACATGTTTCCCTACTGCCCTCCAACGGATAAAACAATTTGCTTGAATTTTTTAAAGTTTCCTGAAATTTCACGTGCTCTGGGGTAACTCTTCATTATAATAACCGTTTTGTTACCCACATTGAGGTTAATATCCTCCGATAATTTGAAGGTCCTAGCTGTTGCCATTCGAAAGTTATGAGCTTGTGAATATTTTTTTACTTTTGACCTTTGACCCTAAACCACATGACCGCCACCCCCCAAAATGTGTGAGAAGTTTATGTCAAAGGTCAAGGTTTACGTCAAGGTCACCCACAAGTTTACGTCAAGGTCTATCATCCCTGAAACTTTCCAGCCTCTAACATCAGCGGTTCAAAAGCCCTAGACTGCGGAATTGTGGCAATATTTATGGGTTTTTTGACCTTTGACTTAGAGCCACGTGACATAGAGCGTTTATTGTTGGTACAGTGCAAGTACATACCAAGACACACCAACTCTATAATTTCCAAGTTTCCATGTATTTTTAATCAATAGTTATGGGTCAAACAACGTATTTGCTTATTTGACCTTTGACTCCAAGTGACGTCACGCAAAACCAACTATTGTGGGTTCTTTTGTACCCTCGTTGAGATGCATTTCCTCCGTAAACTTGAAGGTCCGACCAGTTGCCGTTCACAAGTTAGTAGCGTTTGAACAGATTTCGTTTCAATTTATTTGACTTGGGCTTGACCTTTCACCTGTTGACCGCCACCCCCCAAAAGTTGTTAGACACAAGTTCACATGGAGGTCTATCATCCCTAAAAAATTCAAGTCTCTAGTATCAGCGGTTCAAAAGCCTTAGGCTGCACAAAAAACTTCAGAGGTTCGTTCATTTGACTTTTGACCCTAAGTGAAACCACAAAAAGACTAGATGGCAGCTGCAAGCACCCGCTTATGGCTTCTCGATCAAGCTTACTACGGACCCAAACGTCTAAGAGAACAGGTGATTGACTTCGCTTTTACAACTTAAAAAAACAACAAATCCGTGCAAAGTATAGGTGGGCATTATCACACATGAAGTAAGTTTAATTTCCTGCAGCCTGTGCTCCAGAAACTTAATAATATTGTAACGACATTTTACATTTCTGTAATACAGTCATCGAAATCTCAATAAAACTATTATCCTTAAATTTCTTCACGTGTACAGTGATGATGCTGCACAAAAAATCAAATCTTCATTATACTCGCCATAGTACGCCCAAGCGTGTAACGAGTGGCGGAGCCCACCTACGCGGCGCAGCGCTTGGGCTACACAACTCCGAACAAACGTCGCAACGGTGGCGAGCCGTTGGCGACAGTGTGACGATTTGGCCGACCACGCAATTGAACCTCACACCTCCCGCACCGATAGGGTGGGCTTAGCAACTGAGCTAATCGGCCGGCACAATGCTGCACAAGTCTGCAGCAAAATCATCTTGTTTCTCTGACATTTCAAACAAGCTGGCAAATCTTGCAGTAAATTCAAACAATAAACGCCATGATTCTTGAAGGATTTGTGCAGCTGCAAGGACGACTGCATTCACACAAAACGAAATTAAATCATGGAGCTTGTGCTCGTTTCTAAGGGCCAAGAAATCGCGGCATAAAATGGGATGTATTATTTTGATATATCAAAAAATGAAGTTACAAAGTAAAAATTACGAGATTTTAAATAAACAGAAATTACGAAAAAAGATCTACATTTACTTGCCATTAACATGTTTTTTATTGAGAAACTCATTAACAACAATTTATTCAAGAATTTTTTGAAAAGGATGGCATACACCGCATTAAAGCAGTTTGAATAAATATAAAAAAAGAATGTTTGACTTTTTCGTCTTTCTGCCGCTCTCAACTAGGGCTTATTTTAAGGGTAGGGGTTACATTAAAATCATCCTCAAAAATCACGCTAGGTTTTATTTTGCGGGTAGGTCTTATTATCGGGGAAACACGGCAATTACAACCAATTTCACAAAACCACAAGCTTGATAATCTGATAGCGGATTATGCTAGCTATTACTCTAACAAACTCTTCGCCGCAATGCGAACACAGTTTCAATGCGAGGAATCCACAAAGCTAAGTCATGAGTCCAATGCACCAACCACTTGGCCAATTCCCATGTGCCCCTTATTGCTGATTAAAACGTCAGTTTAACCACAAACTCATACCGCTCACTCACGAATGAAAAAGTTTTAAGCCAAAATAGCTCAAAAACATGTTTCCCTACTGCCCTCTAACGGATTACAAAATTTGCTTGACTTTCATGAGGTTTCCTGAAATTTCACGTTTTTTACGTTTGACTCCAAGTCAGGCGCTCTGGAGTAACCCTTCATTATATTGATATTTTACCCACATTGAGATAAATATCCTCCGATAATTTGAAGGTCCTAGCTGTTGTCATTTGTCATTTAACAGTTATGAGCTTGTGAACATTTTCTTATTATTGACTTTTGACCCCAAACCACTTGACTGCCACCCCCGCAAGTTGTGAGACCCAAGTTTACATCGAGGTCTATCATCCCTGAGCCTTTCAAGCCTCTAGCATCAGCGGTTCAAATGCCCAAGACTGCGCAAGATTGGCAACATTTATCGGTGTTTTGACCTTTGACCCCGAGTCACGTGACATAAAGCGTTCATAGTTGGTACACTGCAAGGACATATCAAAACACACCAATCCTATCAAATTCAAGTTCTTATGTGTTTTGAATGAATAGTTATACGCCAAACGACATATTTGCGTATTTGACCATTGACCCCAAGTGACGTCACGCAAAACTAATCATTGCTGGTGTTTTTGTACTCTCGTTGGGATGCACCTGCTCCGTAAACTTGAAGGTCCTACCAGCTGCCATTCACAAGTTATTAGCGTTTGATCAAACTATTTGTCAATTTACTTGATTGACGTTTGACCTTTGACCTGTTGACCGCCACCCCCCAAAAGCTGTTAGACACAAGATCACATGGAGGTCTATCATCCCTGGGAATTTCAAGTCTCTAGCATCAGCGGTTCAAAAACCTTCCAATGCACAAAAAACTGCTGAGGTTTGTTGATTTGATCTTCGACCCTAAGTGACGTCACGAACAAGTCATTTTTGTGCATATTTTTGTTCCCCACATTGATATGCATATACTGTGAAAATGTAAACGTCCTACCTGTAGTCATTCAAAAGATATTAGGTTTTGGTAAATTTGGTTGTTTGACCTTTGACCCTTAACCTGATGACCGCCAACCCCCCAAAAGTTGTTAGGCACAAGTTCCCAATAGGATCTACCATCCCTGAACATTTCAAGTCTCTAGCATCAGCGGTTCAAATGCCCTAAACTGCGCAAGATTGGCAACACTTCCCGATTTTTTTGACCTTTGACCTCGAGTCACGTGACATAGAACGTTTATAGTTGGTACACTGCAAGGACATATCAAGACACACCAACCCTATCAATTTCAAGTTCCTATGTGTTTTCCATCAATAGTTATTTGCCAAACAACATATTTGCGTATTTGACCTTTGACCCCAAGTGACGTCACGCAAAACCAATCACTGTTGGTGTTTTGTACCCTCGTTGAGATGCATCTGCTCCGTAAACTTGAAGGTCCTACCAGCTGCCATTCACAAGTTATTAGCGTTTGATCAAACTATTTGTCAATTTACTTGATTAACGTTTGACCTTTGACCTGTTGACCGCCACCCCCCAAAAGCTGTTAGGCACAAGTTCACATGGAGGTCTATCATCCCTGGGAATTTCAAGACTCTAGCATCAGCGGTTCAAAAGCCTTAGGCTGCACAAAAACTGCTGAGATTTGTTCAATTGATCTTCGACCCTAAGTGACGTCACGAACAGATCATTATTGTGCATATTTTTGTTCCCCACATTGATGTGCATATACTGTGAAAATGTAAACGTCCTACCTGCAGTCATTCAAAAGATATTAGGTTTTGGTAAATTTGGTTGTTTGACCTTTGACCTTTAACCTGACGACCGCCACCTCCCAAAAGTTGTTAGGCACAAGTTCCCAATAGGATCTACCATCCCTGAACATTTCAAGCCTCTAGCATCAGCGGTTCAAAAACCTTAGGCTGCGCAAGATTGGCAACACTTTTCGATTTTTTTGATCTTTGACCTCGAGTCACGTGACATACAACGTTTATAGTTGGTACATCGCAAGGACATATCAAGACACACCAACCCTATCAATTTCAAGTTCCTATGTGTTTTCCATCAATAGTTTTACGCCAAACGACATGTTTGCGTATTTGACCTTTGACCCCAAGTGACGTCACGCAAAACCAATCATTGTTGGTCCTTTTGTACCCTGGTTAAGATGCATTTGCTCTGTAAATTTGAAGGTCCTACCAGCTGCCATTCACACGTTATTAGCGTTTGATCAAACTATTTGTCAATTTACTTGATTAACGTTTGACCTTTGACCTGTTGACCGCCACCCCCAAAAGTTGTTAGGCACAAGTTCACATGGAGGTCTATCATCCCTGGGAATTTCAAGTATCTAGCATCAGCGGTTCAAAAGCCTTAGGCTGCACAAAAACTGCTGAGGTTCGTTCAATTGACCTTTGACCCTAAGTGACGTCACGAACAGGTCATTATTGTGCATATTTTTGTTCCCCACATTGATATGCATATACTGTGAAAATGTAAAGGTCCTACCTGCAGTCATTCAAAAGTTATTAGGTTTTGGTAAATTTGGTTGTTTGACCTTTGACCTTTAACCTGACGACCGCCACCCCCCGAAAGTTGTTAGGCACAAGTTCCCAATAGGATCTACCATCCCTGAACATTTCAAGCCTCTAGCATCAGCGGTTCAAAAACCTTAGGCTGCGCAAGATTGGCAACACTTTTCGATTTTTTTGACCTTTGACCCCGAGTCACGTGACATAGAACGTTTATAGTTGGTACACCGCAAGGACACATCAAGACACACCAACCCTATCAATTTCAAGTTCCTATGTGTTTTCCATCAATAGTTATACGCCAAACGACATATTTGCGTATTTGACCTTTGACCCCAAGTGACGTCACGCAAAACCAATCATTGTTGGTGCTTTTGTACCCTGGTTAAGATGCATTTGCTCTGTAAATTTGAAGGTCCTACCATTTGCCATTCACAAGTAATTAGCATTTAATCAAAAGTTTTATTATTTTATTTGATTGACGTTTGACCTTTGACCTGTTGACCGCCACCCCCCAAAAGCTGTTAGGCACAAGTTCACATGCAGGTCTATCATCCCTGAAAATTTCAAGTCTCTAGCATTAGCGGTTCAAAAGCCTTAGGCTGCACAAAAATCTGTTAAGATTCGTTGATTTGACCTTTGACCCTAAGTGACGTCACGAACAGGTCATTGTTATGCATATAATTGTTCCCCACATTGATATGCATATACTGTGGAAATTTGAAGGTCCTACCTAATGTCATTCGAAAGATATTAGGTTTTGGTAAATTTGGTTTTTTGACCTTTGACCTTTAACCTGACGACCGCCACCCCCCAAAAGTTGTTAGGCACAAGTTCCCAATAAGATCTACCATCCCTGAACATTTCAAGTCTCTAGCATCAGCGGTTCAAAAGCCTTAGGCTGCACAAAATTTGATGTTGAAAAAAAAAAAAAGAAAAACTAGATGGCAGCTGCAAGCACCCGCTTATGGCTTCCCGATCAAGCTTACTAGGGACCCAACGTCTAAGGGAACAGCACAGCGACTTCGTTTTTACAACTTAAAAAAACAACAAATCCCTGCAAAGTATAGGTGGGCATTATCACACATGAAGTAAGTTGAATTTCCTGCAGCCTGTGCTCCAGAAACTTAATAATATTGTAACGACTTCTTACATTTCTGTAATACAGTCATCGAAATCTCAATAAAACTATTATCCTTGAATTTCTTCACGTGTACAGTGATGATGCTGCACAAAAAATCAAATCTTCATTATACTCGCCATATTACGCCCAAGCGTGTAACGAGTGGCGGAGCCCACCTACGCGGCGCAGCGCTTGGGCTACACAACTCCGAACAAACGTCGCAACGGTGGCGAGCCGTTGGCGACACTGTGACGATTTGGCCGACCACGCAATTGAACCTCACACCTCCCGCACCGATAGGGTGGGCTTAGCAACTGAGCTAATCGGCCGGCACAATGCTACACAAGTCTGCAGCAAAATCATCTTGTTTCTCTGACATTTCAAACAAGCTGGCAAATCTTGCAGTAGATTCAAACAGTAAACGCCATGATTCTTGAAGGATTTGTGCAGCTGCAAGGACGACTGCATTCACACAAAACGAAATTAAATCATGGAGCTTGTGTTCGATTCTAAGGGCCAAGAAATCGCGGCATAAAACTCACTTTTAAAGCAGGGATTACACTGCTTAACAATCTGCGCAAAAATTAAAGGCTGCAATATTTCGCATAACACTTCGCCCAAGGCATTGCACATGAATCAATTGAAGTCACACTTGTTGATAAGTTGAAACTTAGAAGTTACAACTTAGTACTTACTTATGAATGGCAGCTTTTTAGCAACTTAAAAAGTAAAACGACTGATAGACCAACATTGCTCGCATTAAGTAAAAGTGCTGTGACTGCTTCAACAAAAACTTTGACACTGATCAAGGTACAGCCAAACCGTTTTAAATTTGTCCAGTTACCCAATTGCATAAGGCGTGAATGAAATAAAGCAAACAAGTGCTAATTACAACCAATTTCGCGAAACCACAAGCCTGATGATGTGATAGCGGACTATGCTAGCTATTACTCTAACAAACTCTTCGCCGCAATGCGAACACAGTTTCAATGCGAGGAATCCACAAAGCTAAGTCATGAGTCCAATACAACAACCACTTGGCCAATTCCCATGTGCCCCTTATTGCTGATTAAAACGTCAGTTTAACCACAAACTCATACGGCTCACTCACGAATGAAAAAGTTTTAAGTCAAAATAGCTCAAAAACATGTCACCCTACTGCCCTCTAACGGATTACATAAATTTGCTTGACTTCCATGAGGTTTCCTGAAATTTCACGTTTTTGCTTTTGACTCCAAGTCAGGCGCTCTGGAGTAACCCTTCATTATATTGATTATTTTGTTACCCACATTGAGATAAATATCCTCCGATAATTTGAAGGTCATAGCTGTTGTCATGTAACAGTTATGAGCTTGTGAACATTTTCCTATTATTGACTTTTGACCTCAAACCACTTCAATGCCACCCCCCGCAAGTTGTGAGACCCAAGTTTACGTCGAGGTCTATCATCCCTGAACATTTCAAGCCTCCAGCATCAGCGGTTCAAATGCCCTAGACTGCGCAAGATTGGCAACATTTATCGGTTTTTTGACCTTTGATCATGAGTCACGTGACATAGAGCGTTCATGGTTGGTACACTGCAAGAACATATCAAGACACACCAATCCTATCAAATTCAAGTTCTTATGTGTTTTGAATGAATAGTTATACGCCAAACGACATATTTGCGTATTTGACCTTTGACCCCAAGTGACGTCACGCAAAACTAATCATTGCTGGTGTTTTTGTACTCTCGTTGAGAGGCATCTGCTCCGTAAACTTGAAGGTCCTACCAGCTGCCATTCACAAGTTATTAGCGTTTGATCAAACTATTTGTCAATTTAATTGATTGACGTTTGACCTTTAACCTGTTGACCGCCACCCCCCAAAAGCTGTTAGGCACAAGTTCACATGGAGGTCTATCATCCCTGGGAATTTCAAGTGTCTAGCATCAGCGGTTCAAAAACCTTCAAATGCACAAAAAACTGCTGAGGTTCGTTGATTTGACCTTTGACCCTAAGTGACGTCACGAACAGGTCATTATTGTGCATAGTGTTCTTCCCCATATTGATATGCATATACTGTGAAAATGTAAAGGTCCTACCTGTAGTCATTCAAAAGTTATTAGATTTTGGTAAATTTGGTGTTTTGACCTTTGACCTTTGACTTGACAACCGCCACCCCCCAAAAGCTGTTAGGCACAAGTTCCCAATAGGATCTACCATTTCTGAACATTTCAAGTCTCTAGCATTAGCGGTTCAAAAACCTTAGGCTGCGCAAGATTGGCAACACTTTTCGGTTTTTTGACCTTTGACCCCGAGTCACGTGACATAGAACGTTTATAGTTGGTACACTGCAAGGACATATCAAGACACACCAACCCTATTAATTTCAAGTTCCTATGTGTTTTCCATCAATAGTTATTTGCCAAACGACATATTTGCGTATTTGACCTTTGACCCCAAGTGACGTCACGCAAAACTAATCATTGTTGGTGCTTTTGTACCCTCGTTGAGATGCATCTGCTCCGTAAACTTGAAGGTCCTACCAGTTGCCATTCACAAGTTATTAGCGTTTGATCAGAATTTTGATCATTTTATTTAATTGACGTTTGACCTTTAACCTTATGACCGCCACCCCCCAAAAGTTGTTAGGCACAAGTTCACATGGAGGTCTATCATCCCTGGGAATTTCAAGTCTCTAGCATCAGCGGTTGAAAAGCCTTAGGCTGCACAAAAATCTGTTGAGATTCGTTGATTTGACCTTTGACCCTAAGTGACGTCACGAACAGGTCATTGTTATGCATATAATTATTCCCCACACTGATATGCATATACTGTGAAAATTTGAAGGTCCTACCTGTAGCCATTCAAAAGTTATTAGGTTTTGGTAAATTTGGTTTTTTGACCTTTGACCTTTAACCTGACGACCGCCACCCCCCAAAAGTTGTTAGGCACAAGTTCCCAATAAGATCTACCATCCCTGAACATTTCAAGTCTCTAGCATCAGCGGTTCAAAAGCCTTAGGCTGCACAAAATTTGGTGTTTAAAAAAAAAAAAAAAAAGAAAAAAAAAAAACTAGATGGCAGCTGCAAGCACCCGCTTATGGCTTCCCGATCAAGCTTACTAGGGACCCAAACGTCTAAGGGAACAGCACAGCGACTTCGTTTTTACAACTTAAAAAAACAACAAATCCCTGCAAAGTATAGGTGGCCATTATCACACATGAAGTAAGTTTAATTTCCTGCAGCCTGTGCTCCATGAACTTAATAATATTGTAACGACTTTTTACATTTCTGTAATA
This sequence comes from Trididemnum miniatum, assembly GCA_964006365.1. Lineage (NCBI taxonomy): Eukaryota > Metazoa > Chordata > Ascidiacea > Aplousobranchia > Didemnidae > Trididemnum > Trididemnum miniatum. Next base: position 26,480,953 of record OZ023232.1, on the reverse strand, counting down.
CAGTCATCGAAATCTCAATGAAACTATTATCCTTAATTTCTTCACGTGTACAGTGATGATGCTGCACAAAAAATCAAATCTTCATTATACTCGCCATATTACGCCCAAGCGTGTAACGAGTGGCGGAGTCCACCTACGCGGCGCAGCGCTTGGGCTGCACAACTCCGAACAAACGTCGCAACGGTGGCGAGCCGTTGGCGACAGTGTGACGATTTGGCCGACCACGCAATTGAACCTCACACCTCCCGCACCGATAGGGTGGGCTTAGCAACTGAGCTAATCGGCCGGCACAATGCTACACAAGTCTGCAGCAAAATCATCTTGTTTCTCTGACATTTCAAACAAGCTGGCAAATCTTGCAGTAAATTCAAACAATAAACGCCATGATTCTTGAAGGATTTGTGCAGCTGCAAGGACGACTGCATTCACACAAAACGAAATTAAATCATGGAGCTTGTGCTCGTTTCTAAGGGCCAAGAAATCGCGGCATAAAATGGGATGTATTATTTTGATATATCAAAAATGAAGTTACAAAGTAAAAATTACGAGATTTTAAATAAACAGAAATTACGAAAAAAGATCTACATTTACTTGCCATTAACATGTTTTTTATTCAGAAACTCATTAACAACAATTTATTCAAGAATTTTTTGAAAAGGATGGCATACACCGCATTAAAGCAGTTTGAATAAATATAAAAAAAGAATGTTTGACTTTTTCGTCTTTCTGCCGCTCTCAACTAGGGCTTATTTTAAGGGTAGGGCTTACATTAAAATCATCCTCAAAAATCACGCTAGGTTTTATTTTGCGGGTAAGTCTTATTATCGGGGAAACACGGCAATTACAACCAATTTCGCGAAACCACAAGCTTGATAATCTGATAGCGGATTGTGCTAGCTATTACTCTAACAAACTCTTCGCCGTAATGCGAACACAGTTTCAATGCGAGGAATCCACAAAGCTAAGTCATGAGTCCAATGCACCAACCACTTGGCCAATTCCCATGTGCCCCTTATTGCTGATTAAAACGTCACTTTAACCACAAACTCATACAGCTCACTCACGAATGAAAAAGTTTTAAGCCAAAATAGCCCAAAAACATGTTTCCCTACTGCCCTCTAACGGATTACATAACTTTGCTTGACTTTCATGAGGTTTCCTGAAATTTCACGTTTTTTACGTTTGACTCCAAGTCAGGCGCTCTGGAGTAACCCTTCATTATATTGATATTTTACCCACATTGAGATAAATATCCTCCGATAATTTCAAGGTCCTAGCTGTTGTCATTTAACAGTTATGAGCTTGTGAACACTTTCTTATTATTGACCTTTGACCCCAAACCACTTGACTGCCACCCCCGCAAGTTGTGAGACCCAAGTTTACGTCGAGGTCTATCATCCCTGAACATTTCAAGCCTCTAGCATCAGCGGTTGAAATGCCCTAGACTGCGCAAGATTGGCAACATTTATCGGTTTTTTGACCTTTGACCCCGAGTCACGTGACATAGAGCGTTCATGGTTGGTACACTGCAAGAACATATCAAGACACACCAACCCTATCAAATTCAAGTTCTTATGTGTTTTGAATGATTAGTTATACGCCAAACGACATATTTGCGTATTTGACCTTTGACCCCAAGTGACGTCACGCAAAACTAATCATTGCTGGTGTTTGTGTACTCTCGTTGAGATGCATCTGCTCCGTAAACTTGAAGGTCCTACCAGTTGCCATTCACAAGTTATTAGCGTTTGACCAAACTATTTGTCAATTTATATGATTGACGTTTGACCTTTGACCTGTTGACCGCCACCCCCCAAAAGTTGTTAGGCACAAGATCACATGGAGGTCTATCATCCCTGGGAATTTCAAGTATCTAGCATCAGCGGTTCAAAAGCCTTCAAATGCACAAAAAACTGCTGAGGTTCGTTGATTTGACCTTTGACCCTAAATGACGTCACAATCAGGTCATTGTTGTGCATATTTTTGTTCCCCACATTGATATGCATATACTGTGAAAATGTAAAGGTCCTACCTGTAGTCATTCAAAAGATATTAGGTTTTGGTAAATTTGTTTTTTTGACCTTTGACCTTTAACCTGACAACCGCCACCCCCCAAAAGCTGTTAGGCACAAGTTCCCAATAGGATCTACCATCCCTGAACATTTCAAGTCTCTAGCATCAGCGGTTCAAAAGCCTTAAGCTGCGCAAGATTGGCAACACTTTTCGGTTTTTTTGACCTTTGACCCCGAGTCACGTGACATAGAACGTTTATAGTTGGTACACTGCAAGGACATATCAAGACACACCAACCCTATTAATTTCAAGTTCCTATGTGTTTTCCATCAATAGTTATTTGCCAAACGACATATTTGCGTATTTAACCTTTGACCCCAAGTGACGTCACGCAAAACTAATCACTGTTGGTGTTTTGTACCCTCGTTGAGATGCATCTGCTCCGTAAACTTGAAGGTCCTACCAGTTGCCATTCACAAGTTATTAGCATTTGATCAGAATTTTGATCATTTTATTTGATTGACGTTTGACCTTTAACCTTATGACCGCCACCCCCCAAAAGCTGTTAGGCACAAGTTCACATGGAGGTCTATCATCCCTGGGAATTTCAAGTCTCTAGCATCAGCGGTTCAAAAGCCTTAGGCTGCACAAAAATCTGTTAAGATTCGTTGATTTGACCTTTGACCCTAAGTGACGTCACGAACAGATCATTGTTATGCATATAATTATTCCCCACATTAATATGCATATACTGTGAAATATTGAAGGTCCTACCTGTAGTCATTCAAAAGATATTAAATTTTGGTAAATTTGGTTTTTTGACCTTTGACCTTTAACCTGACGACCGCCAACCCCCAAAAGTTGTTAGGCACAAGTTCCCAATAGGATCTACCATCCCTGAAAATTTCAAGTCTCTAGCATCAGCGGTTCAAAAGCCTTAGGCTGCACAAAATTTGGTGTTGAAAAAAAAAGAAAAAAAGAAAAAAAAAAAAAGAAAAAAAAAAAAAAAAAAAAAGAATTTTTCGGAAACAAAATATTTTTTATCTAGAAAGTGGGGGGCTGCCGGGGAAAGTTAGGGCGACCAAGGTGTAGACCTAGGTGGGACACACATTTGAACTCTAGGTCACTTTTGAATTGGAACAGTAGTTTAGCAGCTAGAGCTGCTGGAAGTGTCAAAAAGTGCACAAATGGCCAAACAAAAACAATATGGCTTCCCTTTTCGGGAAGCCATAAAAAAAAAAACTAGATGGCAGCTGCAAGCACCCGCTTATGGCTTCCCGATCAAGCTTACTAGGGACCCAAACGTCTAAGGGAACAGGTGATTGACTTCGCTTTTACAACTTAAAAAAACAACAAATCCCTGCAAAGTATAGGTGGGCATTATCACATATGAAGTAAGTTGAATTTCCTGCAGCCTGTGCTCCAGAAACTAAATAATATTGTAACGACTGTTTACATTTCTGTAATACAGTCATCGAAATCTCAATAAAACTATTATCCTTAAATTTCTTCACGTGTACAGTGATGATGCTGCACAAAACCTCAAATCTTCATTATACTCGCGATATTACGCCCAAGCGTGTAACAAGTGGCGGAGCCCACCTACGCGGCGCAGCGCTTGGGCTACACAACTCCGAACAAATGTCGCAACGGTGGCGAGCCGTTGGCGACAGTGTGACGATTTGGCCGACCACGCAATTGAACCTCACACCTCCCGCACCGATAGGGTGGGCTTAGCAACTGAGCTAATCGGCCGGCACAATGCTACACAAGTCTGCAGCAAAATCATCTTGTTTGTCTGACATTTCCAACAAGCTGGCAAATCTTGCAGTAAATTCAAACAATAAACGCCATGATTCTTGAAGGATTTGTGCAGCTGCAAGGACGACTGCATTCACACAAAACGAAATTAAATCATGGAGCTTGTGCTCGTTTCTAAGGGTCAAGAAATCGCGGCATAAAATGGGATGTATTATTTTGATATGTCAAAAAATGAAGTTACAAAGTAAAAATTACGAGATTTTAAATAAACAGAAATTACGAAAAAAGATCTACATTTACTTGCCATTAACATGTTTTTTATTGAGAAACTCATTAACAACAATTTATTCAAGAATTTTTTGAAAAGGATGGCATACACCGCATTAAAGCAGTTTGAATAAATATAAAAAAAGAATGTTTGACTTTTTCGTCTTTCTGCCGCTCTCAACCAGGGCTTATTTTAAGGGTAGGGCTTACATTAAAATCATCCTCAAAAATCACGCTAGGTTTTATTTTGCGGGTAGGTCTTATTATCGGGGAAACACGGCAATTACAACCAATTTCGCGAAACCACAAGCTTGATAATCTGATAGCGGATTATGCTAGCTATTACTTTAGCAAACTCTTCGCTGCAATGCGAAGACAGTTTCAATGCGAGGAATCCACAAAGCTAAGTCATGAGTCCAATGCACCAACCACTTGGCCAATTCCCATGTGCCTCTTATTGCTGATTAAAACGTCGCTTTAACCACAAACTCATACGGCTCACTCACGAATGAAAAAGTTTTAAGCCAAAATAGCTCAAAAACATGTTTCCCTACTGCCCTCTAACGGATTACATAAATTTGCTTGACTTTCATGAGGTTTCCTGAAATTTCACGTTTTTTACGTTTGACTCCAAGTCAGGCGCTCTGGAGTAACCCTTCATTATATTGATATTTTAGCCACATTAAGATAAATATCCTCCGATAATTTCAAGGTCCTAGCTGTTGTCATTTAACAGTTATGAGCTTGTGAACATTTTCTTATTATTGACTTTTGACCCCAAACCACTTGACTGCCACCCCCCGCAAGTTGTGAGACCCAAGTTTACGTCGAGGTCTATCATCCCTGAACATTTCAAGCATCTAGCATCAGCGGTTCAAATGCCCTAGACTGCGCAAGATTGGCAACATTTATCGGTTTTTTGACCTTTGACCCCGAGTCACGTGACATAGAGCGTTCATGGTTGGTACACTGCAAGAACATATCAAGACACATCAATCCTATCAAATTCAAGTTCTTATGTGTTTTGAATGAATAGTTATACGCCAAACGACATATTTGCGTATTTGACCTTTGACCCCAAGTGACGTCACGCAAAACTAATCATTGCTGGTGTTTGTGTACTCTCGTTGAGATGCATCTGCTTCGCAAATTTGAAGGTCCTACCAGTTGCCATTCACAAGTTATTAGCGTTTGATCAAACTATTTGTCAATTTAATTGATTGACGTTTGACCCTTGACCTGTTGATCGCCACCCCCCAAAAGTTGTTAGGCACAAGATCACATGGAGGTCTATCATCCCTGGGAATTTCAAGTGTCTAGCATCAGCGGTTCAAAAACCTTCAAATGCACAAAAAACTGCTGAAGTTCGTTGATTTGACCTTTGACCCTAAGTGACGTCACGAACAGGTCATTATTGTGCATATTTTTGTTCCCCACATTGATATGCATATACTGTGAAAACGTAAAGGTCCTACCTGTAGTCATTCAAAAGTTATTAGGTTTTGGTAAATTTGGATTTTTGACCTTTGACCTTTAACCTGACGACCGCCACCCCCCAAAAGTTGTTAGGCACAAGTTCCCAATAGGATCTACCATCCCTGAACATTTCAAGTCTCGAGCATCAGCGGTTCAAAAACCTTAGGCTGCGCAAGATTGGCAACACTTTTCGATTTTTTTGACCTTTGACCCCGAGTCACGTGACATAGAACGTTTATAGTTGGTACACTGCAAGGATATATCAAGACACACCAACCCTACTAATTTCAAGTTCCTATGTGATTTCCATCAATAGTTATACGCCAAACGACATATTTGCGTATTTGACTTTTGACCCCAAGTGACGTCACGCAAAACTAATCACTGTTGGTGTTTTGTACCCTCGTTGAGATGCATCTGCTCCCTAAACTTGAAGGTCCTACCAGTTGCCATTCACAAGTTATTAGCATTTGATCAGAATTTTGATCATTTTATTTGATTGACGTTTGACCTTTGACCTTATGACCGCCACCCCCCAAAAGCTGTTAGGCACAAGTTCATATGGAGGTCTATCATCCCTGGGAATTTCAAGTGTCTAGCATCAGCGGTTCAAAAGCCTTAGGCTGCACAAAAATCTGTTACGATTCGTTGATTTGACCTTTGACCCTAAGTGACGTCACGAACAGGTCATTGTTATGCATATAATTATTCCCCACATTAATATGCATATACTGTGAAAATTTGAAGGTCCTACCTGTAGTCATTCAAAAGATATTAGGTTTTGGTAAATTTGGTTTTTTGACCTTTGACCTTTAACCTGACGACCGCCACCCCCCAAAAGTTGTTAGGCACAAGTTCCCCGTAAGATCTACCATCCCTGAACATTTCAAGTCTCTAGCATCAGCGGTTCAAAAGCCTTAGGCTGCACAAAATTTGGTGTTGAAAAAAAAAAAAAAAAAAAAAGAAAAAAAAAAACTAGATGGCAGCTGCAAGCACCCGCTTATGGCTTCCCGATCAAGCTTACTAGGGACCCAAACGTCTAAGGGAACAGGTGATTGACTTCGCTTTTACAACTTAAAAAAACAACAAATCCCTGCAAAGTATAGGTGGGCATTATCACACATGAAGTAAGTTTAATTTCCTGCAGCCTGTGCTCCAGAAACTTAATAATATTGTAACGACATTTTACATTTCTGTAATACAGTCATCGAAATCTCAATAAAACCATTATCCTTAAATTTCTTCACGTGTACAGTGATGATGCTGCACAAAAAATCAAAACTTCATTATACTCGCGATATTACGCCCAAGCGCGTAACGAGTGGCGGAGCCCACCTACGCGGCGCAGCGCTTGGGCTACACAACTCCGAACAAACGTCGCAACGGTGGCGAGCCGTTGGCGACACTGTGACGATTTGGCCGACCACGCAATTGAACCTCACACCTCCCGCACCGATAGAGTGGGCTTAGCAACTGAGCTAATCGGCCGGCACAATGCTACACAAGTCTGCAGCAAAATCATCTTGTTTGTCTGACATTTCCAACAAGCAGGCAAATCTTGCAGTAAATTCAAACAATAAACGCCATGATTCTTGAAGGATTTGTGCAGCTGCAAGGACGACTGCATTCACACAAAACGAAATTAAATCATCGAGCTTGTGCTTGTTTCTAAGGGCCAAGAAATCGCGGCATAAAATGGGATGTATTATTTTGATATATCAAAAAATGAAGTTACAAAGTAAAAATTACGAGATTTTAAATAAACAGAAATTACGAAAAAGGATCTACATTTACTTGCCATTAACATGTTTTTTATTCAGAAACTCATTAACAACAATTTATTCAAGAATTTTTTGAAAAGGATGGCATACACCGCATTAAAGCAGTTTGAATAAATATATAAAAAGAATGTTTGACTTTTTCGTCTTTCTGCCGCTCTCAACTAGGGCTTATTTTAAAGGTAGGGCTTACATTAAAATCATCCTCAAATATCACGCTGGGTTTTATTTTGCGGGTAGGTCTTATTATCGGGGAAACACGGCAATTACAACCAATTTCGCGAAACCACAAGCTTGATAATCTGATAGCGGATTATGCTAGCTATTACTCTAACAAACTCTTCGCCGCAATGCCAACACAGTTTCAATGCGAGGAATCCACAAAGCTAAGTCATGAGTCCAATGCACCAACCACTTGGCCAACTCCCATGTGCCCCTTATTGCTGATTAAAACGTCAGTTTAACCACAAACTCATACGGCTCACTCACGAATGAAAAAGTTTTAAGCCAAAATAGCTCAAAAACATGTTACCCTACTGCCCTCTAACGGATTAGATAAATTTGCTTGACTTTCATGAGGTTTCCTGAAATTTCACGTTTTTTACGTTTGACTCCAAGTCAGGCGCTCTGGAGTAACCCTTCATTATATTGATATTTTTGTTACCCACATTGAGATTAATATCCTTCGATAATTTGAAGGTCCTTGCTGTTGTCATTTGTCATTTAACAGTTATGAGCTTGTGAACATTTTCTTATTATTGACTTTTGACCCCAAACCACTTGACTGCCACCCCCCGCAAGTTGTGAGACCCAAGTTTACGTCGAGGTCTATCATCCCTGAACATTTCAAGCCTCTAGCATCAGCGGTTCAAATGCCCTAGACTGCGCAAGATTGGCAACATTTATCGGTTTTTTGACCTTTGACCCCGAGTCACGTGACATAGAGCGTTCATGGTTGGTACAGTGCAAGAACATATCAAGACACACCAATCCTATCAAATTCAAGTTCTTATGTGTTTTGAATGAATAGTTATACGCCAAACGACATATTTGCGTATTTGACCTTTGACCCCAAGTGACGTCACGCAAAACTAATCATTGCTGGTGTTTTTGTACTCTCGTTGAGATGCATCTGCTACGTAAATTTGAAGGTCCTACCAGTTGCCATTCACAAGTTATTAGCGTTTGATCAAACTATTTGTCAATTTAATTGATTGACGTTTGACCTTTGACCTGTTGACCGCCACCCCCCAAAAGCTGTTAAGCACAAGATCACATGGAGGTCTATCATCCCTGGGAATTTCAAGTGTCTAGCATCAGCGGTTCAAAAACCTTCAAATGCACAAAAAACTGCTGAGGTTTGTTGATTTGACCTTTGACCCTAAGTGACGTCACGAACAGGTCATTGTTGTGCATATTTTTGTTCCCCACATTGATATGCATATACTGTGAAAATTTGAAGGTCCTACCTGTAGTCATTCAAAAGTTATTAGGTTTTGGTAAATTTGGTGTTTTGACCTTTGACCTTTAACCTGATGACCGCCACCCCCCAAAAGTTGTTAGGCACAAGTTCCCAATAAGATCTACCATCCCTGAACATTTCAAGTCTCTAGCATCAGCGGTTCAAAAACCTTAGGCTGCGCAAGATTGGCAACACTTTTCGGTTTTTTTGACCTTTGACCCCGAGTCACGTGACATAGAACGTTTATAGTTGGTACACCGCAAGGACATATCAAGACACACCAATCCTATTAATTTCAAGTTCCTATGTGTTTTCCATCAATAGTTATTTGCCAAACGACATATTTGCGTATTTGACCTTTGACCCCAAGTGACGTCACGCAAAACTAATCACTGTTGGTGTTTTGTACCCTCGTTGAGATGCATCTGCTCCGTAAACTTGAAGGTCCTACCAGTTGCCATTCACAAGTTATTAGCGTTTGATCAGAATTTTGATCATTTTGTTTGATTGACGTTTGACCTTTAACCTTATGACCGCCACCCCCCAAAAGTTGTTAGGCACAAGTTCACATGGAGGTCTATCATCCCTGAGAATTTCAAGTCTCTAGCATCAGCGGTTCAAAAGCCTTAGGCTGCACAAAAATCTGTTGAGATTCGTTGATTTGACCTTTGACCCTAAGTGACGTCACGAACAGGTCATTGTTATGCATATAATTATTCCCCACATTGATATGCATATACTGTGAAAATGTAAAGGTCCTACCTGTAGTCATTGAAAAGTTATTAGGTTTTGGTAAATTTGGTTTTTTGACCTTTGACCTTTAACCTGACGACCGCCACCCCCCAAAAGTTGTTAGGCACAAGTTCCCAATAAGATCTACCATCCCTGAACATTTCAAGTCTCTAGCATCAGCGGTTCAAAAGCCTTAGGCTGCACAAAATTTGGTGTTGAAAAAAAAAAAAAAAAAAAAAAGAAAAAAAAAAAAAAACTAGATGGCAGCTGCAAGCACCCGCTTATGGCTTCCCGATCAAGCTTACTAGGGACCCAAACGTCTAAGGGAACAGCAGAGTGACTTCGCTTTTACAACTTAAAAAAACAACAAATCCCTGCAAAGTATAGGTGGGCATTATCACACATGAAGTAAGTTTAATTTCCTGCAGCCTGTGCTCCAGAAACTTAATAATATTGTAACGACTTTTTACATTTCTGTAATACAGTCATCGAAATCTCAATAAAACTATTATCCTTAAATTTCTTCACGTGTACAGTGATGATGCTGCACAAAACCTCAAATCTTCATTATACTCGCCATATTACGCCCAAGCGTGTAACGAGTGGCGGAGCCCACCTACGCGGCGCAGCGCTTGGGCTACACAACTCCGAACAAACGTCGCAACGGTGGCGAGCCGTTGGCGACACTGTGACGATTTGGCCGACCACGCAATTGAACCTCACACCTCCCGCACCGATAGGGTGGGCTTAGCAACTGAGCTAATCGGCCGGCACAATGCTACACAAGTCTGCAGCAAAATCATCTTGTTTGTCTGACATTTCAAACAAGCTGGCAAATCTTGCAGTAAATTCAAACAATAAACGCCATGATTCTTGAAGGATTTGTGCAGCTGCATGGACGACTGCATTCACACAAAACGAAATTAAGTCATGGAGCTTGTGCTCGTTTCTAAGGGCCAAGAAATCGCGGCATAAAATGGGATGTATTATTTTGATATATCAAAAAATGAAGTTACAAAGTAAAAATTACGAGATTTTAAATAAACAGAAATTACGAAAAAAGATCTACATTTACTTGCCATTAACATGTTTTTTATTCAGAAACTCATTAACAACAATTTATTCAAGAATTTTTTGAAAAGGATGGCATACACCGCATTAAAGCAGTTTGAATAAATATATAAAAAGAATGTTTGACTTTTTCGTCTTTCTGCCGCTCTCAACTAGGGCTTATTTTAAGAGTAGAGCTTACATTAAAATCATCCTCAAATATCACGCTGGGTTTTAATTTGCGAGTAGGTCTTATTATCGGGGAAACACGGCAATTACAACCAATTTCGCGAAACCACAAGCTTGATAATCTGATAGCGGATTATGCTAGCTATTACTCTAACAAACTCTTCGCCGCAATGCCAACACAGTTTCAATGCGAGGAATCCACAAAGCTAAGTCATGAGTCCAATGCACCAACCACTTGGCCAATTCCCATGTGCCCCTTATTGCTGATTAAAACGTCAGTTTAACCACAAACTCATACGGCTCACTCACGAATGAAAAAGTTTTAAGCCAAAATAGCTCAAAAACATGTTTCCCTACTGCCCTCTAACGGATTACATAAATTTGCTTGACTTTCATGAGGTTTCCTGAAATTTCACGTTTTTTACGTTTGACTCCAAGTCAGGCGCTCTGGAGTAACCCTTCATTATATTGATATTTTACCCACATTATTTATATTAATATCCTCCAATAATTTGAAGGTCCTAGCTGTTGTCATTTAACAGTTATGAGCTTGTGAACATTTTCTTATTATTGACTTTTGACCCCAAACCACTTGACTGCCACCCCCCGCAAGTTGTGAGACACAAGTTTACGTCGAGGTCTATCATCCCTGAACATTTCAAGCCTCTAGCATCAGCGTTTCAAATGCCCTAGACTGCGCAAGATTGGCAACATTTATCGGTTTTTTGACCTTTGATCATGAGTCACGTGACATAGAGCGTTCATGGTTGGTACATTGCAAAAATATATCAAGACACACCAACCCTATCAATTTCAAGTTCTTATGTGTTTTGAATGAACAGTTATACGCCAAACGACATATTTGCGTATTTGACCTTTAACCCCAAGTGACGTCAGGCAAAACCAATCATTGCTGGTGTTTTTGTACTCTCGTTGAGATGCATCTGCTCTGTAAATTTGAAGGTCCTACCAGTTGCCATTCACAAGTTATTAGCGTTTGATCAAACTATTTGTCAATTTAATTGATTGACGTTTGACCTTTGACCTGTTGACCGCCACCCCCCAAAAGTTGTTAGGCACAAGATCACATGGAGGTCTATCATCCCTGGGATTTTCAAGTATCTAGCATCAGCGGTTCAAAAGCCTTCAAATGCACAAAAAACTGCTGAAGTTCGTTGATTTGACCTTTGACCCTAAGTGACGTCACGAACAGGTCATTGTTGTGCATATAATTGTTCCCCACATTGATATGCATATACTGTGAAAATTTGAAGGTCCTACCTGTAGTCATTCAAAAGTTATTAAGTTTTGGTAAATTTGGTTGTTTGACCTTTGACCTTTAACCTGACGACCGCCACCCCCCAAAAGCTGTTAGGCACAAGTTCCCAATAGGATCTACCATCCCCGAACATTTCAAGTCTCTAGCATCAGCGGTTCAAAAGCCTTAGGCTGCGCAATATTGGCAACACTTTTCGGTTTTTTTGACCTTTGACCCCGAGTCACGTGACACAAAACGTTTATAGTTGGTACACTGCAAGGACATATCAAGACACACCAACCCTATTAATTTCAAGTTCCTATGTGTTTTCCATCAATAGTTATACGCCAAACGACATATTTGCGTATTTGACCTTTGACCCCAAGTGACGTCACGCAAAACTAATCACTGTTGGTGTTTTGTACCCTCGTTGAGATGCATCTGCTCCGTAAACTTGAAGGTCCTACCAGTTGCCATTCACAAGTTATTAGCGTTTGATCAGAATTTTGATCATTTTATTTGATTGACGTTTGACCTTTAACCTTATGACCGCCACCCCCCAAAAGCTGTTAGGCACAAGTTCACATGGAGGTCTATTATCCCTGGAAATTTCAAGTGTCTAGCATCAGCGGTTCAAAAGCCTTAGGCTGCACAAAAATCTGTTACGATTCGTTGATTTGACCTTTGACCCTAAGTGACGTCACGAACAGGTCATTGTTATGCATATAATTATTCCCCACATTGATATGCATATACTGTGAAAATTTGAAGGTCCTACCTGTAGTCATTCAAAAGATATTAGGTTTTGGTAAATTTGTTTTTTTGACCTTTGACCTTTAACCTGATGACCGCCAACCTCCAAAAGTTGTTAGGCACAAGTTCCCCGTAAGATCTACCATCCCTGAAAATTTCAAGTATCTAGCATCAGCGGTTCAAAAGCCTTAGGCTGCACAAAATTTGGTGTTGAAAAAAAAAAAAAAAAAAAAAAAAGAAAAAAAAAAAAAAAAAAAAAGAATTTTTCGGAAACAAAATATTTTTTATCTAGAAAGTGGGGGGCTGCCGGGGAAAGTTAGGGCGACCAAGGTGTAGACCTAGGTGGGACACACATTTGAACTCTAGGTCACTTTTGAATTGGAACTGTAGTTTAGCAGCTACAGCTGCTGGAAGTGTCAAAAAGTGCACAAATGGCCAAACAAAAGTAATATGGCTTCCCTTTTCGGGAAGCCATAAAAAAAAAAAAAAAAAAAAAGAATTTTTCGGAAACAAATTATTTTTTATCTAGAAAGTGGGGGGCTGCCGGGGAAAGTTAGGGCGACCAAGGTGTAGACCTAGGTGGGACACACATTTGAACTCTAGGTCACTTTTGAATTGGAACAGTAGTTTAGCAGCTAGAGCTGCTGGAAGTGTCAAAAAGTGCACAAATGGCAAACAAAAACAATATGGCTTCCCTTTTCGGGAAGCCATAAAAAAAAAAAGAATTTTTCGGAAACAAAATATTTTTTATCTAGAAAGTGGGGGGCTTCCGGGGAAAGTTAGGGCGACCAAGGTGTAGACCTAGGTGGGACACACATTTGAACTCTAGGTCACTTTTGAATTGGAACAGTAGTTTAGCAGCTAGAGCTGCTGGAAGTGTCAAAAAGTGCACAAATGGCCAAACAAAAGTAATATGGCTTCTTTTTTCGGGAAGCTATAAAAAGAATTTTTCGGAAACAAAATATTTTTTATCTAGAAAGTGGGGGGCTGCCGGGGAAAGTTAGGGCGACCAAGGTGTAGACCTAGGTGGGACACACATTTGAACTCAAGGTCACTTTTGAATTGGAACTGTAGTTTAGCAGCTACAGCTGCTGGAAGTGTCAAAAAGTGCACAAATGGCCAAACAAAAGTAATATGGCTTCCCTTTTCGGGAAGCCATAAGTAGGCCAATCAAAAATATTTCAAGACTCATTAAGAGCAATCCCGGATTCCCTCCGATTTCTTCAGTTCGTGTTTCTTATTCTCAACGACCTCAAGTGGCAGTGGCAAAGTGAAGTGCGACTGTGATGTCACTCATCTGATGTGTAAATTAGTTTACTTAGCACTTTAGCAGTAGTACTAATGTAGTGCAGTAAGCTGGTAAGTCGTTGGTTGTTCAATGGCGCTCACTTATCGCCGATGACAGTGTTCGAAGCGAGTTGGAGTCGAAACCGATGGAAGAGTTTTGGAAATTCATAAGTGAGATGGATGTATATAAAACCCTTGGATTGTTTGTACTGCAAATAACTGCATTGCCTCAAGGTACAGCTGAAGTTGAGAGACTTTTTTCCAAAATAAATTTGAATAAAACCAAACTTCGAAATGCACTTGCAATACAAACCCTTGAAGCTATTGTCAAAGTGTCACACAGATTCCCAGCACATTTTGAAGTTGACCAAAGGTTGGTACGTTTGCACGGAAATGCTCGAGCAAATTACATGAGCAAATACTCATCCAATGATCGTGAAAATGTTGAAGAATTGGAGAGCTACGAGATTTAAATGTAGTGAAATTGCTCAAAAACAGATAAACTTTAATATACCTGGTAATCTGTAACTGCTCAAGTCAAACAGTACCTGATTTAGCTTACGTTGTGTTCAGCTAGAGAAAGCCTTGTATTGTGATTAATGCTCAGTTAAATTCGGTGGGCTACTGATGTTCACTATATTTTTGCAAGTTCTTAGTTAAATTGCTCACACTATCATTTATGGAAAGAGCTTAGTTGAAATGTTTATGTGTAGTCTGCTTGAGTGGTCTTTATAATTGGGCATATTATTTTTGAGAATTGTTCAGTCAAAATGTGAGTCAATGAGTATAAAGCATTACGGTATACCCAATTCTAAGCAATATTAAGCTAATATGCTGAGTACATTTGTAGTATCTAAGTGATGTAATTTGAAGCATTGCAGTGCATTTTTGCATAAACAAGTCAGCCAGCTGTGAACATTTTTAGTACCCGTATAGATACTGTATCAGTAATAGCTCAGTCCTAGCTATTACCGTATGGTATAATTCTTAAACTCAAGCCATGTTTAGACGCCAAAGTATTCACTATTCATCATAGGCGTTAACAAAGTGATATGGTATTGTAAGTGCTAAATTCAAATGTTAGTACTGTAAAAGGTTCATGCCGTGTACAAGTTTTTAATTGCTACATTACGTAAAGTGCTCAGTTAAAATAATAACACTTAAACTTGTACTCTTTTAGTTATACAATTGTGGCAACGTGCTTACTGCTCATCTAACGTTGTATTCTGGTTTCTTTTAGATACATTTGCATAATAGAACTAGTTTATATAGGCCCACGCATTTAACCAAAGCAGTAAAGCATTTGTGGTCTTGTGTAGTCAGCTATGTGCTTGGATAAACAGTGAAAGACGTTGAGGTAGGTAGACGTTGACAATGTAGCTATTTGATTATTTTACATCACATAAAAAATGTTGTTGAAAAATATGAATTTAAGATATCATCTTATCGAGGCGGTCATCAGCAAATATAGCAAGGATATTATTGCCTTTTCATATGTACCGTATTTGTAATTGAGGATCGTTACCCATAAGCGTAGGGATTTGTAGGGATTTTTTAGCCTCAGATGTAGGGATAAAGTACTATTTTTGAGTGGCAGCACTGGACAGCATGAGATTGTGTGTGTGAAAACGTTGAACAAAGGTTAAAAGTTAGGTTTTTGTTAGCGGAGCTGGTTTAGCTATTAAGCTGAAGAAGTTAGGAACAGAGGTAGTTGCAGCAGGTGCATTTTCAGTGTTGTCAGGCAGTAAGTTTATCCGTCTGCTTGAGGCCAAGTAAAATATTATCGTATAGGATAGTCAGCAACCGGTAGTTTCTCAGGTATCAGCACCGGTAGTCTGAAAAAAATTTTAACTTTAAAAAATAACAAAATTATGCAAATTAAGCACAAGATTCAAATTGCTGGTATTTTACACTGGTTGTGCTGAGTAAGTTTATGCATCAAATGTTTGGGTTTCTTACATCCTCGCCTGGGGAAGAGTGATTCTGCCCCCTTTTGGTTAATATGGGTTAGGTAAAGAAAATAAGGTGGGACATGCTGCCATGCATAAGTCGCATTCACAACTAAGATATTCCTATGATGCTGTGATAGCTTATTAGGGTTGTGTATGTTGAAAAGTTCTTGAAATTTTGTATTTAAAAAATAACTTAAGTGTTATGTAACCTGTTAACTGCTGGTAGTTCAAACAGCTAAATTTACAGATCTAGGCCCAGTTGAAACAGTGAAAGCTGTAAATTAGACCTAACTTAAAAATCGCTTAGCTGCTTAGTTCCTACAGATGTATCGATGCTTGTACCACATGGTCCAGTGGTTTTACGAAAAAGTTCAACTGCGGACTTGTATTTGTGAGCTTATCGGTACTGAATAGGGTATAGTATTTACGTGTAGCTGTAGCTACCGTAACTAAAATCAAATCTTCATTATACTCGCGGTATTACGCCGAAGCGTGTAACGAGTGGCATGAACCATCTCCGCGGCTTAGCGCCTGGGCTACACAGCTCCGAAAGAACGTCGCAGCGGTGGCGAGCCGTTGGCGACACTGAGCAGATTTGACTGACCCGGGAATTGAACCCAAGACCTCCCACACCGATAGCGAGTACGCTAAGCAATTGAGCTAACGGCCGGTCTGTAACTAATACCTCTAACCAGTAGACCTGTTGGTATAATTGAAGCTAGGCTTATTCGATATCTACCGGTACTGTACATACAGTTAGTTAGTTGCATATTTATCCTCCTATCACGAGAAAGCGATCGATGCGCTATACGAGCTCGCTTAGGCGTTGCCAGCCATCTGTCTACCACACCAAGATGGGGGAATCCCGCTAAGTGCCTTTCCCAACGGCACAACAAGTAAACTTGCCGGCTTGCTCTCCACACTGTCCCTTTAATGCTGAGCGTCAAGCAGGGAAGCTGTGAATACCAATTTTTAAAGTCATTGGTTTGACCCGACTCGGAATCAAACCCGAGTCTACAGCTCAAGAGACAGACGCTCTATACCACTCGGCCATCTGAGCTGTTTAATCTATAGGCCTTGTAACGATCGAGTAGCGCCGCCCAACCGAAACGGATTCTATATGAAGCACAGACTAGACTAACGGCACCAAAGAATACAGCCAGTCGAACTTAAACAAAGGTTATATTAAACGCCAAAACTTAAAAATAACAAAAAATAATGAGCAACAGCGTCAGTCCGGGAACAGCCTACCGAGAACAAGAGCAAACCACCAAACTATCTCGAAAGAAAACCCCAAGAAAAAAAAAATAAAATAAGGATCTCACAGTCCAGCTAGACGCACACCGACACAAACAAACCAATGATCTCAATGCAAGTAGCAGTTAAAATATCGCCTAATCGTAGGCCTAACAGCCGCCAGATCGACTGTAGTACTGATTTTAAGGATAATACCGACTAGTGCTGCAAAATAGAATAACATTCCTCATCAATGAATCAAGCACTTTATCTTAGCAGAATAAACCAATTATGCTGCATGCGTGCGTCCTCACATAGACCAACTATCTAACAGTAAAAAAATGGCGCAAGCCGAGTCTGCCGCCGACATGTTGCAATGTCACAAGAGGGCGGAAAACACCACAATATATTAACAAAACAGTAAGGGCAGCGGCGAAATAAATCTTACAGGCCTATGTGGGAATTTTATTTTAAAGCAATACCACAGGTCCCCATTAGTGCTAGGTGTGATTATTGCAATAATTTTGTAATCGTCATTGTTGGTGGCCTGGTGTAAAAACGTTGATTTCATGTCATCCAGGTTTATTGTTTTACCTACTCCGTTGTTTGTCATTTTGTGAAACGTTTCATAATTACTTCTACTCGGTCGAGTTTGTTAAACAGCTAATTAAAGACGTAAAATTCAAATAGAATTTTAACATAAGTTCGAGCCTTCGCGTGACTGCTAAAAATCCGGTTAACTTTTGCAGATTCATAAACATGTTTATAGACAGCTTGATCGCTTGCGTTAATATTTTAATGATGTGCTGTTATTTATGAATGAAATCATTTAAGCATTCTAGTCGAGTATCCTTTAATTGCTAATTGTTGTTATTACCTAAAAAGTGATCAAAACATAAAACTTACAGCACGTGAAGACGGTTGCTTTACGTGTAAAAAATGTTGCTGTTTTACGTTGAATATAATTCTTGCAGCACCCCCAAGTTTTTACTTCACGAGCCGCCACTGTGTTATTGCAACGGCTAACCGGCCGCTAGCTCAGTTGCTAAGCGCACGCTATCGGTGCGGTAGGTCTGGGTTCGATTCCCGGGCCGGTCAAATCGGCACAGTATCGCCAACGACTCGCCACTGTTGCGACGTTTCTTAGGAGCTGTGATGCCCAGGCGCTAAGCCGCGGAGATGGGCCCCGCAACTCGTTACATGCTTTGGCATAATACGGCGAGTATAATGAAGATTTGATTTGATTTAGTGCAACGGCTGACTTTGCAACCGCACAGCCGATTTAGAGATTTGTGGTTTAGTGTTCGATAAAGCCAATCTTATATCCTCATGAACTTTCCTTTGATTTCGTGCTTTCGTTTCAATAGAGTTGAAAAACCGCTCTCGCCGAGGTATGTTGTGGCAAATGGAAGTAATATTGGAAAAGTCAGTTCGGATATTTGTGGTAGGATTTGTGCATAGCTCACCAAAACTGAGAGATTGCTATTTTCTGGAGAGCATTAGACAAATTATTTGAAGATCACAAAATTGTTCTTGTAATTCAACCAACGCAATTGAGAACTGATTTCGTACGAATGCAGCTTCTTGTTCTTCAGGCTTAGGAAAATATCGTTTGAAAGATTAATTTCAAGGTGCTCTGTAATCAATGTCTTCAAACGTTCATTGAGTTTTTCATTTTTAATAGCACTGGACAAATTTTCAAACATGGCGATATTTCCATGTAGGCCTATCACTTTTCAATGCCTGTTTTACAATTTTGAGCAAAAGACATTCAGACTGTCGCGGTCATTTTGAAAATTTCAGAAATCTTTGCGATTTAGAAAATATTTTATAAATAAATTTACGACCCCCCTGGAAAGACCTTTGCGACCCCCTTGGGGGTCGCGACCCCCAGGTTGAGAAACCCTGGTTTAGTTGTCTAAATGCTGCTGTCTAGATTAGTCCGGCCGTTCAATGAGTGGAAACTCCACCCGTCATACATCATTGAAACTGGTTTTGCGTTTAGGCATGCTGTTACCAAGGCCAGTGCTAAGTACGTTAGAAAATATTGGTACAGGTCCCGAACTTCATTTTACGTTGAACAGTACGAGTTATTGATTGATACTTAATTCATTTTTTGTTCTCTGCATGATTCCATTCGTTTAGGTTACTTTCTTGTCTTTCAAGGCCGTATGCAATAGTACATACTATCGCATTCTATTCAGGTCAACAGACATGGCGATTTATCTTTTGTCATGACGCAAAGACTAGAAAAGTGTCTTTGTGTCAAATGCTACTCTTCAGTCAAACCACAATCGGATAGATTGGTGGAAGATAAGCAGGCGCACACTTCGCATAATATGAAGAATTCGGTTAAAAGTTTTTGTGCGTCTTTTTTATTGATCTTCAATCTCAAATCTCGGTTATATTCGTGGTATTACCCAGAAGCTGCGTGCAACGAGTGGCGAAGACCATCTCCGTAACTTAGCGCGTGAGCAACTTAGCTTCGAACTCCAAAGAAGCGTGGCGAGCCATTGGCGGTGGCCGTGAACAGCACTGTATTCGATTTGACAGGTCGGATATCGAACCCCAGATCTCTGACTTTGAAAGCAATATCGTTACTGCTACACCAATCAGCCGATTACCAATCCGTCATGTGGACGTACGTATACTAGCAAATTCACGCGGCAACAGCAGCATGTCCAATTTTACTTTTTGCATCTGGTGTAGAAAAATTCTGGATTTTGCCTATATACCGAGTATCGTATCTTGTATCTCGTATCCTGTAAAACAAATTTGGACTTGTTGCTGATGTGCTACTTATACGCCTTGATGGCAGAAACTGCGCTGCCGGTACATTGCAATAAAAAAATTAAGCAGTACTGATTTATAGACCGTAGCTATAAGTTTGATTTTCAGGGCTCAAACTACTTTTTATTTTGACATTTTGGATCAGAACGTCGCTATCGGTGTGGGAAGTCTGGGGTTCGATTCCCGGATTGATTAAATCGGACACAGTATCGCTAACGGCTCACCACCGTTGCGACGTTTCCTCGAAGGTTAAGCAGCGGAGACGGGCCCCGCCACTCGTTACACACTTTGGCGTAATAGCGCAAGTATATTGAAGATTTCATTGTTTTGAAATGTAAGCATCAAACCAACCACATATAGCAAGACCTAAGAAAACAATGCAAAAAGAAAGTTGTTTTAACAGACTGTCAAGCCTAATGGCACATAAATTGATTTATGTCCGCATAATGCACAATAACATGAAAGAAGAGTTCAGCACGTACGGCATCGGCCGATGCCGGACGTATGGTCAGTTGGTCACCCTATCACTGACACTTACCTGACTATAGCTTTCACTAAGATGGCCATCTCGAGAATGTTTTTGCCCCCCCTGCATTTTTTTCTGCGGATGCCCATGCTGCACAGTACAACTGGTCCGCTGAACCAATCAATCAGTGCAGCACAACTCTTTTACAAGTCCTAACAATTATCAAAAAGCTGCAATAGGCCTATTTGAAAACAAACTCCTTATTCCTGCTGGGAATTATCAACACTGAATTTTGGATTTTGAACTGAATTTTGGAATTTCAGCACATGCAGCTGAAATTTTGGAATCCAGTCTAGGCTACAATCGTTTACGTTAAAACAGTGGTTCTCTAAGTGGTCGATATCGACCCCCAGGGGTCAATTGGACCATCCAAGGGGTCGAAAATAGCCAAGGGCTCGAATGGGGGTCAATGAATAACTGCTGGGGTCTACTGGACCCAGTGGCGTAGCGAGAAATTTTAAAATAGGGAGGCCATGATTTTCCACATTTTTCAAGCGTATTTTTTTCGACAACAAATTTAAAACTGATTGAGAAACAAAAAAAGGTTTGAGGGGATCCGGGGGCATGCTTTCCAGGAAAAATTTGAAAATTTACTTGCAGTAATGGCTATTTTAGTGCTTTTTGAATATTTTTCAGCCAAATTTTGTTTAAAGTTTTTGCCCCTAATTTTGAGTGCTTCGCCAAATATGATGCATTTTGTTCGCACATTTTCGACTATGTGTTGGCTACTACATTGTAACAATCAAGATATAGGCTACTACATTATTGCTTTCGAAGACTCAAAAGAGGCTCAAAATTAAGAAAAAATTGTATATACCATAAACATTTTTGAAAATGGCTGGTGGGAAGATGCCTATCCCTCATCCTACCCCTCTGGCCATAAGTTACAGAAAACATCAAAAGAGTCTGGCATATTTCAGTCACTTGGCACCATTAGTTTTGGTTTTTTTTACTAAAAGGCAGAGTCAAAAGGGAGGGCCATGGCCCAATGCCCCTTAAATACGCTCCTGACTGGAGCAATAAAGCCTCTAACTCAAAATTATCATTAATCCGCCAAGGAATGTAAAGGACGTTTTTGAACAAATCAAACGAAATTAAGAGGGCTGATTGAATCTCAGCTACAGTAGTTTAAAAGTGCATTCGTTTTAACAAGTTTATTCATTAGATCATCTATTGTGATGGCATCATGAAAACTGTTCTTTTCCCTTGTTACATCACAAACAGTATCGTCGTGAATGTGGCGCAGTTGTTACACTGGCGGGTACCGCAGTTAGGTATATGCAGTAAGACGGAGAACAATCATTGTAAACCTGAGAGATAGCCACAGTAAATAGCTTAAAAGTAGAGGAACGGGTGTGCTGCACTAACAGTTACGTTTTATGTTATCCTTGCATTTGTGGTCCTAAGCACATTTTTCTGGTAGCGTATTATTTTAGCATGCATTTTAGTTAAAAACTCGACTTTATTTTGACGTATTTTGTTTCCTTGTAATAACGCTAGGCTAGGGGGTCTATAGAAAATTTTATACTTTAATTAGGGGTCCACGTGCAAAAAAGTTTGAGAACCACTGCGTTAAAATAACTTTACGAATTGACTTCATCAGTCCACACCACAGTGTACCGGAATGCCGTAGACCGTAGTGCCGTACCGGTACTTCTTAAAGCCAAAGCGCGCTTTTTTTTTCCTTTTTGAAATCAACTTTTAAAAATACGGTTGCTAAATTAATTTACCGAAAAAAAAAACGCTGCTATAGGGCCCATTGACCATTGTTGCGCACGGTCATAGATTCTAGCAATAGTAGTTTAGTATATTTAACGACTAGAAAAATACCAAATAAAAACAAGGAACAAAAACAATGGCCGAAAAACAAGTTACAACGACAAAACGATGTACGCTGAAACGTGCAAGAGCAAAAAATAAACACAACTTCAATAAAAAAAATATGCACGGTCGCTGCACCTTCGGCTAAATTTAATTTGCTATAGGCCTACGTAAAAAAACAAACAAAACAATACGCTACGTAAGGAGTAGGCTAATGACCAAAAATAAAAAATGGGTGGTAAACAAGGGCGTTGGAAGGTGGGGGCGGCTTGAGGGGGGCTGAACTCCCCTACATTTTTTCAGCCCCCCTTCCAAGAATTTATAACAACAGTATAGGCCTACACCTTATGGCACTTCAACAATGACTTATGGTGTCACTTGTTATTTGTTTCTTTTCTTCATTGTAAGGCCTACCATCAAAACCAACGGACCGGTACTAACTTTTGCAACTTTGCGACAAAGGCGAACAAAATCGCAAAAACTGTAGGATTTCCTGGTAACTTCGTGTACAAGCTCTTAGAATATGATGTCACAGGGAAATTTTCTTCAATTTTAAAAGAAACTTTTGGGCAAGTAACAGCGAAACAACAAAATATCAAATTAGAATTAGCTAGCTTATCCTAGGAGTAGTGGCGCAGCGAGAAATTTTGAAAAGGGGGAGGGGGGGCATAATTTCCACATTTTTTTCAAACGTATTTTTTTGGGAAAAGAACAAATTTGAAGCTGATTGAGAAACAATAAAAAAGCTCTAGGGGGTCCGGGGGCATGCTTCCCTGAAAAATTTGAAAATTTACAAACTGTAATGGCTATTTTGGTGCTTTTTGAATAATTTTTAGGCAAGTTTTGTTTAAACTTTTTGACTCTAATTCTGAGTGCTTTACCTAATATGATGCGTTTTGTTCGCATATTTTCGATTATGCGTGCTTAAAGTATAAGGCGTATTGCTGTCGAAGAGGTTCAAAATTATGGTAAAATTGTAGGCCTATACATCAAAAATATTTTTGAAAATGGCTGGTGGGTAGATGCATACCCCTCAACCTACCTACCCGGCTCCGCTCCTGGAATAAGCTACGAAAACCATCAAAAGAGTCTGGCATATTTGTCACCATTAATCTTGCTCTTTTTTACTAAAAGGCAGAAACAAAAGAGGGAATGGCATGGCACAATGTCCCCTAATTACGCTCCTGCCTAGGAGCTTGTGAACGGATAATAAGTTATTTTAAAGGAGGTAAACACCTTTATAAACGTCGATCTGTTAGTTAGTTAGTCGCATATTTATCCTCCTATCACGAGAAAGCGATCAATGCGCTATACGAGCTCGCTTAGGCGTTGCCAGCCATCTGTCTACCACACCAAGATGGGGGAATCCCGCTAAGTGCCTTTCCCAACGGCACAACAAGTATACTTTGCCGGCTTGTTCTCCACACTGTCCCTTTATTGCTGAGCGTCAAGCAGGGAAACTGTGAATACCAATTTTAAAGTCATTGGTTTGACCCGACTCGAAATCAAATCCGAGTCTACAGCTCAAGAGACAGACGTTCCATACCACTCGGCCATCTGATATGGCTTCTGTGTTTACGTTTGAGAAAAGCTTGAGTTCATCAAGCAGTCTCCAAATGACTTTTATTGAAGTAAAGTGCATGATACGTATGATGTATGTTGCGATAACAAGGAGGTTGGTATAATAACACAAATTTCAGCCCCCCCCTCCCTTACTTGAAAGTACTTCCAACGCCCTTGGTGGTAAAGCAAAACTTACTTGAACGAGAGTCTAGCTGCGAGCCAATTATGATTTGACATTTATAAATACTATTTGAATGATTGCTAGGCTATTATTGTTATGGTACGTTTAAATACGGTACCGGTAGTGATTAAAAAATAATAATAATTAACCTTCATCAGTAAATTCGTTTGAATTGCTCTAGTTAGTCGAATACGCAGCAAAACTGATACATATTAAAAAAATGTTTGACACAATAATTATCAGGACCACTTTCTGAAGATTTCCACTTTTTAGACGAAATGTATTCTTATACAACATGGTATCATCAATCAGAGACGGGCATTTATCGCGATAATTTATCGGCGATAACTTTTTATCGATTATCGTTATCGCTCAAAGTAGTTTGGATTTATCGATTACCGTTATCGCTTTTGTTATATATTTTGTTATCGCCGATAAATTATCGCGATAAACAATTTTTTATGCACGCAGTGTTTAAACTTCAAAGTTGGTGATATGGCGCTGTGGAAAAACCACGGTGTCCATCAAGACTTGTTGTAATTTTTAAAAATTATTTCTTTGTTTTGCTTAATTTCACGGCAGAGTCCGTGAACTGCTCTCTTTTCTTGAAAAATCTAGAAAAAACATTTTTGCAATTCGACTTACAAAAAAAAGCTACGTCAAACATATCGAAAATTTACAGCAAACATTTATCGGAAAAATTTATCGGCGATAATTTATCGATTATCGATATTGCTTTAAGAAATTGAGATTTATCGATTATCGGTATCGCCCAGGGCTTTTTTGAAGTTATCGATTATCGCTATCGCTTTAGTACAAAAAGGTTTATCGTGCCCATCACTGTCATCAATGATGCGAGCGGTAGGCTATAGTACTGTGATCAGCTGTGTTCCGCACAACGCGCACATCCAACAGACGAGGGTGGAAACCTGGCTATACTTGGCGTTAGAGCGTCAGTTTCAGTTTTGGAGTGTTAAAACCCAGATGTCAAATTTCAGTTTTGGTTTGGTTTCATGGCTGTCGAAAAATAGGTTCCAGTTTCGGTTTCAGTTTTGCTTACGCACAGCTTCGGTTTCTGGGTTTCAGTTTCGGTATAAGTTTCATCCAAGAAAGTTATATTATTTTAAATAGAAATTATTCAAGGTCTCTAGGCCTACTTCTTGGCATTTTTGTTTTATCACGATGATAAGTAGCAAATGGCCGAGTGAGGAGAGCAATTGCTTCAGAAGTTGTCGATTTGGATATAATTCCGAGTCCAGTGAAACCAAAGACTCAAAAATTAGTATTCACAGCTTCTCTATTTGACGCTCAGCATTAAAAGAACTGTGCTGGTAATGTTGGTGATCAATCAATAATCAAAGTTTTATTTCCGCAACACGCATAATCATTAACAATTTACAACAAATATTGGCATAATAACGGAAAAAAACACATGCAGCAAACGAGTAAGCGTTGAAGCATGCCAGTCGAAAGCTGACTTGGCATGGCTGCATGACCTTAACAATCAAGATATAGGCTACTTCGGGAGCAGGAAATTATAAACAACACATTAAACGAATTCCAAAACAATAAACAAAAAAAAATGAGTAGCATGGCAGGCCTACTAGTAATAAGAACAATGGAGTAGCTTTGTGACCCCTGCTAAGGGAGGCTAACAGGTTCTAAACCTTGCTCAAGGGTACCTGGAGGGAGTTGTGATTGGGTACCCTCATTCATCCACCCTTGCTAGTTAGCAAGTTCACAACCCGATGTAGTTTTTACTCATAACCAGGAGTTGAATCGCAATATTTTTTTTTTTTTCATTAGCCTATTGATTACTTACTGTGGCATTAGATGGCGGTGACTGCGGTTTGAGAACAAATAAACATACGGATGATTTTTGAAGGTTTAACATAGCGTAATTGAAGAGTCATGATAAGGCAATTAACAGTCTCCTCAAAGTAAAACACTGAAAATTTTCCTTTTGCTTCATTGTGGTTGGTAATGTAGTTGGTCAATCAGGTGCCTTTGCTAGGCCCAGTCTCCGAAAAATTTTCACTTAACGTCTTCAGCTTTCTCTAAAGGATATCTGCAACAAAAATGTACAGCAGCACCATAGCAGATTAACTCATAAGAAATAGAATAATCTAACAACACTGTGAAGCTAATCGATCAAGTTTGCATCTACTTTGTTAGTCTATGTTTAAAAAATGGGTTTTAACTTTGTCAGAGAAAGATTTTAAACTTTTACACTCTTTAATCGCATTTGGTAATTTACTCCATAATTTAGGCCCGCAAAATTTTATTGATTGTTGGCATAAAGTTAATCTGTACGCCGGAGAAATATGTAGACTATTACTTCTGGTAGACATTCGACTGGATTTTGATTCAAATAAGTTCTGTAATGCGACTGGATTACTTTTTTTTACAGTTTTATACATGAATATAGCTATTTCAACTTGATAAATTTGTTTGATAGTTAGAAGGCCATTTTGTTTCATCACTTTTTTGACACTTTCACGTCTCTTTAAGCCAAATACTAATCTGATAAATTTATTACATATGCGCTGTAAAGGCGCGTTTACACATTGGTGAAGCTACGCGCAGGTTTTTGTTTGTTTCTTTGTGCCGGGTGCAGCGATTCGCAAGAGTTTCAGTGAAGTGAAGTGAAGTGCAGTGCACCAAGTAGCTACAAAGCCACTTTTGAGCCTAGGTGCGCGCGGTTTATAGGTCGACTGCTACTAACGAAAATAGGTCCAGAGGGCGTGAGAGATCAAAGTGTTTATGTGCAGGGAGTTTATAGGCAAGTTTTGCTACGAATAGTTTATCCAAGATTTGCAGTTTGATCTAAATCAAATATTTTAATTTTTTTGTAGTTGAAGAGTAACCGCTAGTGTACAAAGCCTAGTAAAGTAGTAGACTAATTTGGGCAAGGATAGGCTTTTACAAAAACGGTTGGCTACTGGTATTTTTATGCTTAAATGGGCCTGTACTAGTTTACTGGACTATGCTCATTTTTGGACTGTTGCCACCAAACACAGGGTACCGGTAAGTGACTTGCCACCCAACCTAGGCCAGTGGGCCGCCTGTCTGTAGCAAAGAGTTGGGTGCTGGGTGGGGGTAGGATCAGCCATCAGTACTGAGTATGGACAGTTGCTATTGTGACAATGTATCGGTACCGGTAGGTTAACAGTATAAAGGTAACTTTTCCCCAAGGGCTAATTATCGTACCTGTAGTCCTTATCATGGGTATCGATAACCAACTGCCCGACCTTGTTTTATAATTTAGGGCCACAGGGTCAGAGAAACAAAATTGTTTATCTGTTGAGGTACTAGTATAGACTGGTACATAGGCCTATCTAAGTAGTAAACAAGCAAGTTTGGCTAAGCATATTTTATTCAAAGATTCATAGTTTAAACAACTGGTATGTCATAGGCATGTAGGTACCGGTATATTTTAATTTTTTAAAGTCAGTTGACAGGTTGACTAGTACCGGTATAGGGTAGGTTCACCACCCTGCGACCGTCACCACTCCACGACCACTTTCGTTTTTTTGTAATTTAAGATTGAAATATTAGTTTTTTTGCTTTCTTGTTTCACACAGCTAAGTACCTTGATCTTACCTATTAGTCCACAAAAAATGAGTTATTTTTGTTAAAATTTGAATTGATGAGACTTCGACAAACTTAATCTCGAAAAAACTGTCTCTTTTTTATCATAAAACCACTTTTTGTTTTGTTGCGTTCAAACTCTCTCCAAAATTTAATCGCTGCAGCTAGAGATTTGATTTTTTCGATGGAAACTTCTTGAATGACTTCGCAGATTTGGTCAAAAATCTGGTAACCTACCTTTAGACCCTTATATTTTATTTAAGATTTTTGCAGGGTACAAAGGAAAATCTTGAGGTAACCACTGTGCGACCACCTTGCTGATGGAAATTTTGCACGTGCAACGCAAGTTCGAATGAAATTTTGTTTATGATGTCAGAATAATATGTTTGTTTTTACATAATGCCACTTTAATGTAGTAGGTAAATAGGTAGGGCTTAACCTAAACGGAAGAAAAAGAAGTAGAAAAAACAAGAATTAAACTTAGGATTTTTTAAAAATAAAAATTAATGAAATCATGCCAGGAAAAATAGTAATTCATAAGGGGTATGGTTGCACACACAAACATTTAGAAAATGAGTTATCATCAATAAAAAGCAAAATATCGCAGAGAAGCGCTAGCAAAAAACACGGCATTCCAAAAACAATTGTCGCTAATTGAACATCAGGTTGATGTTTAAATAATTCAGACTCTTTGACGATTTCAAGCCCCATCCATGTATCAATGCAGCCACGTAGATTACCCCTTTACATCATGAAAAGACTGAAAACTTTTTAATTTCTATGGATATTCCTACCTGTTTTCTTTTCCCAGTATTAAAGCCTTCCGAGTTCGAAGCTTTTACACTCATTCAATCGCAGTCTCGTACCGGTATGGCGCTTCACGCTCTTGGGGAAAACTTTCTTCGAGTGAAAAATCTACAATCGATTTGTGGAGCTCTGCGACATCAGCGATGAAAAGTGTACGGCATGGTAGCCTACCACTTTACCTCGGCTTTTGCCCTTTTCGTGGAAAAAGATCAGTAAGGAAAGACGACATTCGGTCATTTTGTGAATATTCTAACTCCACCACTCTGGCGCGAAAAGAACTGTAGCCCTAACCGTTGTAACAAGAAAATCTGAACCTTCCAACCAGCATTATTGTCTTTTAACCTCTAACCACGCCTTCACCCGATTACAATTTAACAATGATAAAGCAAAAGACGCAAACGCACTGGGACGAACAACGACCAACGTACTTCTAGCAGAAAAATGTTAATTGGTGGAGAAGAAGAATCACAATGGATAGCGTGTGATAAATGCGACAATTGGCTTCATGTAAAATGCACTGATATATAACCTGGAATCGACACTAGGGAGAGAAGAAATAGAGCTAAATTGGATATGTGGAAATCGCTGTCGGATAAACCAATAGTTGCAATAGCTTTAGCTTTTACACTGGTCCCGTCGGTTAATAGTTCGCTTTTATTTGATTACATTTTTCTGTTGTTTAAGTAGTTGATTAGGAGTCATTAAAGTTTTTTTTTAACATTCAAGTTTGTTATACTTGCTGCAGTCACTTCTCACTTGGTCCAATTAATTCAGAGTTTATCAATATACGTTCGACTTTGTTGCGTGTTAACTTTTTACATTCAAATCATCATTATACTCGCGGTACCGGTATTACTCGCGGTACCGGTATTACCGGAGTACCGGTACACTGAAGCGTGTAACCAGTGGCGGGCCCATCTCCACGGCTTAGCGCCTGGGCTACACAGCTCTAAAGAAATGTTGCAACGGTGGCGAGCCGTTTGCGACACTGTGTCGATTTGATCGACCTGGGATTTAAACCCCAGACCTTCCGTACACAGCATGTTCGCTAAGCAACTGAGCTGAGGGCCGGTCTAACGGGTTCAATTAGACACCGCAAAGAACGACAAAGAACTGAAAACACTGCAAAGGACGTCAAAGAACGACAACAGACTTTAAATTAGTTACTAAACACCGCAAAGAACGACAAAAGACTTGGAATCATAGTCTCGAACATAACAAGAAACGACAAAGGACTCAAATTAACATGATTCCAAGTCCTTTGTCGTTCCTAGTTATGTTCGAGATCATAATTCCAAGTCCTTTGTCGTTCTTTGCGGTGTTTAGTAACTAGAGATATGGGCGAATAGTAATCATTCGTTGAAAAGTAATGGTTAAGAAGAAGTAACGGATAGCAACAGATTCGTTTTGTCAAAATACCGATTCCAAATGGTATTCGTTTGCCATCCAGGGCCGAAACTACGCAATGCGTGGCCTCCCCCGAAATCATCTTCCGGGGCCCCAACGTCCAATTTTCCACCAAACATCGAGTGAAGACCAAAAAAAAAAGGTCTTCACACCATCCGACGTCTTTTCTAAAGTAATCACTTGGAACTGTTTCTCAAAAGTAACGGTTAAGCACATCTCTAGAGAAGATGTTGCATACTTTTTATCCGTTACTTGTATTCGTTTAGGTACTCACGAATCGATGTTTGGGGGAAAAAATGTTGGAAAGCGTGAAGACCTTTTTTTTTTTTTTTTTGGTCTTCATTCGATAATTAGGGGGAAATTGGACGTCGGAAGGCGTGAGGACCTTTTTTTTTGTTTTTGGGGTCTTCACTCGATAATTAGGGGAAAATTAGACGTTGGAAGGCGTGAAGGTTTGATAGAGATGTGCTTCACCTGCTTAACCGTTAATTTTAAGTTCTTAATGATTACTTTTAAGTTCTAAGTTATCACTATCAAAGGGGTAGAATGGAGAACAAGCCAGTAGTTCGCATGTTGTACTGTTGGGAAAGACACATAATGGGATTCCCTTATCTTAGAGTGGTAGACAGATGTAACGGCAACTTCTAATTAAGCAAGCTTGTTATAGCCCCTTCGCCGCTTTCTTGTGATAGGACTAGGAGAATGTAAATGCAAATAAAAAAAGTTTCAAAGAGAGTTAAACCAAGACTATGAGAATAATCAGACCTAAAGTCTTGGTTAAATTCAACTTCAAACTCACGATCACACTATCATTGCCTTTCATGTCGGCAGCGTGGCGCAGTGGGTCGGCAGCGTGGCGCAGTGGTTCGGAGCGTCGTTTTTACGACGCACATGATCGCAAGGTTAATGGTTCAACTCCAACCTAGTTTCGTTGTTGCGTCCTTGGATAAGATGCTTCACGATGATTATCTCTGCTTGGTGGAATCCGGCGAGCAGGCAGCAAATTAAAGAAGTCAAAAGAAAATTCAACCGGAAAATTTGGAAACAAGGGCAACTCCTAAGCGAGTCTGGATTCGTCCTACGCATAGCGCCTCCGCCGCTTTCTCGTGATAGGAGGATAAAGATGAAGAAATCAAATCAGTCATGATGCTATGCTATAAATACGAATAACCTCATTCTGGAAAAATTTTAGTGTCATTTGACCTGAGACAAACAAACGTTCTTAGTGATGTCACAATTGCATGAAACAGGTCGCAGAGTGGTTACTCGAAAAAAGATAAAAATGAAACATGGTCGCGAAGTGGTTACCTGGTCGCAGGGTGGTGAAGTAAAAGGGGGTGTTTAATAGGGGTTTTAGCCCCTTTAATGAAATCAAAAATATTGAAAAATTTTTATGCTGGTAGAACAAAGCAATATTCATATGGAGTGTGTTTTACGGAGTCGTGTTTCCTTAAATTGATAAGTTATGGCTGACTGATCACAAGTGGTCGCAGGGTGGTTAACCTACCCTATACGGTACCAGTAGATGCCTATGCCTATCTGTGGTCGTATAACTGCTAGTGACTATGTGTGAAAAACTATCAGTTGGGTAATGATAGGCTTTTCAAAACACCAATATTAGGACTGATAGACTGCACTGAGAAGTACGGTAGCAGTTGAATGATTAACAAATATAGGCTTACCGGTACGGTACCGTACCAGCTGGCTTTGCGACATGGCCTAGCGGTACCGCGTGCAGGTGACAGATCCTACGTGACGGGTTTGATTCGCAGCTGGAGCCGATCGCATTTGACATATTTAACAGGTGGCTGCTGACTCGAAGAGCGCAAGCTCACTTCGCAGTCTCCCTCAATTACTGTTGAATTTTCAGTTCAATATAATTTGAAAATATTCTCTGTTATTTATTTATTTGCTTAATGTTAACAGTTTTTTGTGCAATTTTTCTTTCAATTTTTTTACTCAATATAGTATCTGACAGTGACCAATGGTTGTTTTCATTTTAAGGTTCACTACCGGT
The DNA here is from genome assembly GCA_964006365.1 of Trididemnum miniatum. Classification (NCBI taxonomy): domain Eukaryota; kingdom Metazoa; phylum Chordata; class Ascidiacea; order Aplousobranchia; family Didemnidae; genus Trididemnum; species Trididemnum miniatum. The sequence goes on along the minus strand of OZ023232.1, from coordinate 26,449,036 downwards.
ATATTGCATTATTAAGTATATTGCTGTAGGCCTAGTTGTTTACATTTCATATCACTGTGTCATTCGAAATGAATCACGCTGATAATTGGAAAAAACTTTCAATTCTTGAAGTGTAGAAATAGCCATTCATTCATGATGTGACAAAAGAGGCATACCGAAACAAATATATTCGCCAAAATGCTTGGAAAAGCATTTCCGCAGTGTGTGGTTGTCCGATTAAAGGTATTGCATGAACTATGCTGGCCTACATTTTTGATTTTGATCTGCACAGTACCTGTGATATTGGCGCATAATCCTATACCCTATATACTTTGCTTTCTTTTGCTTTTTAAGTTGTGCCATCTGCTTTCGTTAAAGTATCAGTACTTCTTACAATTTTTTTTGTAAAATAGTATATACCGTAATAAATTACGTTATACTGTTACACAAATTAAGGTGCTTCAATACAATAAGCTGTGCTTGTTAGATGTTTCAATTTCTGCAATGTATATGTGTGTTACCAAAATTGTGTGATTGTTTTGTTCATCCTGGTAAAAACTTGTCAAACTGAGATTTTAGACATTAAAAAATGCTCAATCAATCAATGGATAAAAAAACAATAAAATTTGACAGCTTGTAAAAACATTATTGTTTAAACGATGCTTGCTTCTAATACCACACATCCAAACATCTGCTTTGTAATGCCTAAATCATGCCGAAAGCATGGTTAATGAGTGTGCTTGCATAACTCCTCATTAACGTTGTAACCATGACTACTCCTGCAGAGTGCAGAAGTGTGTGGAAGAATTTGCGCACCAAATTCAACAAGGAGAAGGAGAGGTTAGACAAAAGCTGATCTGGCCATAGTTTCACACTACAGCGGAAATGGAATCTGTATGAAGTTATGTCTTTTATCCAGCCTCATATGCACTACAGAAGGTAAGTTCAAAACAGTTATACAACAACTTTTTTATCAATACATGTTATAAAAACTGTACGGATAAGTGGTAATAGTTTATTGCTTGTCTGAAGTCATGTTTACAGTAGTGGTACATGTATATATTGAATTGAATAGTAATTTTTGTCTGTGGTCCTGGAGAGTTTCGATCTTAGTTTGACATTTTTACTAGCCTGATTGCAACTTACTTGTGTTTGGTGTTAAGGGCGTCTCATGGTCTATGCTAACTGCTAAAGGTTTGCGTTTAGTTATGACTAATAGTGTTTTGATAGCAATCGACAAGAAAAGCAAGTTTTCTTGTTTTCACCGTATTTATTTAGTGTTTGGATATTGCTGTCTCGGTATCTTGCAGTTGTTATGCGCATAGATGGATATGCTGTGACGTAACGGCTAACAATTAATTAGTTTCTTTATTTTAACCTCCTTTCACAAAAAATTGAATATTCATCCGAGTTTTGCTGGTGATGTTTTGCTTTTCTAATTTGCAACATGTTAGGATTTCCTCCAGCAGTAATGATCATTGGGAAGCATTTTATCCAAAACTGCCGCAGCACAGATGTAGCGCAGTTTAACTAAAATAAACTTGCTATAATGTTTGTTGTTTGAAGCGATGCTGCCCTCGAATTACTTCGCCCCTTCGCTAATGGAATTGAAGCAAGCTATATGTCGTTTAGTAAAGTTAGATTTGGGCAAAATTAGTTTTACTTTTACTCATTGCTTTACCGTTTTGTTATTTTGTTTTGAAGTGGGATTCTATACCAATGACATGCTGCATTGACTGAAAGCAATATTATAGATGAGCATAGAATTTTAATACTGAATGCAAATTTTTCATTATCAGAAAATGTTTGAGGTAGTTGGTGAGTGAATTTTTTTTTTTTTGCGCAGCATATCTTTCAACATGGTTGATGTAGACAACCAAAAAGTAGATTGGAGACAATTATTGGAAAAAGAAGATTCTATGCCAAGTTCTTCTCAATGGATGTCACCCCAGTCCCTGAGCCATTCAGAATCAGTATGTACACTGTACAGCACCAGATGTTTCCGAACACAGTAGCCCAGATGCAGTCCAGTTTCAGGAACCCAGCAGATCAGAGTTACAAAGCAAAAAGCGGAGTCGAGTTAAATCTTTGGATACCGGTATGTGTCGTTTGTATACAAGTTGAATAGTGATATAGGATACCTGCGATATTATGCAATAGTGATATACCTACGATATTGAAGTTTTCATTCTTAAAACTTTTGACTTTTTTATTATTTTTGCTCTCCTATTTTCTAGGAGACAAAATACCTGCAATTTTAAATTAAAGCTCTCATTCTTAAAACTGTTGACTTTTTTATTATTTTTGCTCTCCTATTTGATTGGTCATTGGTTTTCTAAACAATTCATTCGTGCTTTATGCAGGTCCAAAATTTTTAAGAAAGCAAAAGAAAGTTGATGAAAGCGAATGCAAAGAAGACGTTGTTACCTCTAACCTAAAATTTTTTTTTTGGAAAGCAGCAGAACTAAAGGTACAAATCTTCGAATATTGTTGATACTAAAATGTACAAGCAACTTCATTTATTTGGTTTGTGTTTTAAAATACCAAATTTGTATTTATTTAAAAATGCAAAAGGTTTGAAAATGGTATTTAAAAGTGGTGTTTGTGTTTATCGATATTTAAAAATGGAAAAGTTTGTAATTACCGTAACTTAATACAGTAGGCTACCAGCGCTTTGTATATAGATGAAAAGCGTCCATTTGGTAGCAGAAAGACTGGATTTTATTTTCGGTGAGATCATACGTCGGCAGCGTGGCGTAGTGATTCGGAGCGTCGTTTTTACGACGACCATGATCGCAAGGTTGATGGTTCAACTCCCAACCTAGTCTCGTTGTTGCGTCCTTGGATAAGATGCTTCACGATGATTATCTCTGCTTGGTGGAATCTGGCAAGCAGCAAATTAAAGAAGTCAGAAGAAAATTCAAGCGGAAAACTTGGAAACAAAGGCAACTCCTAAGCGAGTCTGGATTCGTCCTACGCATAGCGCCTCCGTCGCTTTCTCGTGATAGGAGGATAAAGATGAAGAAATCAATCAAAAAAAAAAATCATACTAAATACTTCAAAAATTGTATTCGCAGCTTCCCGCTAGACGCTACACAATGTGTATTTAAAACACCCGCTGTCTCCAACTTTTACTTTTAATACAGTATGCTAAAATGAGATAAAAGGTTTGAAATTACACAGGATTTAATTTTCATGTCAATACTGCAAAAATAGCTGCACTTAACACTGATTTTTATTTGCTTATGCAGAAAATGTCAATGATCCAACTTTTCATTTTTTTTTTTAGTATGGCTCAAGAGGCACAAAAATTGCTGGATTCAATAAGATTGCAATTGCAAACGAAAGCTATGCAAGCAAGTATCGCTTCGGCTGAGGAAGCGCGGACGACATTGCAAAAATGAAGATGCAAGTTGTTATAGCAATCTTTTTTAGTTTGGTGTTTCAGTCGCGTGACTGCGGGTATTTCTCCTACATTAAATTCAAGCCGTTCAGAGTTACTGGTCCTCCGATGATGATTAATTCAAGTAAAGGCTACCAAAGCAACAATTTGCGTTGTGTTCCTCAAAAACCAAACGAATCTTGCAATATTAGGCGTAAGTAGCAAAATTTACTGATTTTGCTATGAATGACGTTTTTCGTTTCTGGAAAGCAAACCGTCAAATTGTGTTGCATGGAACTGCTGTCTTTAATTTCACTTATTGTGTTTATGTTTTTTAATATCTGTCGAACAAGCTACCGGGCAAACGTACTGCTGTTCTAATGTCCTTGTCTCAAAACATGCTGATTGCGGTCATCGGGAGAACTGCAGTTTTGCATAATCGTTAAGAGAGATTTCGGATAAGCTCATTTATTGCCGTTTGTTTTCACATTATTTGCGTGCTCGCTTTGCCCACAACATTTTTATCATGACGAAAGCCGGTGAAGCGGCCATCTGCCGTGGCTAAGTATCTGCAGTAACAATGCATTTTTGATCATAAGTTTATGTGGTGTTACGCAAAAAGCTGCTCTTGTACAACATACAGCTCAGATGGCCGAGTGGTAAGAGCGTCCGCCTCGGGAGCTGCAGATTTGAGTTTGATTCCAAGTCGGGTCAAACCAATGACTTAAAAATTGGTATTCAATCACAGCTTCCCTGCTTGACGCTCAGCATTAAAGGGACAGTGTGAAGAACAAGTCGGCAAGTTTACTTGTTATGCCGTTAGGAAGGGCACTTAGCGGGATTCCCCCATCTTGGTGTGGTAAACAGATGGCCGGCAACTCCTAAGCGAGCCCTTAGCGCGTTGATCGCTTTATACGAATATTTTGCGTATTTAAAAAGCTTTTGTGTTTTTAATGGTAACTTATGAAATAAACAAACATAATGGCAGAACATATGTAGTGCAATGTTATGGTTGGGGAAGGTGGAGAAAACATATGGTTTTTGGTAATATAGAACCTGTTTTGGAGGATACATAATGTTAAAGTTGAGTTGTGCTCTAATATGAAAGGTTTTCGTGGAAATGAAATAAAGGGCCCTATTTGAAGTGGAAATTGAAAGGAGGCTGCAACCATTACTAATTTTGGCACTGTCAAGAAACTAACTTTACTCCCGAGTTGAAGCAATGGATTGAAGCAAAGCGAAAATGAAATTTGGATTAGAAGAGGGGGGTAGACGGTCCGTCTGAAGGATGAAAACAAATGGCGCGGGCTTCACTTTTTTAATTTTTTAAAGTAAATGAAGTAAGACAACTATTTCACTTTTTTTTCATCCTAAGTCACTCTGCACTGCGTTTCGCGGATTTATAAAACAAAAAAATCTTTATGGTCTCTTGTTGGAAACAGAAGGCTAATTTAGTAATCTTCATTGTAATTCCTTTTGCGTAGAATGGGGTTAAATAACCCAACAGCTTCGCTGTTTTCGTGCTCTTCCTTCGAGGCTACGCTTCGATTTTGGTTTATCTGTTTTTTTTTATTGTGCTGGTAGAGAAGAACAGACCTCTCAAATCCAAGATCAAACTGAGTATTTATTTGCGGAAAACACATGCCAAAATGTCATTAACTTGATTTGATTTCTTCATTTTTATTCTCCTATCACGAGAAAGCGGCGGAGGCGTAATGCTTAGGACGAATCCACATTCGCTTAGGAGTTGCCTTTGTTTCCGAGTTTTACGGTTAAATTTTGATACAACCGATCAGATAACCGAGTGTTATAGAGCGTCTGCTTCTGGATCGGGAGACTTGGGGTTCAATTACGAGTTTGGTCTACCAATGACTTTAAAAATTGGTATTCACAGCTTCCCTGCTTGACGCTCAGCATTAAAGGGACAGTGTGAAGAACAAACCGACAAGTTTACTTGTTGTGCTTATAGGGAAGGCACTCAGCGGGATTACCCCATCTTAGTGCGGTAGACAGACGGCCGGCAACTCCTAAGCGAGCTCGTACAGCGCCTCGTCGCTTTCTCGTGATAGGAGGATATTATGCCAATAATGAACGAGTGCTTCTGACTTCTTTGTTTTGCTGCTTGCCAGGTTTCACCAAGCAGAGATAATTATTGTGAAGCATCTTATTCAAGGACGCAACAACGAGACTAGGTTGGGAGTTGAACCATTAACCTTGCGATCATGGTCATCGTGAAAACGACGCATCAAACCACTGCGCCACGCTGCCGGCAGAATTGATTAGTTGTTGGTGGTTGCTACCAGCAACGAAACACAACCAAAATCAGCGCTTCACCAATCAGCGAAGCACTTCACTAATGTGTAAACAGTCACTTGCGCTGCGCGCTACTTAACTTCACTTCACTGCGCCTAGCTGAACTAATGTGTAAACTCGTTTCCAAAATACCAATTAGGCTACTTATGCAATAGCGGACATGGCTGAGTAGCAACGAGTGATAAAGACTAAGCATGACTTTAGATGATAAATATGAGCGAATGCGCATAACAGCACCAAGTATTGCGCAGGTTCAGCAATACACCTGCGCCGGCAAAATGGTGTTTATCAAAAACCTTTCTGTTCCTTCCCTTCTCTTATTCAAATAGAATCGATTAGCAACAAGCACTTAGGCCTACAATAAAGCACTAAGAACTGGCAAACTTACTGAAACATAAAGTTAACTAGAATAGACGCTGCAAGAATTACACCTAATTTACAGACTAATTTCGCAATCGCAAAACTGGTAAACAGCAGTGTTGCCAATTATTGTCAAACCAAGAAAGGGAGGAAAAGCACCCGGAACAACAAAACTACAGTCTACAATACTAATCACGGCTCATTCCCAAAAACAATTTACAATCAAACTAAATGCGATAATAGGCCTACATGAATGTGTTTGTGTAACCTAGCTGAAATGTGCTTGTATAACCGCGACGCGTGCAAATAAGAGTGTTCGTGTAATAAAGAGAAATAATGAAAGATAGTCGCGTAAGAAAAGAACAGAACACAGGAAGGGAAGGAAATACAACTAAACACACTCGTATGAAACATACAGACTAGAAGGCATGGCGCGCTCGGCATTCGCACGCGAGAAAGTGAGTGAGAGAGAGAGTTAAACAACAATTTTGCCTTCTGGTAACGGAGGCTCAGCTAACGGAACCTTGCCGGTAGCTTCACAGCTCTACCGTAACGTGATCGATTGTGCCGATCCTTGGACGGCTCTACAACACCAAGAGCAGCTCTCATTTTTTGCTTTATCATATCCATATGGTACTTCCAAGACAAATTTTCATTTATTATCACCCCCAAGAATCGTGTTGAAGACACTTTTTCAACCTTGTTATTTCTTAATTTCAGTTGAAAACTTGTTGTGGTTTTAACTGACCGAGATTTTGGAGTTTGGAAAATTATATAATTAGTTTTGTTAGCATTTATGGACAGTTTATTTGCTATCATCCAGTTATCTATGTTTTCAAGTTCTCTGTTTCCTTTTTCATAAAGCGCTTGCAAGTGTTTATCAACAATGAAAACGTTCGTATCGTCTGCAAAAGATATATTTGTGCTAAACCGCAAGCAATTTTTGAAGTCGTTTACATAGATGACAAAAAGTAAAGGGGCAAGAATTGAGCCTAGCGGCACGGAGCAGAAGGTATTTCTCTGGTTCGAAGAAGTAACACCAGCGTATTCAACAATTTGAGAGCGATTGGAGAAATAACTTTCAAACCAATTTAATGATACTCCTCTTACACCGTAATTATTTAGTTTATTCAGTAAAATGGAACGGTCAATTGTATTAAATGCTTTGGATATATCAAGAAAGATTCCAAGTATTAGCTGTTTTCTTTCAAAAACATCAACTATGTTACTGATGAACAAAGTTGTTGCGTGATTAGTTGAATGCTTATGCCGAAATCCAAACTGCTGTTGCGAGATATTATTGTTTATGTTAATAAACGAATGCAATCTAGCGTGAACAGTTTTTTCGAGAATCTTTGACAGGGACGAGAGTAAACTAACAGGTCTGTAATTTAAAACGTTTTTAGGATTTCCATTTTTGAATACTGGTATGACCTTGGCCTTCTTAAACTCAGAAATAAATTTTCCTTGACCCAAGGACTGATTGAATATGTAGGTCAGGGCATTAAGTGCATTATCTGGAAGATATCTCAGAACGATTGGAGGTATATGGTCAACTCCAGCACTCAGCTTAGGTTTAAGTACAGATATCAATCTTTTCACTTCGACTATATTTGTAGGGGTGAAAAACATTGAGGAGGGATTTGACGGAGGTAAATAATCAGTAAATTTAGTTGGAGATGGGGGTAGCTTATCATTAAGTTTTTCAGCTATTGTAGAAAAATGATCATTAAAACAGTTAGCAATTTCAACAGGTTTATTGATGATAGTATTATTATAGCTGATGGAAGTTGAGCTAAACTTATCGCGAACTTTACCCAAGAGGTTTTTCATCATTTGCCAACTTTTTCGAATGTTCTTTTGATGCTTTTGAAATTGATTTTGTATGTGCTTTTTCTTTTTTTGTTTGATCGTGTGGAAATAATAATTTCTAAGTTTATGATATTTATCTTTGGAGATTGAAGTTTTTCTTTTTGAGATAGATTTTGTAGAGTCTGTCCTTTTTGCGCGAGAGAAGTAGCAGTTCACGATCGTACCATACACAACGTTGAAAATTTTTTCTTTGTCTCTTTTTTCTTTTAAAACAACTAATGACGATTTTTAAAACTGATGACGATTTTTGAAACCCAAAACCTTAGAAAATTTTGAACAGGTTTTAGTTTCAGTTTCGGTTTTGACGTTTCAAGAAAAAAACGGTTTTGGTTTAAGTTTAGGTTGTCAAAAATTTGGCTAAGCAGGAGTCAGTTTCAGTTTGGGTTTCGAAAATTTCCTAAAAATCTGGGTTTTCAGGTTTAGGTTTGGGTTTCGGTTTCCACCCTTGCCAACAGATTTTGGATGACACGTCACTTAATTTGGCAACTCTGCCGTTTTTCCATGCTGGTCGTGAATGTCTGCGATAGCGATGGTATGGGCCCGCTAAGAAACCCGCTGAGGAGCCGTGTACCGGGTTTTTTAGTGGTCCGTTGACGGCCCGGTGCTATCTTTTGTTTCTCGTTGGGCCGCTACAAGTGTTTGAAAGCCCTTTCATTTTTCTTTCAAATGTGACTGAAGTTTTGTAAAAGAATGGGCTTTGGGCGGACTGGGTTTTATTTTTGGGATGAGTTGCCGGGTCGGTTACTGCTACTGGGTGAGAGGATCCAGGCCATGGGCGGTCTGGGTTGCAAAACGTCAGCCCGTGCCATTTCTAGTCTGCGAAACGCTCATTGATAGATATCCGCACTGTGCTAAGCTGAGGCTATGGTGTAGGTAAGAATGCAATATCCAGAAAATAGTGTGAAAAGTACCTTGCTTTTAAAAATAAGACCAAAAAAAAGAGAGAGAAAAGCTACAAAACATAAATTGCTCGAAAACGGAACTTTAATCAAGTGCACACTCCACAGACAGTAATAATACTGTAATACCAGTACCCAGCATAGCTAGTCCTGTACCATCGAACATAAAATCTAGGCAGTGTCTAGAGCACCAGCCTAGTTTCCATGACCTAAATGCTGCACCAGAATACTCTGTTTGTTTCTATATTAATGACGTCCCTGTCACTTGGGATCGGTTTCCATTATCAAAACATTGGTGCACCAGACTGCTTGTTTGTTTCAACAAAAGGCGTGTTCAGGAATGTTTTTTTTTTTTTTATCTCGCCTTAATTCTTCCATTTCCTTTACTCAGTGATATGAATTATTTTTTTCTGCGTGGGAATGATTTTTGTTTTTTAAGTGTATAATAAGTCTTTTAAGTTTAAGTGTATAATTGTCAGCGACATGGCCTAGACTGCTAGAGGTACCGGGCGCAGGTGACAGATCCTACGTGACGGGTTTGATTCGCGGCTGGAGCCAATCGCATTTGACATATTTAACCGGTGGCTGCTGACTCGAAGAGCGCAAGCTCATTTCGCAGTCTTCCTCAATTACCGTTGAATTCTCTGTTCAATGTAATTTGAATTTGAATTAATTTAATGTGTTATATTGCAATTTTCTAAGATGCTCCTTTGTGTTGTACAATCTAATTTAGCCATTTTGTTTTTGTTTTAGAAATTGTAACTTGGTGCGTTTGCATATACTGCTTTTTATTACACTCTTTGTGTATTTTTATTCATTTTTCATCGTTACTCCTTTCACTGTTGTAGTTCATTATACTTCGTTACATCTGTACAGAGTTTTTGAGGGTTGTTTAACATTTATCATGTGAATAGTTTCACACTTACATTTTTTTTGTGTTTTGATGTTGATGTTCTTTCTTCAATATGTGTCAATTTCTAGACTTTTATTTTTGCATGCAAAAATTCGGTTTAAAAATGCATAACACTCTTGATATTAATTAACTCTTCAAACTCTATAAGTATATACGCTAGAGCTTTTTTGACAATATTTGCGATATTTTCTATTATTGATGTGGTGGATGTTATCTGTACGTGTTAGGCACATTTTTCTTTGGCATATATATATACATACATATATATATATCAACAAAAGGTTTGCTGATGCTCTAGACACTTCCTAAAATCTAAACCCTTTGACTTGTTTAAAAACTATATAGAACTCATTTATTTGGCAATTACAATTAATTATCCCTCATTAAGCAGTAAATATATACTGGTGCCTATTTTTATGATGCAAAGTAGGCTACCATAACTGGTCTCTGGTGTTGGTTTATTTCTTTCAAGCTTGTTACAGTGTTAGCCCTCCGGTGTTCTAATTATTTTTGCGTGTGTACCGGTATGTGAGTAAGTGAGTGAATGACGTTTTTGTTGGGCTATATATTTGTTTCTTTTTTTTACAATTAGGAGGCTTTAAACTTAAAGACTTCCAAGTCCTTTCACAGCCTCAGGCCTCCTGTTTACAAAATTGCTTCAAGGAATGCTTTTTTAATTTATTCTTAGCCACTACACATTGAATAAGCCACCTGATGATTTGAAGAAATGGAATACCGGTACCGGTATTTGAAGAATTGGAGATTGACAACCTATCCCTCCCATTTTCACATGGGGAAGGGTTGGTTGATTACATCATGTGGTTTGGCTGCATCTCATTGCACTAGTATTAAAGTGCCTACAAAAGGAGCTTAATTTCAAACCACAAAGCAACAAACAACTTGATTGAAAGTCGAAGATCAAGTCAGCGTTGGTTGACTATCTATGTTGGCATAATCCAACTCTTATGACTTCATAATGAACATCAGCCTACTCAGTCTGATAAATAGTTGTGCTGTTGCTTGGCTAACCATTCATGACTAGTGTCGTGTTGGTTATTATGGTATACTGATGAGGGCTAATAAGCTCGAAATGCGTCTATACCTATAACAACAAGTGTTAGTCTGGTGGAACAGTGGTCAGGTGGATTAATTACCAGGGAGTTTTCCACCTGAAGAAACAGTTTTAGACAGAAGCAATAGTTGAGGGTGAAAGAGTGACTCTTGTCAAGAGTTTGTTGCACAGCTGGAGACACCTGATGATTGTTTTTTTGAGTCAAACACAGTGTTGTGGACCTTGTGGCTAAGGTACACACACAGTTGCTTTTGAGGCTATATATATAAATAAATTGAAAGTGGCTCTGGTTTCTTTTATTATCCCTGTGTATGCTCTCATAAAATCGGAAGAGCGCGAAGGGATAATAAAAGAAACCAAGCACTTATTTGTGTGGGCTTGTATAAATAGCCACTGCCAAATAAATTACCGGTACACAGGTACGTTGATAGTTAAATTTGTTTTGATAGATTGATGCCTTTATACTTAATGTTCTGTGCAATTGATTGACTTGTGTATTGAGTATATACCTGTATGCTGTGACAAATAAATATTCAATCAGCTTAACAATACTGGTTGTAAAGAATAGTGAATAGGGGTCCACACAACTCCTTTTCAAATCCATGTTATATGTATACTGGTAGCAATCTTGCAACGATATTTGCTTTACTTTTGCATTTGTGCATAATTGCTTATGGCTACCGCTGCTAAGTCACTCGAAACATTTTATGAAAAAGATATAGAAAAAAGCAATTTTTGGGAGGTGAGTCAAATTGATAGATATTTTCATTTTTTGTTTATACCTGCGCTTTTTGAAAATGATTAAAAAACACTTTGTGTTTGGACTTGCTTTGATATCAGTGTTTTTAAGTTTTTAAACTTAGTCTAGCAATTGCTTCCTATTTTGCTTGGTTGAAGTTACTTTAATCCGATTTTATTTGAAGACACAACCGTGCAAAATGAGCGTATCATATAGAAAGGAGGCAGTGTTTCCTTGTATTGCCATTGCTAAACCAGTTTTCTAACTCACTGCTTACTCACTACATAAAAGATATTCTAAATCTGATTTAATGTATCAGAATATGTTTGTTGGGTAATTTTGGTCACTAAGCAAGCAAAGCTCATATTATTGAGTGTTTTATCATGTTTTTGTACAGTTTTTGGAAAAGTTGAGACTTCACCAAATTAGGTGACATATTTGTTTCAAATCAGTAGTAACCTCTCGGTACACGTTAAAAACACTATTTATCGATTTATTATGTTGGGTACATTCTACAGTATACCGTACTAAAATGGCAAATAATTTTTTTTCAATGAAGTCAAAGTGTGGTGATGTTGAGTTACATCAATACATGACATCTTCTAGCTTTGAGAGCTGGTAAAACATGCTGTGATTTTTTAGGTGGGACAGTACAGACACACAATCAACCGGATTCAAAATGGCTACAAGCAGTGTGATGAATTACTAGCATTTATTAAAGATCGAGCTATCATTGAAGAAAGTTATTGCAAAAGTTTAAGGGAATGGACTGCAAAGCATCAAAAGGTGGAGAAGTTTAATTTTAAAATTCATTTTATATTTTTATATGGTCCCATTAAATGCAAGCCCAACTCTTGTAAATGCCATTTAGGCTGTGTTAGTGAGCTTGTGGTTGCTTATTTTTGATGGAAAAAAATCGTTCAGGAAATGTTTTGTTCTTAGAATTCATTGTAGAAACTGTGGATAGCAACCAGGGCTGTAAACTGAAACTTGAACTCTATCTCGAAAAAAAAAATGATTGAGTTTTGAACTCATCCTAAACTTGACGAAAGTTGTTTGAACTTAGCCTAAATCTGAAAAAAAAACTACTTGAGCGTAGCATAAACTCGGTAGAAATTACTGAACTTGTTCTTGCAAAATTAAAAATAAAGAACTCAAACTCGGCTGGCAATTTTTTAGTAAACCTGAACTCGATTAAGAATGCTGGCGAGTCAGCTGGTCTGATTAAAACTAGATATTTCCAAACCTTTCTATTTTGCATTTTAATTAAGTGCAGTTTCTTGATTTTCCTATTTGACAAGCTTGTAATGGTGTATGATCAAGATGCTTTTTCACCATTCAACTTATGATTGGTTCTACCATTTTTAATGCTGCTTCAGACATACTAATGAAGCAAACCGTTTATGAAAATCTTGCAAAATTTTTGTAAAGATGAATGATTTGAGTTTTTGCTCTAGATTTAAGTTAGGTTTCTTTTGTTAAGGTATTCTGTTTCTTTTACGTTTGCTGGCCTCAAGTTGCATGCTTATTACCCATCCACGGTATTCTTGAAAAACTCTTCATTAAATCAAGAGAATCCAACTGTTTGCGTTTTCTCATCACAGAGACATCATGGGCTCAAATCATTACTACTAAACTCTAAAAGCTTTTGTCTTGCTTTTCCTCATGTTGGTCATATCGCTATATGAAAGATATAATGTCGACCTGTACATGTTTTGCTGTCCAAGTCAGATTTATATCTAAAAATTACGTTAGCAGAAATAGGTGTACTTTTCCAGTGTCATTTGTTGTCTTTTTTTTTAATTGTTTTTATATAGATAATAGAGAAGGGAACAGCATATCATACAGCAAAAACTGCTTGGTTAGATTTGTTAAAAGAAGCCGACCAAATAGCGCTAGTACATTTGAAAATTAGAGATGATCTGTTGTCTGATCCATATGAAAAGGTATATAATAGGTTGTCGTTACTTTGAATGTAAGTTTCACAATTAGCTACCGATGCAGTGGCCGCAAACTTGTACTTTAGACAAGCGCTACCACCAACTATTTTAATTGTGGTACAATTTCAAAAATTATTACATAATTTTTTAAATTTTTTATTTTATTAATTCAAGATATATTAGCGGACACATTTGCTTTTGTTAATTGGTCATAGTAAATGATGACAAGCTACCATGCCATTGCATGCCAAGTAAATGATGACAAGCTACCAGCAACGATTGAAAAAATGATTTATTAGACAAATGTTTGAAACAAGTTGTTAAATCGTCAAACATTTTTCTTAATTGTTATCAGCTTACGCAAATGCTTTCAGAACTCAACAGTTTTGTCATGGAGTTTCTTATTTAAGATTTCTGATTCCTTGTTTTCAGAACCTTTTAACGCAGACATGTTCAAACCTTGTGTCAAACTAGCTTGTTTATTTATTTTTTTTTTTTGTAGTTTTATTTTGAGTGGTGTAAAACGCATCGCATTAACTTGAAAAAAAAATTAAAGAATTTGTTGTTTATTTAGTTAAAACGTTGGAAGTCAGAATCGTATCATCCACTGATTGTGGGTTTAAGAGAAACGAAAGTATTTTCTCAAGAATTTTACATAGCTCAAAAGCCGTGGTTAAAAAAAAGCAAAAAGTTTGAGCGAGCCAGAAAGGCTTATTTTCATGTTTGTAAAGAAGAATTAACGGCAATTACCCAGGTAGAAAAATTGGAGTAGGTAAAAGTTCAAGTTGTTGTAAAGCTAGATATGAATGTTACTAAGTTCTTCTCCTTCACTGTTACACGATGTTTCATCAAACAATAAGATCATCAGAGGTTCATATCCCTGGTACACCGTTTTTTTTTTTTTTTTTTATCTATATTTGAGTCTGTTGCGTGTTTAATGAGGTTTCCAGAGCTTTTAGCTGGCGCTGTGACATCATGAGTACTTGCAGTTTATCAAATGTATAAACTGTACGTCTTTAAGGTTTCGAATTGAAATGTTTTCGGTGTTTTTGGATTAGCTAAGGAACATACTGATGAGTGATGCTGCTTTTCATTATCACCAATGTTTCAAAACTTTTAGTGTTTTTTTTACCTTAAAATATGTATTTGCTGTGTTTAGGCGAAACACAATGAAATTATTGCTCCGGAAAAAGCTGCTAAACTCAAACAAGCTGCAATGAAGAAAACAGCCGAAAAAGACAAGGTAACAGCGTGGCACATTTACAACGGTGTACCAGACCTTCACTTACAAATCTGCTATGTATAGCTAATGAAATTGCATTGTTTTGTGTTTTCAGATTAAAGAGAAGTATCAAAGTATTGCTCGCGATGTGGAAAAGGCAAAGGATCATTACGCAGATAACATGGAGAGAATTTTTTCGAAGTGTCAGCATTTAGAAGAATTACGCTTAATATTTTTCAAAGATATTATTATGAGCTTCAACTCTCTGGTTGATCTTACTCTCGTTAAAAGGTAAGTTGAATTATTCAGTTTGATCAATTCAATAGTTTTTGTGAGGATTCTTGTTGTTGTGCACAGCCCTGTCTCTTTCTGGTGTCAAAACGACTTGCTGGGAAACCGAAACTGTAACTCCTTCCTTTACTAACGGTGGTTGCGTTCTGAGACCCACTTAGCAGTGTTGGGGAGACTCGAGTCAGTGACTCGACTCGAGTCGCTACAAAAAATGACTTGACTCTAGTCGTTGCACGAAACGACTCAGACTCGAGTCGCGACTCGAACCACTTGCTGACAATCTAATTATTTTCCTACTAAAACCCGGTGAAGACCAAAAAAAAAAAGAAAGGTCTTCGCGTCCGCAGAGCTGCTGTTTTCCTACTGAAGTCGGGTGAAGTTCAAAAAAAAAAAGTTTCGACGTCCGCAGAGCCAGTTTTTAAACCCCTGACCTAGTACTTCGAGATTCGGGACTCGACTTGAGTCTGTATGTACATTGACTCGACTTGACTCGAGTCTGTAGTGCAAATTGACTTGACTTGAGTCGTTGCACGAAAAGACTCGAACTCGACTCGGGACTCGACATCATTGACTCGAGACTCGACTCGGACTCGACTTCCAGCAACTCGTTCCCAACTCTGCCTCTTAGTGGTTATTAATAAGGTTAGCACAGATGAAATTTTTAGTGCGTCAACGGTGTTGTTTAATGTACCTAGGTTTGTTATGTTGGAGGTTACGGTTCGGTTTCTATGCTTTGTTTTGTAAAAGAATGCACGGATAATACATTTTTGAACGCCCAGCTGTGCAATAGGGTGCTTCATTTATCACTGAAAATTAAAAATTTATGGTAAATGAACCTAACTTTTTTTTGCATGTGAGGTTAGCTGTAAAAATGACTTGTGCAAAATTTTCATGACGACCAGATGACATTTAGCCCCCCCATCCGGCCCCTAACTTGAGGGACTAACGACATTTTTTGACATTTTTGCCACTAGATGGTGCCATGTACCATCTACAAACACATGACTGACCTTGAAAGATGGACCTTTTTTCCTCAACCAAATGAAAAAAATTTTTGAAAATTGTTCCAGGGGATGACTAAAATATGGCAAAATTAACCTCCCAATTTGCTCTATACTGCCACTAGTGGCCAAATTTAAATTACAAATGTCTTAAAAAACTTATCCAAATAAAGTAAAACTGGTGTTTACACCCCCATTCTCAAGGGTGAGGAATTCGATTTTGCTGTTTGTATTAAACAATTTAGCTAGAGGGCTAAACTTCATTTTTTTGTAATTGCTCATGAAAGAAATTGTTGCAGCACGATCTTTGTTTTTCGCCCGACTTGGTGTTCGCAGAGTCTCCCACTGTTTTTCGTAATTTGTGTTGTTTAGAATATGTGTGACAAGTTGTGACCTTAAGTAACCCTCAAAAAGCTCGTTTCACAAACTTTCAGCGTTGTAGATATACTTTACCACATGCGGTTTACTGCACCTTTTTTACGTTTTTTTTTTTTTGACTACGGTTTGCCAGCTGTAAATTTGAGCAGACAGGCTTGCTTTGTAGGATGGATAGCGGCATTTTAGAATTTTTGTTGCTGGTATAATATATTTATTTCATTTGGAAAGTTTAGTCGCTATCGAAGATTACTCAGTAGCCAACTTCAAGTAATTTTCGCTCTGCTGATACTCTTGAGTTTGACAAATATACATTTTAATATATTTTACCTTGGTTTGGTATATCAGCGAAAGAGCAAAGACCCAGGAGCTCTTTCTGGGACATCAAAAGAACAGACGCTAGTAGCTAATCTAGTGCGAGTTCTTAACATCAAAATTACTCGTCTTTTTCCAATATCTTCGCTGGAATATGGTATTATAGTTGTCACCTTGCTTGGATTAATTGGTGTTCCCTGTTCTCGTTTCTGGTTACTTTAGTTTGGATTCATCCCTGTGTTTGAAGATTTACATCTCTGTCTTCATTTGGTTCCTGTCTCCATTGCTGTGGTTGCCTATGGTTTGGTTTTGATTTCTCTGACTGTAACATCGACGATTTACACTGGTGGTTTGAGCTTGTTATATAGTCTCATCCCTCTGGTTTCGTGTGGTAGCTGAGGTGGATTAGTCTGCAACCTGCGATCGTCTTCAATAATATTTTAATACTGTAGCATAAAACTTAGCTCGTTGCGATCATTTCAATTTATTCTTTGCTTTTCTTGGAAAAAATTTAAAAAAAAGAGCAATTTTTGGCAAAGATTCAACGGTTTGTCAAATTTTGTCGTGCTTTGCTACATTCCTTGGTGGCTTACTTCCCCTCTACCATCTAGTGCTTCAAAAAATGATCAGCTGTTTATTAACTCGTGTCTTTATTACACAAGTGTAGGTGACATAATCGCAAAAAAACTTGACGACGTTTTAGCAATCACTTATGGTGTTTACAGAAGAACTTAGAGTGTTGTTTTTCTTCAGCTACAATGTGAACAATTTCACAAAACAAAATATGGCTCGGAAATTACTAAAAATTGAATATGATGGCGAATGCAAAAACAGGTTTGGATTTGGAAAGCCTCGATTTTCATCAATACCAGAAGATAACTATGGAATTTGAAATACTACATTGGAAATGATTCTTGGACATTTTTTTAAATTTTAAGCATCAATCCACCATTTTTAAAACAATCAGCTGAAACATGGAGGAGTAACCAGGCCTGCGGCCTACAAAAATGTTAAGCTGACTGTAGACAGCATCGTAGTAGTCAACGATGCAGCAGAACGAGGTGTTAAGTTAGCTCAAAAATTTAATGGAGCATCTCAGAAAGAGGATGGCTGTCAAAACGTTCTGTTAGTATTTGAAATCTGTAAAAAAATTTTGCCCAATCAAAGAACACGGAACGCAAATGAATCTTTATGGCACCTAGTCTTTTGAACCGTATCAGTATTAAACAGTATTAAATTTACTTATGTGTGGTTACTGCATTTCAAACACCGTTTTCTTGTTGCCTCATTTGAAAGATTACCAATAAAATGTTTTCGAGTCTCAATGTGATTTTGCTCAGTGGCCAGAGTTTCTGCATAGTAGTCAAAACTGTGGTTGTATTCCCACTTCCCAGTCAAGTTAATCCAATGATTTATTACCTGTTTTTTTCCCCAGGTGTTAGCAATTTAGTGTCGGTAGTTTGAGGAGGTTCGTTGTTTGTCCCACTCTTTACACTTATTATATGGATCTGTAAAAGGATTGTATATCGAGCTCTTCTAAGCAGTGGTGCCCAACATTACCTTTAATTTTTTACTTCTACTTTATCAGTGTACCTGCCCCATATTGTTTATATTTTATGTCCTTTAGTGGCTAAATTGTTTAATACAAACAGCAAAATCGAATTCCTTACTTTTGAGAATGGGGGTCTAGACACCAGTTTTACTTCATTTGGATGAGTACTTTAAGAGATATTTGTAATTTAAATTTGACCGCTAGTGGCAGTACAGAGCAAATTGGGAGGTTAATTTTGCCATTTTTTAGTCATCTCCTTTAACAATTTTCAAAAATTTTTTTCATTTGGGTGTGAAAGAAAGGTCTATCTTTCAAGGTCAGTCATGTGTTTGTAGATGGTACATGGCACCATCTAGTGGCAAAAATGTCAAAAAAATGTCGTTAGTCCCTCAAATTAGGGGCCGAATGGGGGGCTAAAAGTCATCTGGTCATCATGAAATTTTGCACAAGTCATTTTTACAGCTAACCTCACATGCAAAAAAAGTTGGGTCTTTTTCAAAAAAGTCGGGAAAAATGATGCACCCTACTGTGCAACTGTTGCTACTGTGACGGTTTGGAGGGCTTAAAACCAGCGCCAAAAATTCAAACAAGAGTAAACTGCGTTGGACTGCATGACACACTTAAATTAAGGTTGTTTGCTGGAGAGGCGCTTTCAAGAAATGTTATGGCGCACATAGTTTCACCAGTCGTCAACAAAACTGCTCAGTAGCAGTGCGCGCAAGTTGTAGTTGCAAAGATGATGGGTTCGATTTACGGCTAGAGCAGTTCGCATTTGACATATATAGTAGGTGGCTGTTTACTCGAAGAGCGCAAGCTCACTTTGCAGTCTCTCCCAATCCGTTGAATTTTCTGTTCAATATAATTAGAAAACAACCTTTAAATGGATTGAAAATATAAAAAAATGATTTGGATATACTTCACTCTTTTTGTTACGGTATATATTTCAAATGTTGTTATTATTACTATTATTTTTTTTAGCGTTCCACATATTTATCACGACGTAAAAAGCTTGATAAGTCGGGCTTCTCCTGCAGAAGATGTAAACTGGTGGCGATTAAATCATGGTACCGGGATGCCATTTTATCATCCAACGTTTCAGGTTTGAATCGTTATTGTTAACGTCTTGGTCCTAAACCACGTAACTGTCAGGAACTGTTAGGTGCTTTGCAGTTGCTGTCACGTTTTCATTGACACACCGGTAGTAATTTTTGATCAAAATACGAGAGAAGCCCTTTTGCGCACTTTGTCATCAAAATTGGCAGTGCGAGATATTTTTCAATCCTGCACTGATCTTAGTACAGAATCAGCTCGCTGATTGGATGCTTGTCGCTGACTGAAGAAAACCCGCCGCAACTTTACTGACTGAATTTCTAGCGAATGGCTATTTAAATAATGTAACCTCAGTGTACGTTGGATCTTTTGCACAAAGCAGGGCGGTGGTGCAAAAGTTTGTGATGGGTACGAAACAAGAAATTTTTCTATCTTAGCCTCCCCAATTTGTGTTATTTTCTTTTTTTTATGCAATGTTGTTTTGAGCGCTCAATCGATCACAAAGTAATTCCGAGTAAGCTGTTGAGTGAAATTGTGAAAAAATCATTCTTAACTGGTATACAGAAATCTGAGTAGTGCTAAAGATATGCGATTGATGCTTTTGGTGTTTTATGCTAGGGTCACAGTTCATTCGTTTAATTACTATTGATGAGGTGAGCAAAGTGGTACCCGCCTCAGCCTGCGTAAAGAAATAATGCACTTTCTACACTTCAAAGAAATTTAAGGTGCCACTTGTTAAATTTGCTTTCTTGATTTAAGTTCTTTGTTTTACTGTAGCAGTACGTTCAAGAAAAAGATTATACTTTTAAGGAGTTTGATCCACAACGCCCCCATATTCAGGATGAAGAAAAGTTTGCAGTTTCTCCAACAAATAAAACTGGAACTTCTTTGGTACCGCCTCCAAGACCAAACAGCCCCTCTGTAGATCCATGGTATTTTATTGGTTATACTAGCGTTTATAGCTTGATGGAAATGAAACGTTTGCATTTCGGTTGTTAAAATTTGTTGCGTTTAAGTTAAGAACTACAGTGCATAACAGTTCGGCATAGAATACGAGAAATTTAGCTTCATCTTAACCAAGCTACTATAGCCGAAAGTGTGAGGTTTTTGGTTATGATTTGCCGCAACCACTCGGCTTGTCACTTCATACTAGTTGGTACGGGCGTAAGTTCCAATCCTTTTCGTAAACAATTTTTCTGATTGCTTTTGCATTTGCACGTATCTTTGAGATAACTCCAGCGTTATTTCATGGGTAATTTGGAAATTTATTCAGATTTGGGGTTGTAACTATGTCATGATGTTATAACAGTTTATTGTTGATTATGTTCTTGGAGATTTGCTTTTTTCAACTAGAAAACGTAATGAAAGCATATTTTGGATGATATCTGTTACCTTTTGCAAAAATTGCATATCATCAGATAAAAGTAGTCATCCATGATATAGCAGTTTGTCTTACTACGAAAAAAATCAGTTTTAGCACTGGTGATTTGTTTCAGGAAAGTGCCAGATCGCTCAGCAGAAGTGGGTTTATCGCCGCGCCCTGTTCCACAAGATGATGCACAAGATTTAATTGATTCATCTGTTTTTGACAATGGTTTCAATAGTGACAGAACTCCGTCATGGCGTGCTTTTGATGAGGAAGACGACGACGATGATAACGACGATGAACATAACACACCTGTTCTTGTTCAAGCTGTGTTTAGTTATGAAGGACAAGAAGATGATGAATTAACGTTTGAAAAAGGTAAAATTACTAACGTATCCTTAAACTTGCATCCTGTAGTTTTGAAAAAATGTTTCCATTTGAATTCTAAAGTAACTGCTTGGTGGTCAACTGGTCATGTACTTAATGCGGAGAAACGGATTCAATTTACAAATCGGTCATTAATGTTGTAAAGATGTGACAATATCACCTTTTGTAGCATGTAATTTTTCTGATCAAGACTAAATTTTTGCACAACTTCTACGAGTAGTTTAGACCGTAGATTTATACTTCCCTGGTTAATTGGTTATGATTCTTTGAATTTGGTAGCCCAAAATTTTCGGAAACCGATAGAGCATTGGAGCTAAGCATTGCTACTGGGGTGTCGAAAAGTTCAACCGCGATTATTTTTGATGTCGCCTGCGCCTGTGGTCACAGAAGATATCATTTTCGGCCCGCAAAGATGCAAATTCCAGTTTAACTTGCGGTTTTATTTTTACTCCTAAAGTGGCAGCACTTTTCGACACACTTGAGAACGCAACCGGCGAAATAAAGTTAAAACCGTTATGAAGTAGTAATCGCGAAAACAACTAATTTGACTCCTGAAGAGTTGCAAAATGCACTATCAAAAGGTATTGAGTTGACCCTCAAGCACTTTCACGTTATCAAATCTGGCCCTCGTGGAAAGTAGTTTGGGCACCCCTGCTTTACTAGATTGAAACTTCGCTTTTTGTTTTTTGATCGCTCTGAGGTTAACATTTTACTTGCTTTCAATAGTACTTTGGTTCATCTCTCTTTTTGGAAGGGCCCTGTTGTAACGGACGTTTGTCAGGGTAAACTTTACTCAACTCGCATAGCACTTTCCGACCTGGTTCATGACTCAGCAGCGTGTACTTCATTCACATCAAAAGTTTTGGTTTTATACAGTTTCGCCTATTTTTAGGTGAATTATTTCACAAACTTGAAGATGAAGATAGTCAAGGTTGGTGCAAAGGAAAATTAAAAAACGGTAGAGTTGGTCTTTATCCTGC
Organism: Trididemnum miniatum; assembly: GCA_964006365.1. Classification (NCBI taxonomy): domain Eukaryota; kingdom Metazoa; phylum Chordata; class Ascidiacea; order Aplousobranchia; family Didemnidae; genus Trididemnum; species Trididemnum miniatum. The sequence goes on along the minus strand of OZ023232.1, from coordinate 26,427,028 downwards.
CAACTTCGTAGAAGTGTTAAATCAAGACGATGCCAATGCATTTCCCGGTGTAGCTTCAAAAAGCGAAAATCTTCTTGGGAGCTTTTCAGCAGACGAAGTATTTTTTTCGAGCTTTGATAACAAGTAGTAATTTATTATTATCCAAGTCTTCCTTGCCTGGTTTTCCACGTCGATACATATATTTTCAATTGAATAAGTGCCTTTTTGAAACAATTTGATTGCTTTTGATGTTTTCCGGTGCCATTGCCAACTTTATGTGTTCTGCTGCGCATTACACTGTTTTATAAAGACTAGTGCAGTGATGGGTAAGCGTGCTTTTGGCGCGTGTATGAAAAATTTTAAGTTCGATTGTTTATGCCTACTGATGCATCATTTTTTTTTTTTTTTTTTTTTCTTAGCAAAGCTCAATCTATTATTTTTTTACTCTGAATTGTCGGCAACGTGGCCGAATGGTTCGGAGAGCCGTTTTTACGACGGCAATGGTCGCAAGGTTGATGGTTCAACTCCCACCCAAGCCTCGTTGTTGCGTCCTTGGATAAGATTCTTCACGATAATTATCTCTGCTTGGAGGAATCTAATAAGCAGCAAATGAAAGAAGTCAGAAGCAAAACTTAAGCGGAAAACTTGGAAACACTGGCAACTCTTACGCGAGTCTGGATTTGTCTTACGTATTGCGTCTCCGTTGCTTTTTCGTAACAGGAGGATGAAAATGAAGAAATCAATCATCAAAATCTTTAGTGCTGGCGTTTAAGTGCGAATTTACAAAAGTATGCGGCAAAAATCAACAGTTACCGGTATAACAAAAGTCTTGTCAGCCTTGCTATGCGTAGCCAATCCAGGCTAGACTCATTTCGACTGTAAATTAGGGTGTTTCACCTTTTCACCATTTTTGAATTGAAACACGTTCGGGGTCGCATCTGATAGAGTTTTCGACACTGAGTACGCCCGTAGTTTTTTTTCGTTTATGACGTCATTAAGAGGTTTCAGCGCATGTTTGAAGTTATGTCATAGTGCATTTTAGCTAATTTTGCGCATCTCAGGAACCACGTACGCTAGAAAGCTGGGACTGGTGTCAAAATGCGCAGAAGGGTCGATTTCCTGTACCTTTGCTAGAGACTGAAACGGCGTATCTGCATCAGAAAAAAAGTTATTTGATAAAAATTAAATTTATGCATTATTAATATTATTTTATAGCACGAGAGCATTATCTTACAAATTACGTTCGGTACTTTGTTATTGGGCAATAACATTCCGTCATAAAATAACAAAAGAATGTAAAAGCACATGATAAAACGATAGGTTGTTAAAATGTTAACTGCGTAGTGCAGATTGCGAGGTCTAGGATAGGGGTGTCTCTATTTATGGAATAGTATGGCATAGCATGAAATAGTATGGCATAGTCAGTGATGGGCACGATAAACTTTTCTGTACTAAAGCGATAACGATAATCGATAATTTCAAAAATGCTCTAGGCAAAACCGATAATCGATAAATTTTCACCGATAAATTTTTTCGATAATTGTTGCGGTGAATTTTCAATGTGTTTGACGAAGTATTTTTCTTGCAAGTCAAATCACAAAAGTGTTTTTCCAGATTTTTCAAGAAAAGAGAGCAGTTCACGGACTCTGCTGTGAGATTAAACGCAACAAAGTGAGATTTTTTAAATTGCAAAAAGACTATCGACACCGTGAATTTTGCCATAACGCCAACTCCCTAACTTTGAACACTGTGTGCATAAAAAATCGTTTATCGCGATAATTTATTGGCGATAACAAAATATATTACAAAAGCGATATCGATAAATCCAAACTATTTTGAGCGATAACGATAATTGGTGAAAAAGTATCGCCGATAAATTATCGCGATAAATGCCCATCTCTAGGCATAGTATATGGCATAGTAAATGTGCGTAGTACTCCAAATGTGCTGAATCCCACATAGGCCTATGCCCCAGAACTTCAAACAGCCCTTTCGTTCCAACCGTCTTAAGGCCCGTTTGTCTCAGGGACCAAAACATGCTGAGACGCAAATCCCCTATTGCCCCAAATACTCTGAGGCCCATTGGTCGTAGAGCCCCATTTATGCATAGGATATGCCCCAGTGCCCTAAATTAACATTCTATTCCTAGGGCCTATTTATTGCTTCAACCGTCCTGTCCTGAGGTCCTTTTGCCCTAAATTTGGGCTGAGGCTTATTTACCCTGAGGGCCATTCACCCCAAATTTAACCCTTTGTATGGGCCCTTTTACTCTAGTGCCCTAAACGTCCTATCGCCCATTTCTGCCATACTATACCACAGTGCCTTACTTACTATTCCATACTATGCCATAATACGGTACTATTCCATTATTAGAGAAACCGCTAAGATAGTGAGCAGTTGAATTAGTTGCCTCGGTATAGATCAGATAATGGCATAAGATGCTGAAAAGTCCTTGGTGAAGTTGGAAAAGAATAAATTACCTCGTAACATAAATGTAATCAATCACTGCTACTGTTTACGCAAGTCTTACAGGGAATGCAGGCCAGAATTTTTGAATAAAATGCCAGGCTTCAACGACTTACGAAATGAAATGGTCAATGATGGCATCTATATTTGGAAAGCAGCAAGTTTGCCAATTATCAGCTGCAATAGAACTCAAACATAATTGAAAGGTTTGGTGGCAAAATTTGAAGGAACAAAAAGTAGTAAAAAGGGTACGAAGGGAGGGAGCATCGGAAGATATGTAAGTGCGATATCCCAGAAAATCCGAAAATATTCAATGGTAAGGCTACGTGCACTAGCGTACGTATTTAGGGGGGATAAAGGGCGATGCCCCCCCCAAACAACCTTACAAAATAAAAAACGAGCAAAAATAAATGTAACTTAGATATATTTGAAAGTTATTGCGGAACTGTGTGACAATACAGTATCAGAGGGAGTGGGGGGGGGGGTCGGTTGAAAATAGCAATGAAATGCAGACATTTTTAGTTTAAGCTAAGTTTAAAAGGCTATAGAGATGTAAGCGGTCGGCGTTGGCTATCGTGAAATAACGAGAATTAATAAAGCGCCTATAATGTGCTTGCTATGCCTTGTTCGTTACTTACTGCAATTTAAAAGTGTTTGATACCGATTTCACGATTTGTATGTCCTGCCTCAGATGAGCAAAATAAAATAGGGCGAGGATATAAACAGATAACGCGTTCGTGACATGAGCCGAAATTTAATTCAAATCGGTTTAGGGTGCTTTTTTTGCACCTTTACCTCGTCCAAATCCGAACTGGCACGAATTTCAAAGCAAAAATTTGTCATTTGTTTTGAGTTTTGTTTATTTCTAAAGTGATAATGATTATTTTGATAAAGTTATTTCATTTATTTGATTTTGCTTGTCATGGCGAAACCCACTGCTGCTATTTCGCCTTTAAAAAAGGCTATTTTGCCTAACGTAGAAGTTAGTGCTTTTTTCAATTTCAAGGCCGGCCTCTTGTCTACGGCTATTTTTATTGCATAACCGGCTTGCTAACTCAGCTAGCTTTGGATAAAGACGATAAGATCCAATCGCAAATCAAGTTGTTGTTGCTCTGACTTAAAGTGACAAAATTCAGATCTAAATATGGATTTTATAACGACTCTACGCAACTATGCTTATAAGTCGACAGTCTTGACTTGCATGTTTCAGCGCCTCCCTGTTTTGTTGCCCGCGCCCTTTTCTAAGCCTTCATCAATTTTACTGTGAAATTTGTGTGCTTGTGCTATCGTCACTTTTCAATCATTGGCGTTTAGAAATGAAATGATTGATTGATTATAATAGGCCAAGAAAAAATGTATAGTAGCCAGACCCAGTAGCCTACTGGGTAAAACAAGAAAAAAATTGGAGTTAACTAGTTTTCCAATGCAAGAAATATACGACCATTGAGTTCAAAGCCCCCTTCCCTATTGGTTCGTCAACTTTTTAGGTTTATAGATTAATCTTGGTTTTTGATCTGCGCCTGTGCCGCTGTAGTAACTACGCAGCGTGAGCCCTCAAGAACCACAAGCGTTGCTCAATTTCGGAATGCCATTTATTGCGTCACAATTTCGTGAGTCTGAAACAGGGGTGACGAACCTATTTGCTGTCGCGGGCCGCATAACTTTTTAGTCATAAACAGTGGCGTAGCGAGAAATTTTAAAAGGGGGAAACCATAATTTCCATATTTCTTTAAAGCGTTTTTTTTCGGCAGAACAAATTTGAAAATGATTGAGAAACAAGAAAAGCTCTTGGAGGGTCCGGTGGCATGCTCTCTCGGAAAATTTTTGAAATTTTACATGCTGTAATAGCTATTTGTAGTGCTTTTTGAATAATCCTCAGGCAAATTTTGTTAAAATTTTTTGACCCTGATTCTGAGTGCTTTGCCAAATATGATGCATTTGGCGCGCACATTTTCGATTATGCGTGCTCAAGGCGTAAGGCTTTGATGTAATTATTGCCTTTACATTGCGTTATTGTTTGCTAATCGTAATTGACCATTTCCTGGCAGGTCTGTCCTGGTTACCTCGCAATAAGCAATGTCCCTGCAGTGTTGTTCTTTTACGTTATCGTCTTGCTTGCAAAATTGTAAAACGTGGCCAGATCGTATTGACCGACACAGCATAGCAAGCTAGAGTTTTAGTTGCTGAGTACTAGATAGATAGATTTATTATTTAGCCATATTTACGGAAAACAAAAGCAAACACACACAACACGTGAAAAAAAAAAAGTAAATAGGCAAGGAAGCATCGACTAACCACACGGTTTTCGGGTCAAGATGCTTCCTATCGATACAATATTGCAGTTGTTGTTGAAAAGTGCGGAGAATTAACACGAAAATTTGATAGTTGTACACTAACAAATAAATACAAAGCAAGCTGACATGTGAGAAAAAAAGTATACAGGGCTCAAATACTTAATCAAGAGGTATAAACAAAATATAGGACAAAATGAACAAATAAACAAGCAATAAGAAAAAGTTACGATTGCTTTTGATTAAATTAAAATGTCAAAGAGAATTATTTAGAGTAGACAAATTTATTTTGCTGGCTACACACCCAAAAGGAATTGACCAATATCTATTAAGTAGTTGTTTTTTGTAATTTTTTTTAAAAGAGACCCATTGCATGCTTTTCAGTTCATAATCAATTTCGTTGAAAAGTTTAGGTCGTCTGAATGAGAGAAGGTTTAACGCATTTGATTTGTTGACCCTAGGTCGAAATATCCGGATTTCGTAGATTGTCTTGTGTTATATTCATGGGTAGAAGCAAGTTTGGTAAATTTGTTTTCGATTATTTTTGGAAGGTTTTTGTTGTATACTTTATACATAAATTTTGCCAGTTCCAATTTGTATATATCATCGAGTTTTAAGAAATTGAGGTTTTTGTATAATGACGCTACCGGAGTTCGAACGTTGTTAAAAGAGATGGCTCTTAGAATTTGATTTAATCTAATATGAATGGCATTAAGGCTGGTTTTGGAGGCCGTTCCCCAAGAAATTATACCGTATTGCACTTTACTATAAATCAATCCATAATAAAGCATGCAGAGAGCTTCTCTTGATACGTAATTGCGCAGTCTGTAAAACAGCCCTAGTGTTTTGTTAATATTAAATGTTTGTTTACAGACGCTCCTATGTAACGTTATAAGTTTGTTTAAGCTTAATAAAAGCAAATTATGAAAGCAAAGACAAAATAAAAGCAAATTATGAAAGCAAAGACAAAGTGTTTTCCTTTCAGGCTTATCGCTCTCGAAGAGGTTTGAAGTTATGGAAAAATTGTATACATCAAAAACTATTTTGAAAATGGCTGGTGGGAAGATGCATACCTCTCATCCTAACCCTTGGATTAGCCACTGGCCATAAGCTAGAGAAACCATCAAAAGAGTTTGGCATGTTTCAGTCACTTGGCACCATTAGTTTTGTTCTTTTTTTACTAAAAGGCAGAGTCAAAAAGGGGGAAGGATGGCACAATGGCCCCCCTCTGAATACGCTCCTGGTCATAAACATATCGGTCCAATCTTTTTGAAGTACTCTTTTTTCATCTACAATATTTCGCTTTTTCGCTGAAGACAAGCGGCTAATTAAATATTGATTAAAAAACAGAATAACAAATACCTTAAGAAAGCAGAAAAAATTTGCATATGATAAATAGTACTGCCACCTCACCAATTCATTTCCGCAAACTCACATAATTCCTATTACTGTAAGGCAAGCTAAGCTCTCACTCGAATAGTTACTCGTAAACTGCTGCACTATGCTGAAGCTGCAACGGACTCGAGTTATACCGTAGAGCGAGACAGCGCTGTTTCTGGCTATTAGCCTTCATCAGCCACCCTTAAGTAAGAAACATTCATCTTCTAGGACGAATGATCTTGCCAGGATCGCTCATCCCTTCGGATAAATATTTCCTAAAGAATTTAACCCTTGTGGTACGCATATCCACTCGTGTGGCTACGTCACCATTCCAGTCAAACTCTTGTTAGTTACTCGAGTTATGTTATTATTATTTCATAACAATGGATGAGCTGCTGAATCCTGAAACAGATGACTTGTATTGAGCGTTTATGTAACTACTGTGTGATACGCGCTTGATTAAATCAGGGGCTCAGCTTTTGGTATCGCATCGCAAAGATTAGACGGGGAAAAAAATGTTTAAAAGTACTGGTCTCGCCAAAATGTTCGCGGGCCGCAGGAAATTCTTTCGCGGGCCGCATGTTCGTCACCTCTGGGTTAGATAAACAACAAGTCAGAGCAAAGTCTTAGATTGTTATGGGGTGGGCAATGTTTGATAAATAAATACAAATGTTGGTGAAGTCAAAAAATGCAGGGAAAGTAATCAGTTCAGTTTAGAGTCTTGGTTGACAGAACTTCGGAAGATCTTCGAAAAAAAGAAATGAATTTTCTGGAATTATAACGGTTTTTTTCAGAGCCACCCCTACAAATGAAAAGATGTGTGTACCATCGCAAGCTCTAATGAAATAACCAAGAAGCACGCAAACAGCTTAATTAGGGCTATGCCGACTACGTCTATACGAATCAGTGGCGTAGCTAGAGATTCTGCCGCCCGAGGCGGTTCAAGAAATGGCCGTGGTGTACCCAGGATTCGGCCAAAGGAGGGGGAACATAACTGGGGATCTGGGGGCGAACCCCCCAGCTGCCGGAGGCTAAGGGGGTCTGGGGACGAAGCCCCCAGCCGCCAACGAATTTTTGCGGTTTTCACATAAAAAACACTTTTTTTAACACACTTTTATATCGAGAAAAGGCATGCAGTGAGTGTAGTCACCACTAGCGTAGCCAGGATTTTGCAATGGGGGGGGGGGGGGGGGTTGAGAATGACATCACATTTGAGTATACGTTGTTTACAGGAGTGGATCCAGAACGTTTTGGTGGGGTACATGTAATTTTGAATTAGGTTGAATGTTAACTAAATGCAAAGACGTTTGAACTCGGAAACGGGCGTATAGGCCTTCTGAAAATATTCCATGTCAGGGGCGTATTCAGAAATTTTTTGAGGGAAGGAGCATCAATTTTCGTCACTTTTTTTAAGCGTATTTTTTCCGGAAAAGTTACTTTTTAGCATCTTAAGTGTCAAAAACGACTCTAGGGGGGTCCGGGGGCATGCTCCCCTGGAAAATTTCTGAAAATTTGCGTACTGCAATGACCATTTTAGTGCTTTTTGAACAGTTTTTAAGGAAAGTTTGTCATATTTTTGGCCCCTTACTTTGAGTGCTTCTCCAATGATGCATTTTGTTCGCACAGTTTCGATTATGTATGACGTCATTTGAGGCTCAATGAGGAGGGGGTTGTAACCCCCAACCTCCGCTTCCCCCCCCCTGTGGCTACGCCACTGGCAGTCACTATAGACAATGCAAAAACATTTTCGGAGTTTACGTCTAAAAACAGAAGCTTGGGTAATATAAGTGAAAGGAGGCTGCAACCGTTAATAGTTTGAGAAATTATAGACTGAATGACACCGTGGCCCCCCCTGCGTGTGCCCATGTCACTTGCGTAGTACTGCCTAGTGCCTATGCTGCATTCGCACGCTGAGTGTGAGCGATTCAAATGATGCAAATACGAAGAAAACAGTGCGCAATTGTAACATAATGCACATTAAAATCAAATCTTTTTTATACTCGCGGGAATACACCAATTAAAGCGTAAACGAGATGGCGGGGTCCACTTCCGTAACTTTGCGCCTGGGCGCTGGGCAACACAGTAAGATGATTTACGATTAGCAAATAAGCGATATAGCCAAGTAATAGTTGGTCAAAATAATTAAAACAAATAATTACATAAAGCTTATCCAAAATGCCGCCCCCCCCTCCCTTGCTACACCACTGATACGAATCGCTTTTTTTTGAAAGATGCCGCCTCGATAGTCGGCATGGTCCTATCTTATGGTCCCTTGCGTCAAAGGAGTTAACCTACGTTTAAAAAGTTTGACTTAAGTTACTACGATAACGATTTTTTAGATGGTCGAGTGGGTAGAGCGTATGCTTCTTAAAGTTGTTATACCTCGGAATTTGATTCCGAGCTGGGTCAAACCAATGACTTTAAAATTGATATTCCCAGCTTCCTTGCTTAGCATTTAACATTGGGAAGGGCACTAAGCGGGATTTCCTCTTCGTGTGGCTCTTATATCTCCTAAGCACGCTCGTATTACGCCTCCGTCAGTTTCTTGCAAAGGAGGATAAATGCATAACTAATTGTAATAAACATACCGGTGCAAAGTTTTTCCGGTTTTAACCACGCAACTGCAGATGCATTTTCTGGTTCCTTTTGCTCAGATAGGCTATGCAGGGTAGAGTAAAATATTATAAGCCGATAAGGCGTATTATGGACAACATGGAAAGATTCCGAAAAGCATAGCGACTACTCTGAGAGATACGCTCTCCTTAGCAATTTAGAGATTCTGCGGTCATGATTGAAGGAGTTAAAAAATGCATTAAATCAGTGCTTGGCGGCCATGAATTAGTTTTAATTAATTAGTTAAATCTTTTTTTACTTACGCGCAATTGTTTTTTTGTGACTTTTTGTCTATTGAAACCACAAATAGGGTTTAATGATATCTTAAATATGCGAAAACTGCATTACTTTGTACTTTAATACAGTCGGCGATATTGCAATTGGGCACGAAAATGGCGGCCTTGTGACGCAACAACGTGACTAATGCGCTGCATAACTTGTGTTTTTCAGTGACGTTGGTGCTGCCAATGTTCAGAACGGGCACGTGATCTTGCTCTTGCGTCTGTTTATGATAACGTGGTGGCCTGGCTGAGAGACAAGACGTGCTCTAGCATGTAGTTCTGTCTGGCAGCTTTAAATCAAATCAAATCTGCTCTAAGCGAAGCAGCTGAGAGCCTACAGGTTTACTTTAGATAACGAGGATCACGGATGCATTGTTCTGCAAGCTGTTCAATTTTTTAGTAATTCATTATGAGATTGATTGTCAGTTTACACATAATTTATTATATTTTTTTTATCTTCGTAGAAAAATAATTTATCGACGAGAAAGCGACGAAGACGCTACGCGCAATACGAATCCAGATTTTAGGGTTAAGGTGTTGCCATTTGTTTCCAAGTTTCTTGGTTGAATTTTGCTTGTTGATGCTTTAATTTGTTGCTCGTAAAGAAACCATCAAGCAGAGATAATCATCGTGCAGCATCTTATCCAAGGACTCAACAACAAAGCGTATTGTGAAAGTTGAATCAGTCACCACCTTTAACGATGGTCGACGTGGAAACAACGCTCCACCCACTGAGTCACGTTCACTTTATTTGGGTGTTGCATCGTTATGAATAGGGCAGGAGTCGGCAACCTTTTGCACTTAAAGAGCCAAATAGTCCGTTTGTTACAATACGAAACCCAGCGGGAGCCGCAAAACTATCGTCAGGTCCAAAAACTTCAGTTATTCCGAAAATGATTCCTAAAAAATAGGTCTTTATTTACCTCCAAAAGGAGCCACTACTGGGGGTTCAAAGAGCGCTGGTTGCCGACCCCTGGACTTGTGCAAAAAGTCGCTTACGGATTGTACGCAAACCAAACTTCAGAGTGATTTTTCAGAAAGCTTTCAATGCATTGTTTCAAATCGTAGTTTCATAAGTCAAAAGAAGCCAAAATTCAGCGTTTGCGCAAAACTATTTTTACGAAGCTTTCTTCCTTTTTTTCGTGTTTCTGTGAAATCATTCATTCATTTATTTTTCTTATTTTTGACGAAACGTGCAACGGTGCAAAGCATCACACATGTGAGCGTTTTCCAAACTGGGAGGCGTGGACTAGTCTAAAAAGAGGCGCAAATGTTAGTCATGATCATATAAAAATATGGCTGGTGTATTATTTCTTGAAGGAAAGCGTCATGATTAATATTTTGTGATGGAGGCGTAGTAACACAAAGTTTGAAAATCACTTCTTTAATGTGTACGCTTACGGCCGATATTGCAAAGCTTGCAATCTTAAAACATGCGAGAATTGTGCAACAGAAAAAGATTTTTAATGAAAGGCTTCAGCACGTCCACAAAATCTCAACACACCATAAAGAACAGGGTTTCCTAACTGGGGTTGCTTGCACCCCTTGGGGACGCGAGGAAGCATTCCAGGGGGTTCAAAACGGCTTATAGATTTTTATCTTGTGTTAAGAGTGTTTTTATTATGGGTTGCTCAGCGTCAATTTTTCAGCGCTGTTACGCTCTAGTAATAAGTAATTCGCAAACGTCTAAGTGGCGTAAAACCCTTAGCCTCTTTGTGGTTGGTTAAAATCAAGCTCTGAAAACAAAATGTGTCTAATTCAGCAACAGAGTAGTGACTGGTTTAACTATCCTATACCTTGCATTAGCGACACTTTCAACAAGGCTAAAAACTCTAAAATTGATTGCTCCGCTGGGGGAGCTTACAGCGTTGCCCCAGACCCCCCAGCTGAATACCTGCTGGGTTTTTGACGCAAAGTCATTACAGGAAAATGTTTAAGGTCAATAACACACATAAATTCATTTCAGCCCCTACCATTACGAACATTTGGTTTGCGTGGCTGATTGCAGTCGCATATTTTGTGAGGGGTGCAAGAACATATCAAAAATTTTATATGAAAATAATTGGGAGTATGAAAATGGTTGGGAACCGCTCTATTATGAAAATGGTTGGGAACCGCTCTTTTATAAGATAATACAAAACAAACAAAAAAAGAGAGTTTCTAAAATGCTTAAATGTGAACACTTATGTCCAAATAAATTATATGAAGTTACTTACGACAATCGACAGACAATAATTAATTACCAGATCCTGACTTTCACGTTAAAAAATCATCCGTACTAAAATCTCAGTTAGTGATTCAGCTTTATTGCAACGTTTTAACTTGTCAAAAGTTGCCCCCCCCCCCCATTTTGTAAATTCTAAATACGCCACTGGCTACGTGCTGCTGTTCATGTGAACACCGAATTCTACAAGATAAAATAACATTTTTGAAAAATCAGAGAACCTCGAGGAAAATGATTCTATCATTTTAAATTTTGTTTGCTTCTTTCAACCTTTCAATTTTGTTTGAGTTCTACTGTAGCTGATAATTGGCAAACAGCACATGGAGTTGGCCGAGTGGTTGGAGCGTAGCGCTCCGGAACTGGTTTCGCGGGTTCGACGCTCAGCTAGGTCAAGGTCATTTTACATGGTGCGTATGCTTCACTCAAATAAAAAACCCAAGCTGCAATCATGTGGTTTAAAAAATAAAAACTTCCAGCTTGCCAAATATAGATACCATCATTGACTGTTTCATTTCGTAAGTCGTTGAAGCCAGGCATTTTATTCAAAAATTCTGGCCTGCATTCCCTGTCAGACTTGCATAAGCAGTAGTAATGATTGATCACATTTATGTTACGAGGTAATTTATTCTTTTCCAACTTCACACACTTCACCAAGGACTTTTCAGCATCTTATACCATTATCTGATCTATACCGAGGCAAGTTCAGGCAACTAATTCAACTGCCCACTATCTTAGACCTCGCAATCTGCACTACGCAGTTAACATTATAACCACCTATCGTTTTATCCAGGTAGTCGAACCGTTTAAAATATTGCTCCGGTTCGAGTTCAGGTTCAAGAAATTATATTTTTAACGGTTCAGTTCCGGTTCAGGTTCAAGACTTTTCACAAATTTGGGTTCAGGTTCGGTTCGGGTTCAGTTGCACCAAAATTTAAAGGTTCGGGTTCATCGAAACCAAATTTTTAAGGTTCGGTTCAGGTTCACTAAATCCAAATTTTAAGGGTTCAGGCTCGGTTCGGGTTCACCGAAAAAAAGCGGTTTTTACCGGGTCGCGGTTCAGGTTCGGGTTTGTCTCAAAATCTTTAATTTGGCCAAAAACTAAATTAGGGTCTTTTATCATTAAAATTACGAAATATAAATTACATGCCCGAATCAATTAAGATTAAATAAAAATGTAAAAATTCATCAAATTTTGAAAAGCAGAAAGAATGTTGCAAAGTATGGAATAGGTCAGTGCTTTATCGTTCTGATGATGTTGGTCGTCAGTATCAACGAAACGTCAACAAATAAAAAACCTGACTAAATTTAGTTGAGGTTATTGTAAAGTTACCGGAAGAACGAGAAAACTCCAAGTTAGGCCTAAGCAGAAAGAATGTTACGCATCGCAGCACATGTCTAGAGATTTTTATTACTATTTTTTGAGAATCAGCTCAGGTTCAAACATTGTTACTAAACGATGTCTGTTCAGGTTTATGTCCACAAAATATAGGTTCGGGTTCGATTGCATAAAATTTTAAAGGTTCGGGTTCGGTTCTGGTTCACAGATTTGAAATATTAAAGGTTCGGTTCGGGTTCACAGATTTGAAATATTAAAGGTTCGGATTCGGTTCAGGTTCAATGATCTCAAATTTAAACGATTCAGGTTCGGTTCGGATTCACCGAAAAAAATCGGTTTTTACCGATTCGTGGTTCGGGTTCGGTTCGACTCCCTGGTTTTATCACGTGCTTTTATATTCTTTTGTTATTTTATGACGGAATGTTATTGCTCAATAACAAAGTACCGAACGTAATTTGTAAGATAATGCTCTTGTGCTATAAAATAATATGAATAAGTTAATGCATAAATTTAATTTTTATCAAATAACTTTTTTTCTGATGCAGATGCGCCGTTTCAGTCTCTAGCAAAGGTATAGGAAATCGACCCTTCTGCGCATTTTGACACCACTCCCAGCTTTCTAGCGTACGTGGTTCCTGAGATGTGCAAAATTAGTTACAGATTGAATGATTGCAAATTTGCGATTTTGGTACCGATATTGCATTATTTTGCATTTCATTTTGCGTTGTCTCATTGAAACTGATTTATTGCGTCATAATTGATTTAAAGTTGAGTGGATCAGTAAATATGTCAAGAGAGTGCTAGGCTTTAGTGGTAAGGTACGAAAGTTTAATTTCGTGGAGTTTGATGCTAAATTTGCTGACATTAGATCTTGTTTTCAGTGTTTCGGCTAGATTCGTAAAATATTTTTTAACTCAGAGTTGGGTGGCGCTGAAAAAAGTTTGGGATTCAATCATAGACGCACGCATGGGAGGGGGCACGGTGCCTGTAAAAAGGTGCCTTGTAAAAAAGTACTAAAACTTAACTTTCAGTCTGTAATTTCTCAAACTAATAGTGGTTGCAGCCTCCTTTCTCTTATTTTAGCCAAGTATCTGCTTTTAGACATAATTGCGAAAATATTTTTGCATTGTCCATAGCAGTGGTCGGCAACCTGTGAGCCGCGGCCCAACTGTGGGCCTTTGAGCAATTTTTCGTGGGCCGCGAGCTATTCGGTTTTACAAAGTCTTTGTGGGCCGCATGCTTGCTGCAAATAAAAAGCAAGCCCATACAAATAATAATAAAAACCTTCCTTTTGATGCTTTGCGCGTAAAACAATCTAATTCTTTTTCTTCCGGCAGTACATGGCTACAAAAGCAAAACTCTTAGTACCATGCACAAACATGGGTGCCGTGTGTTCAGTGTCGCACCCAAGATTTGGCAAAGGGGGGCACAACCGGGGGTGTGATGGCTATCCCGTTAGATGTCTTTCCCAACGGCACAACAAGCGGTTTTCACATAAAAAAACACTCATATGAGCACATATTTTATCGAAAAAGGGCATGCAGTGAGTGCAGTCTTTATAGACAATGCAAAATTATTTTCGCAGCTTATGTCTAAAAGCAGAAGCTTGGCTGAAATAAGTGAAAGGAGGCTGCAACCATTATTAGTAAACTTGAGAAACCATAGACTAAAAGTTAGGTTTTAGCACTTTATTACTGGGCCAAAGGAGGGGGGGACATGGTACCGTGCCTCCCCTGCGTGCGCCTGTGTGTGTCTGCAATGCTCGCTTTGTTTCTTCTGTTCTATCGAGGCGAGCGAGCGAGTAGAAAAAAAACACGCGCTTTGCATTATCTTTGTTTTTAAAACAACGCATGGTTTTTTCATTTTGTAGTTAGTTTGTAGTCGTGTTGTACTGTATATTCGTTTTGTAGCCGTGGTTTTAGATGTAGTGGGTCTTGAATATCTATTGAAAGACTGATCTGGGCCGCGTTAAAAAAAGGTTACCGACCACCGGTCTATAGCGACTGCACTCACTGCATGCCTTTTTTCGATAAAAAAGTGCGCTAAAATGAGTTTTTATGTGAAATTCGCAAAAATTTGTTGGCGGCTGGGGGTTACGCCCCCAGACCCCCAGTTGTGCCCCCTCCTTTTGCCAAATCCTGGGTGCGCCACTGGATTTAATCTAGGGTGAATTTACTGACATTTTATTAAAGATGACGCTAAAAGAAGTTACAGAGAATTTAATTAGAGACGGCAGAGAAGAAAGATTGAAGCAAGTCTGGCGCAGCTTTCTTTGCCTGTGGAAGAAAACACAAGTTCGGCGGTCAAATTAAGCGTGTTGCCTAAGAAGTGCAAGAGCACCTAACTGAAAAACTGTACTCTGAACCCTGTGAGTATCTTTTTAAAAAAGTGTTGAATAGTGTTCGTACTCGAGTACAGTACAGTGCTCGTACTCGAGTACCATTTTTTGAGTACTCGTACTCGGAACACCAGGTTCTCGGATAGTACTCGTACTCGAAGGTCAATGCACTCGGTCAAAAAAAGCGCCGAGTACACGAGTACATTTGGCTTTCGCTAGAAGTAAGAAACAAGATGAACTTTCGACAGCAAACTACAGCCAATAAAACCCGTAAATAAATTGATTTTATTGAGTTGCTTTTGCTTTAATCGGTGCAGACTGCAGCAGAACGAACAGCTGATTAATGGTGAGAACGAGCAAAATCAAGCGTTTGAATGCGGAACAGTACAGTATTGGGTCAACAGCAAACAGGGCTGCGAACTCGCTTGAACTCAATCGTTTTTGCCGAACTTGAACTCGAAAAATATATTTTTTGAACTCGAACTTGAAAAAAAAACAAACGAGTTCGAGTTCACTAATTGAGTGCTTTAATTGAGTTGATTCAAATCTCTCAAAACGAAGTTTAGCCTACTTTTGATTTTTTGTTATGCTGTAGGTTGAATGATTGCAAATTTGCAATTTTGGTACCGATACTGCACTTGCATTTCATTTTGCGTTGCCTCGTTGAAACTTATTTATTGCATCATAAACAGTGTTTCGAGAGATTTTAATGAAAACGCAGCTGCACTGGCCGCAATAGTCACCTGTTGTTTGTGTGGTGCTGCAATCTCTGTTACAGCTGTTACTAACTGGGTCAGGGGCGGATCCAGGTGTGGGGACCTTTTTCAACAATGCTTTTGATGAATACTATTTTTCCATAATTTTGAACCTCTTCGACATCAATAATTCCTACGCTTTATACCGGTACACAGAAATCGAAAACGTGGGAAAAAATTGCATCGTACCGGTATTTGGTGAAGACCTCAAAATTAAGGGCAAAAAATTCAAATACAATTTGCCTTAAAACTTGTTCAAGAAGCACTAAAATGGCCATCATAAAATGTAAATTTTCAAACATTTTCCGGAAGAACATGCCCCCGTACCCCCTAGAACCGTTACTGTCCTCATTTTGCTTCAAACTAACCCAGCCGAAGAATCTACGCTCAAAAATGTCAAACTTTGGTGCCCTCCCCCTAAAAAAAGTCTAATTAGGTTTATGGCATGAAAACATTAATTTTACATAGCTTAAATGCCCTTTCTCGGATCCAAACGTCTTTGTAATTAGCTAACATTCAAACTAAATCAAAACTGCATCCCTCCACCAAAATTTTCTGGATCCGCCCCTGGTTAGGGTATGTTTGTTTAGGGGATATTTTGAACGGGGCTGTGAACTCGAACTCGATCATTTTTGCCGAACTTGAACCCGAAAAATAAAAATCTTTGAACTCGAACTTGAACTTGCAAATGTCTTTTGAACTTGAACTCGATTAAAAATCGATCGAGTTCGCAGCTCTGACAGCAAATTGTGTTGTTTGACAACAAACGCTCTTCTGCTGCAGAAAACGTGTACGAAAGTTGTAGCGACTTATAATTTATTTTGCAATTAAAGTTACGTACCACAGATATCGAGCCACGTGTGTTACAGAGACTGTAACAGTTGGGTTAGCGTTTTACGATTTCACCTCAGATGTTGATGGAACATTTTCTACAGTGCATGTATTACTGTAATCTGTCAATCCCAAATAATAGTTTTGCTATGGTATTGCGTGGTAGGGGTATCCGAAAAAAAACTAGAGTTAGATTTGAAGGCAATATTTTGAGTGTTAAATTTAGGTCATATAGAGATAGCTTAGTTGCATATATTGTTCTGTAACTGAGTTGTAGCTGTGGGCAAAATTTTACTTTTTTTGCAAGAAATTGATAATAAGTCGAATCTTTTGATAACGCATGTAAAATGCGTTTGAAATATTGGTGCGACTAAGCACTAATTAGGATTATTTTATGAAAGTGAATCTTAAAGCTAAAATTAAAAAATAGTACTGCTAACCGGTAAATATACAGACTAAAAATACCGCTATAAATTACAGTAGTAATCGAGGGCGTTGGAAGTTGGGGGCTGGGGGGGCTGAAGCCGCCTCTATTTTTTTTCAACCCCCCCATAGAAATTTTGAGCCCCCCTTCAGCCTCCCCTTTCAAAAATTTATAACTACAGTACACCCTGCACTTCAACGATGCTTGCTTATGGCGTCACTTGTTATTCCTTTCTTTTCGTCACTGATATCATCAAACCAACGTACTAACTTTTGCAAGTTAGTGACAAAGGTGAACAAAATCGTAAAAACTGCTGGATTTCCGGGTACAAAGCTCGGGTAAAAACCTCGTGTACAAAGCTCGGGTAAAAAATTCGTGTACAAAGCTCGGGTAAAAACCTCACGTACAAAACTCTTAGAGCTCTATGATGATGTCACAGTTAAATTTTCTCCAATTTGAAAAGAAACTTTTTGGCAAATAGCAACGAAACATACAAAATATCAAATTAGAATTAGCTAGCTTATCCTAGGAGCAGTGGCGTTGCGAGAAATATACAAGGGAGGAGGGGGCATAATTTCCGCATTTTTTTTTAACTTTTTTTTTCGGCACAACAAATTTGAAGCTGAGATAAAAAACAAGAAAGGCTCTAGGGGGTCCGGGGGCATGCTCCCCCGAAAAAATTTTTGAAAATTTACGTGCTGTAATGACTATTTTAGTGCTTTTTGAATAATTTTTAGCCAAATTTTGTTTAAATTTTTTAACCCTAATTCTGAGTGCTTCGCCAAATATGATGCTTTTTGTTCGCACATTTTCGATTGTGCGTGCTTAAGGCGTAAGGCATATATTGCTATCGAAGAGGCTCAAAATTATGGAAAAATTGTATACTTCAAAAAAATTTTTGAGAAAGGCTGGTGGGTGGATGCATATTGAATACCCCTCATCCTACCCCCCTGGATCGCCCCTGGCTATAAGCTACAGAAACCATCAAAAGAGTATGGCATATTTCAGTCACTTGGCACCATTAGTTTTTTTTTTTTTTTTACTAAAGGGCAGAGTTATAAGGGGGTGGGTGGGCATGGCACAATGCTCCCCTAAATATGCTCCTGCCTCTAGTAGCCTGAGACTAGGAGCTTGTAAACGGATAATAAGTTCATTTAAAAGAGGTTGTTAACACATTTACAAACCCCGATCTGGCTACTGTGTATATGCTAGCCAGAGGAAAGCTTAAGCTATCAAGCAGTCTCCAAGTGACTTTTACTGAAGTAAAGTGCATGATCCGCATGATGTATGTTGCGATAGCAAGGAGGGGTTCTGGGGGGCGAAGCCCTCCAGACGTTGGTATGGTAACACAAATTTAAGCCCCCCTACTTAAAAGTACTTTCAACGCCACTGGTAGTAATAGTAACTAGTAGCTGATATTAAATTGCAGCCTTATTTTTGATGCTTTTGACTTTATATAAAGGCAATCGGTTTGCGTAATTGCGTAGGTACCTAATTTGTTTAAAATATAATAGTAATTTTTGTGTGTTATCAATACTTGTCAGAAAATTGTTACCTGCAATTGTGCGCTTTCTCAACATCCCAAACACTGAAAAATGTATTCGTTTATGTCTTTGCGACAAACTTTGAGCTGTTACAACTTAAAAATTGTTCTTTTGCTAAATTTGTCAAAGTACTCGAACTTTTTTGCGGTACTCGTACCCAAGTACATTTTTCAAGATTAGTACTCGTACTCGAACTTTTTTGCGGTACTCGTACTCGGAAGTTGAGTACTCGACTCCATCACTGGTGTTGAAATCCTCCTGAAAATAACGACTATCGTGAAATTAGCCACCTTTATTAATTTTTCAGCGCCACTTGAAAACATATTTCGCAAAACATTAAAAAAGCGGTTGTACTTGTAAAGGTCATTCAGTACAAGAATCAGTTAAGACCAAAATTCTTTCCAGGTAGCGTTAATGAAAAAAAATACCGTCAGGGGAGAGAACTCGAACTTGAACTCATCGTTTTTGCCGAACTCGAACTTGAAAAATAATTTTTTTTTGAACTCGAACTTGCACTCGGACTTGCAAACATCTCCTGAACTCGAACTCGGTTGAAAATCGATCGAGTTCACAGCCTTGGTCAGTAATGCCCGTAACTTTGGTCTTGTATTCTGGTTAAGCATATAGACCTACTGGGATCGTGGCCCAACTTTTCTTTAGACATTGCATTTTGCGTAAGTTTTTTGCCGCAGCTTTATACAAAATTATTCCCAACAGCTTTCTGGTTTTCTGCTTGGTGACTAGCGAATGCAGGGGGCACTTGAAGGATTTGAGCCCCAATTTCCCCCTTAGTTTAAACATTAATCTGTTAATTGGTTACCCCCAGATGTCTTGCAGCTACAAGATTCAGCTATCACCAGGCTTTTTCAGCAAATTGTTAAAGCATCTTAGTAAACTTGTTTCATAAATACCAGTACATTACAATTATTGAATATTCTGAAGGAAGGCTTCATCGCATTTATCCCTTCCATTAGCTGATTCGCGGAGCTAAGCGAGCTCAAATTGTTCCATGTTCCGCATTTTTAGCTGAACATTGTACGTGAATTCATTAAACTTGGACGCCCCCCAAGATTTCTTCTAAATCCGCCTATGCATTGGTTGCTTTTGTTAAAAGTTTGATACCGGCACAGAGCCGGCGGCAGAGCAATTGACTTAGGGGGGCCAAGCGTTTATCTAGGGGGGCCAAAGTTTGAAATTAAGCACAAACGCCGCTGTCTTGAAAAGTTGTTTAAGTTGAAATACACCCAATACAGCAATTTTTTGGAAATTTGCCACGTTTTGCTACGTAAATTATGACGTCATCAACTTACTACGTCATGATTTCATCTGTGGATTGTCCGAGTTTTACTTGCAACTTGATCCAAGTTTCAGCCACAAAACCAATCCACAAGCGACACAGCCGTCGAAAAAGTGAATGTCACTCAGCAAAGAAAATATTGGAAACTTTTGAAAAATAACGTCATTAGACGTCCATGGACCGTAATTTGGGGGTGAGGACCACCCCAGCCGGAAACTTTGGACTATGCTGAACATCGATATGCGCGTGAAAAAAATATCTTTGGGGTGCACGTAAACGCATTTTTTGACTAGACTATTTTTTGTGGGCAATTATTGTAACTTTCAAATAAATGACCAAGTTCAGAATGTTTGCATAGTGATGCTTCATACATCAAAACAATAGTTTCTACCGGCTGCAGTTACAAAAGTTTACTTATTGCTTTGTTATTCATCTTCGCAATCGCAAACTAATTTGGATCTTCGAAAACGTTCTGATTAGCCAGATTAAGTTTCCCAACTGCGCCGGCTTGCACATGTGACGCGATTGTCTCAGAAAAGAATAGCAAAAAAAAAAATGCTGTGTTCAACGCCGTATGGTCGAAGGCCTTAGAGGCCGTCCCAAAATTCGATGGCGAAATTACGTTGAAGATCTTGTTTGCTCTGTTTTTGGCACCTCAGCAAAGCATCTTACCGTCTGTTAGTCGCGGAGGATTGGGATGCTAAGAGGTTCCAACTCGAGAAGTTGCCTACGCAACCCCCCAAGCTAAGCGGGTCTAGAAAAGTTAGTTAGTAGGTAAAATAACAGTTAACAAGGGCGTGTAAAAAACAAACAAACAAAGAGCATTTCACAAACACCAATACAAAAAAATTCAATCCAGAGGCTGATACTATGTCATTGCTAAAAACCTTACTCTTGAATGATCAAAGTCCTTTGAAATTATGAAACACCAAAAATACTTTTTCTCGAAAACTGGAAAAGTGGAAAAATTGGAGTTGTTAGGTTGGGTAAAATGATGGCAGCACCGCTTTAAAGCACTTGTATTGAAAAGTGGCTAGGTGTAATTGTGTAGTAATGTAATTAATCGATTTTGTTGTACTTGATACCAGCAGTCTGTTATTAATATACAACTATATGGATCAAGCATACCCATCGAAATCCAAATATACTGCTGGCAAAAAAAATGCAACTCCCTAGCTAACCTGGATAGCGATTTTGTAGAGCGAATGACAGGCTATAAGGTAATTTTATGAGCAAACACTATATATACGCGATGATGTGAAAGCCAGGCATTTAGCAGCAGTAATACCGGTACTACATAATGTTACTTTTACACTACACCAATAGTCTGCAGTTAATTGCGCATAACTCCTTTATGGCCTTTATCAATGCAGCTACTTCGCAAACTGGAATGCAAGGTAGCTAAATGCCGCAGGTTTGGTAAGAAGATGCACAAAAAAATCTAACTTGGGTTTACTTATCCTTGCTTGCTAATCTCGGTGAGCTTTTTTTTCATTGTTGGATTTCGCAGTAGAAGCTCGCCTTGACAACGATTTGCGATCGCGTGTAAACGTCCGCTGATAGGTTACGGTTCAGCAAACAACAGTAAAGTTGACAAAACTTTTTCGCCTTGTCTCTCACTGGGTAATGAAGAATGGCAGGTTTAGAAATAGAAGATCAGATCAGACCACTATTTATGTTCTAACCAGCCATTAAGTTGGCGATGTTTCAAGTTTGCAGCGAAGCGTAAAAAGCCGCCTTTACCTTTGTAAAAAGATTTTGACGTAGAGAAATGTTTGCAACGTAGTTCGCTGTATGCGGTTCAGTTATGATACTGTAATAATCTAGTGTTAGGTAGAAATGCTTGAATGAAGCAACGATAAGTTGCGACATAGTGGTAAGCTAATTCACGGAAGTGCCGTAATATAGTAGCTACTACCACTGCTACACTGGAAAGTTTTCATTATCAGCCAGTTAACCAGAAGTGATGCAGCCTATTCTGAAAATCGCAGCGAAAAAAACTAAAAATTTTGGGTGCAGCTGTTCTTCCTTTTTTTTGTATTACGTTGCATAAATGCCCTCATTAGACTGATAGAGTAGGCCTGTTATAATTTTCGAGCGTTTTTGCTGTGCTGGGTCCTCAACTGGGTAGTCTCCATAGCAATAATAGACTGCTTTTCAATAAGAAAACTTGTTATGCTGTATCAGAAATTAAGGTATTGCTTTCAACTCATTTGCCTCATTAGTTGACATAATTTATGGCAATGCTCTCTGCTGCACAAGTATTCAGTCGATAACGATTGCTGTCTGCGGAAATGCAAAAATACCGTTATGATATTAGGAATAATGTCTTAAAATGACATGCTGTAGGCCTACATATTTACAGCAGTTTGTGACGATTCAAACAAAAAGAAGTTTATATGTTTGTAATCGTAAAAGTACAGTATATAGGGCAATATTTTGTATTTAGATTCTGATGAGTTTATACGATTTCGCAGAGATGTAGGAGTGTCATTTTTATTTTAAGCAAGGTTTCTATGTTTATGTTGTTGGTGATAGCGTCGAATTTCTATAGTTTGTGTGTACCTTCAACTTAGCCTGGAGCTACGTTGGCGCTCATTACCAACATTACACAAAGAAAATATATCAAGTTTCTTTCTGTTATATTTAGTTTCAAGGAACCATGTTAAAACTTGGTTATTTTCTCTCTTGAATCTTGATCTCCAGTTATCTTTTCGTTGAAATCACTTCTTTCTCGGCCACAACTTTCCAACAGCTATGTCAAACTTTCTTTAATGATAATCGTTGCAACTTCTTGCTGCGTCATAGCTTGGACCATATGTAACGAAATCATAAGCAGGTCCGTTCCCACTGGATCAATCAAGGGAGTTATTTTCAGCGTAGATGGCCAGTGACGTTAGTCCCCTGCGCAAGAGGGAGGCACACCGCGCTCGCCCGATTTTAGGCGTCCTTCGTCAATGGGTTTCTTGTGATAGATTTGCCGTCTGTAAAAAATTGTGCGTTTTTGTGGAAAAATTCCTTTGCGTCCTCCTCGCAAAATTTCTGCGCACGTCCTTGGTTGTTGCGTTTGTTTTTTCAACAAAAATTCCTCATTTCGTGAACTTTTTATCAATGAGATGTGCAGCTTTGTAGTTGTTTTAATGTGAAAATTTGTAAGTACACGATATATAGGCCTATGTATTATTCGCATAGTGCTCTTTTTTAACGTGGATTCGACCATAATTGCTAAAATAAACAATTTACAACAGCGAGAAACGATTTTCTCCTGTGATTGTTTTACAATGGATATAATTTTATGGGTAATAATTCTTTACCGATGAAATAAAAAGAAAGTAAATAAAGTAAACACAATCGAAGGTATGTAATATTAACTGCCTCTTAACAAATTACGACGCAGCCAGCGATAAATTTTATCGTGAGCTGTACCTAACACCAAAAAGTTGCTGCATTTCGATAGTTTATACGCAAGTTTTCTGCAACTTTTACGGGTTTAAATTTAGTTGCGAAAGTGTTTATGAAAAACCCACAATGCCTGATAAACACCTCAGCTGTCAAATGCTAGTTTGAGCAAAAAATGTTACCAAAATGTACAACTGAGTTGAAGTTCATCTCTGTTCTCTTATTTCGACAACGGAACACCATTGCAGGCTACTTTTTCATTAGAAAATAAAATTTAAAAATGAAAGAAAACAAATAGAATTAGACTGAAAGTGTGTAATAAAAGCATGTTTGGTGTTATTAATGTTGCAAAATTAGAAAAAAGGTTTTAGGCCTGCATGTTTTCCGATAAAAAGTTTACTGTCAATTGCGGTGACTAGCTGTACAATTTGTGACATGATGAAGATGAAAGTAAAAATGTTACTTTTCTACTGTCAGTACGTTACAACAAACAAAAATTCCTGAAGGTTACTCTAAAATTTTGTAGTAATTACTTTTTAACCCGAAGAAGGCCGGGCGAAATTGAAATTTATTTTATTGATTAGCTTGCCCTATTTGTGCAGGAGGGCCGCTTTGTGACGAGTTTGTTTGTTGTCAGTAAGCTTGAAGAAAAATGAGGCGATTGAAAATTATGTTGGTGATTGAACCATTTTATTTATTTGAAATAAATCGGTGCCGTTTTTTTACGTGCTATAGCCTCAAAGACTCGTATTTGAAAATCATCTTTGGTGGTTGTGGTCCTGTGGAATTCTTATTTGATGAAATTTTCGTTATATTTATGCGAGAGACCTGAGAGGGTTTGAATTTATTTGCTTCAATGCTGCGTAGCTCTACAAATATTCTGTTTTGGTTTTACCTCTTATGCACCATCAAAAAGTCATCGCTAAACAGTAACCTGACCTAGAAATTGGTGGATGATTTTGTCAAAAAGTTGTGATTTGGTCACATTTTGCTAGTGATGATTATATCAATATTAGTGAACATGAGTTTCTCCTTACTATGTTTCTTTTGTTTAACATGCAGTTTATGTTTCTTGTTTCTTTTGTTTGACATGCAGGCGTGCTTTGTGTGTGTTGACCTAAAATGAAATGGATTTCACGCAATCAAGTTCAGGGGTTAAAGCAAAATTTCTCTGAGGGAGGAGGGCGAACAGGAAATTCGCTACAAAAAGTCTTGATTTTTAGAAGATTTTAAGTGATAAGGGAGCATAGCAGCCTCCTGCGCACACCATTGATCAAGTTTTGCGTGATTGGTCAAATTTTTGAAGTCGTACACTGTAACAAATCGTTACAAAAATGCTTTACTAGCGTTTAATTTTAAAATGTTAGCATTAAAATTTCTAGATTCCACTTCTGAAGTTTCGTTTTTGAATAATTGGTTGACCTGGCAGATTTGCAAATGGCAGCAAATCAAAGAAGCACAATGCAACCGCAAAGCTTGCAAACCAATGTAGTTTATAGAATCCAAGGAAATTTAGATTCGGTTTTACAAACAGCGATTAAACTTTCGGTTTTCGTGTGAGGGCATAAACTCTCTGATGAATGTGCCAGACGTTAGAACATTAGTAATTTTCATGCGGCAAAATTAAATTAGAGATTTGTTGATTTGAAATCAATCTGTATTCATGTTAACACTCGCCTAAGAAATTAAGAAATCAGACAGTTTAGGATGTAGACGTCTACGAATACATTACCTTCGCAAAAATGATCAAATGTTTAGATTGTAGAAGTTGATGTCAACCTACGCTCGTACTCCTTTATTATTTGCCGACGTATTTATAAAGACTCAATTACGAGGTGGTTCTGATATATCAAAAAACTTCGACAAAATGTTATTTTAACCAAGGCCTTATCAATCACGGTTGTTGGCTACGTACTACCTAGCTCATGTTTGCTCCACAAGTGCTGACTAGCAAGACTATGTGATCGCCGCCATAAAATCGAGCCCCCAGGCAAATTACCTTATGTTTATATTTTGTTATGGTGATGCTGTCAGTACTTTATGGTTAAACTCTGAGAGTAGTTAAACCTTCGTCACTCCCAAATTCAAGAGCTGCGTTAAGCTACCATCTCTGTTTGCTTGTGCAGAAATTTCAGCCAAATATTGTGGCGGTGACGCTGTTGATATCGCAAATCGAAAATGTAAGAGTTCTTGAAGAGTCTCACGCTTGGAAAATGAAAACATAGCACGTTTCAAGGACTGGCATCGAAAACAAAACTTTGAAAATTTTGATCAAAAAAAATTTCAATTGCTCGATGGAGAAATATTTGTTATTAAACGCAGTGAAGCGTGACCCTTAAAATTGAAGCTATACTTCAAAATTAAGTGGATTATTATTTTGTAAAATGTCATTGCCAATTGTCAATAAACTTGTGACAACATATCACGCCTGATTTCTTGCGCTATTGAAATGATTGTCCTATATCAAAAACTGATATGAAAACATTGGTGAATTCAGGTGAAGGCCAAAAGACTCAAGTTTTCTTCCCTTATTTTTTTTGCGTATATTTATTGTGAGTTATCAGATTAGCTTTTTCATACTTTCAAACCCACAAAAGTGCAAGATACGCATTTTGCCAATTACAATCCTCTCTTTCAATAATTTCTGAATCTGCCAGTGGGAAAACCTAGTGTTGTTTGGGACACTACAACGTACTTACTTACTTAGTTTCTGGACTTGCTTATCCTTGGGGGGTCGCGGGGCAGCTGCTCAAATTGGAGCCTCCAAGCGTCTCGATCCTCTGCAACAAAGGATAGATGCTCTGCTGGCATGCAAAGGCGAGACCAACTAAGAGCTTCTACGCAATCTCGCCATCGAGTTTTGGGATGGCCTCTAGGCCTTCGACTAATTGGTGTCGAACAGAGAAGTTTTTTGGGTGTTCTTTCCTGGGATATTCGTGTCAAATGTCCATACCAACGCAGTTGCGATCTTTTCGGTCGGAGAAGCTGCGATTCGATGTTTAGAGATTCACGAATATCTACACTTTTAACCTTGTCCAACAAGGTCAAACCGCTAATTCTTCGCAAGAATCCCATTTCGGCTGCTTGAACTCAAGATCTCACTTTCTCATTCATGATCCAATACTCATGGCCATTAGTCAGAAAAGGAACATAGACTGATTTGAAAATGAATAGCTTCGCCTGGTGCAAAGCGCCCGTTTCAGTACCACAGAACGGTGGAGCTGGCGCATTACTGCACTTGCTCTTCGGATGCGGATATCCAATTCGCTATTTTGTCTGCCATCACTTGTGAATGAGACGCGTAGGTACTTGAATTTCTCCGATTGTTTTAGTGGTACTCAACCAATACGGAGAGAGCACTGCTTTGGTTGTCTGGACAGACACATGGTTTCTATTTTTGTTGTACTGATTTTCATTCCGGCCACAGAGCATGCATCCGAAAACCTGTCAAGAGCTTGCTGGAGACCATTTTGGTTAGAGTCGATTAGCACAAGATCATCTGCATCTAACTGACGTTGTACAGTGCAATCGCCGATCTTTACTCCGCTACAAGACTCACTTTTCTCAACTATTTCATCCATATTAATAAGGAACAGAATAGGTGAAAGCAAACAGCCTGCCGTAGTCCCACACTTACTCTGAAAGGTTTTATCGTTGCGCTGTTAACACGAACACAGACCTCGGAATGTATGCACAGTATGCACAGCGACTTACTAGCAGTTAGTAACTGGCCATCAATGCCATACTGTAACAGCACCGCCCAAAGTTTGTCTCTAGGAATGTGATCATATGCTTTTTCAAGATCAACAAAACATGCATTGACCTCTTTCGCATATTCCCACGACTTCTCAAAGATTTGCTGCAAGGCAAAGATATGGTGCATTGTGCCTCGGCTAGGACGAAAAGCCACACTGAGCATCCGTTAGTTTAGACTCGACTATTTCACGGCATTTCTTTTCAAGCATTTGGCATAGACCTTACACGGGAAACCCGACATTTGGGCGCGAGACATCTGGGCGCAGACATTTGGGCGCGAGGACATTTGGACGCGGTGTCATATGGGTGCGACGATATTTGGGCGCGAAATACGTTCAAACGCATTTTCAATCGACTTTTCGTTAGTTTTTTTTTAAATAAATAAAAACTTTTCTGTCTGCAACGATCTTATCCAATATTATACTTAATTTTCTGTTTGCAACGATCTCAACAAAAGATCTAAAACTTTGAACATTTTTGTTGCAACGTTCTCGAACGACGGAAACGCGTGAGAATAAGACAATTGCTACGACACGGTAACGCGTGATTGATACGTAGCAAATTTTTAATGAAAACGAAAGAAAAGTAAGTTCTCGTTTAATAAAATGACATGATTTTGAAAGAGGTACTTGATCAATCTAATATATACGAATGAAATGGATCATAATTTTTGTGTCAAAATAACAGCGGACTCATAATTTATTTTATCAAACATGATTCCATTTCAAAGTATTTACAAATCACAACTGCGTTAAGCATCTTCTGAATTTTTTTTATTTCGCTGTCCTATATTGCGTGGACATTTTCCTTGATCTAAAACTTTTAATCACTCTCGTAGGTTGCTAGACAATTGATCGTAAAAATGAGTCTTTATCTATCGCTAACTTGACCTTTACTTTGCTCCATCTTTTATGATTTACGTTACCGTTGATTAACACATCTTAATTTCTTCTATGAGATCGTTGCAAACAGAGAATTAAGTATTGGATGAAGTCGTTGCGGACACAAAATAGTTTTTATTAATTAAAAAAAAAATAACGAAAAGTTGATTAAAAGTGCGTTAAAACGTATTTCGCGCCCAGATGTCCTTGCGCCCAAGTGGCATTGCGCCCAAATGTCCTCGAGCCCATATGGCACTGCGCCCAAATGCCCTCGTGCCCAAATGTCTGCGCCCAGATGTCTCACGCCCAAATGTCATGTACCGCTTACACGGGACACTAATGAAAGATATGTCCCTATAATTGGTGCATTTTCTCTTGTCTCCTTTCTTGTGGATAGGTATTATCACACTGGTTTTCCATTGCTTTGGTGCTTGCCCAATCCTACACGCCACCTTACAAATACGAGTTAACCAACGAACACCGTACATGTTCATTGCTTTTAACATTTCAGGTCTGATATCATCCTCACCAGGTGCTTTTCCCGTTTTCAATGATTTGATAGCTGCATTTATATCTGCTTCGGTTATTTGAAGATCTTCCCCAACCTGTTTCTCGTGAATTTGTGTCGGTGTAGCATCAACTGGGTTTAAAAGATCACTAAAGTATTCTCTCTACCGATTCAAAATAGCATCTTAATCTTTCAGAGTGACTCCATTTGAATCTTCAATAAAGAAAGCGGCTTGAGATCTTTTTCCATGCAAACAGCGAATCGTCCGCCAGAATACTTAGTTTGCCTTTTTAAAATCATCCTTTAACCTTGCTCCAAATTCTTTAAAGGCCCTTTCCTTAGACAGTTTAACTTTAGTGGCTACCGCCTTACGTGCTTCAGAGTACAGTTTCGAACGAGTCCCTCTGCATTAAATTCGAACGCGGACCTTTTTATCCTGCGCGCCGTCCGATCCTGCAACATGGATATTGTTACAACAACTTCCAGTTACAACTTTCGACGTTGCTCTCAGGATCATTGAAAACTAAACCTTTCCACCACGTTTAGGTGGCAATCCATAGGAGAGGCGTTACATTGTATTGCGTTATGAAGTATCGATAAAATCATCGATATTGTAAAATTGGTAAAACTTCATCTCTACTTTGTTGTACTAATAATATTGTAGGCTCACTAGTGCATCCGCACGGACCGGTGTTAATGCAAAACGAAATACACGTTTCGTTTTGAACATTGTCTTCTCGAATTATTAAAATTATGTTAGGCTTCAAGACCGGCCGTTAGCTCAATTGCTTAGCGTACACGCTATCGGTGCGGGAGGTCTGAAGTTCAAATCCCAGGTCGGCCAAATCGGCTCGGTGTTTCCAACGGCTCGCCATCGCAGCGGTGATCTTTCGGAGCTGTATAGCATAGGCGCGAAGCCGCGGAGATGGCTCCGTCACTCTTGACACGCTTCGGCGTAATGCCGCGAGTATAATGCAGATTTGATTAGATTTTTGATGTTAGGCTTCATTTCATTTGTATCGAATTTGTAAACGACTTACTAAATACTAGCATCATCATCTTCAACATTTATTGGCGGTAGAGTAGCCCAAAACTAAACGCAGTGGAATAACACATGACCGCAGGAAGACGGCGAGTAGAGCTTTTGGTCGCCTAGTCAGCTGTTATATTATTGTCCATTTCGTGAATGGATGTGATTGTTTTAAGATGAAAGTTTATCGGGTAGCCACTAATTCAATTTTCATTTGTGATTCAGTGATTTGCATGAACATAACGTATCTATGAAGTAATTTACCTATCCTGTTAGTGTTTGTTTGATGAGGTAGCTTTAGTTCATCAACATCTCGTAGGTTACCGACTGCTAAAAATTACTGTGTTTTGAAGACAAAAATATCCACTGACATAGTGACATCATTGTTCAAACTTAATTGCCTTCTTGTTGCTTCTGTGTTTTCCTCCTCTTAAATATTGTCACAACATGTGTGCTTGTTTTCGCTAATTGAAAACCTTTTCTATGTTTACATACAGTACATGCACATGGTCACGGTTAAGTTTGTTCTTGTGGGATGAGGCCATTGCTCCCAACTCGAGAAACATCATCACGTCAAAAAAGGTATTGTCTGGAAAAGTTGTTTAAACTTTAGCGTTTGTTGTACAGTATTGTAGTTAGCTATACTGTTACTACAAGCCCACAGCGTAGTAACTTGATACAAAGCTGATTATCTTAAAAAACATGCGCTGTTACATGCGTTTATGCGAAGATCGTTAAGTCGGCAAAAGGATTACTGTAAGTTAAGAACTAAAATTTTCGTATAGCATGTAAAAGCAGGCTATTTGTGCTAAAATCCAAAAGTTAGTGTAATGCTAGAATAAAGGGGTTTTTAGTAGTAGACATACTGACATAATTGCCAAAGTTTCATTAAGGTTATCATTTTCGAAGTTTTATTTGTGGAAGCGCGATGAGCAAGGCTATTACGAGATAGTAATCCTCACGTTCGTAGTTGATCGATGATGATTGCTCGGATTAAGATGATTAATGGTGCTGTCGAAGCATTGAATTGCTTTAGGATATTTTTATTCAAACTTTGTGGTTTTGTGTATTTTCGAGAACACACTTTCAGTTGATGGTTGCCTGCTTTAAAGCTGGAACCGTTGAGGAAACAAAATTGATTTCTTCATTTTTCGGCAGCGTGGCCGAGTGGTTCGAAGCGTCGTTTTTACGACGCCCACCATCGCAAGTTTGGTGGTTCAACTCCCACCCAAGCCATGTTGTTGCGTCCTTGGATAAGATGCTTTATTACAATTATCTCTGCTTGGTGGAATCTAACAAGCAGCAAAATGAAGAAGTCAAAAGCAAAATTTACGCGGAAAATTCGGAAACAAGGCGAACTCCTAAGCGAGTCTGGAATCGTCCTATGCATAGCGCCTCCGTCGCTTTCTCGTGACAGGAGGATACAAATGAAGCAATCAAAATCAACAAAACTTTCTGTATATTTTGTTCAAATACAATGTATGGCAATTCATTTCTTATTTGACGGATAAATTTTTATGTTTCTGTCACGAGACACCTATGGAGAATCTGCGTATAATAAATCGAAACAAATATTGATTGGGAATTGCCGTTGTTTTTTTATTTTTTCGTCACGGTTTTCTTGCTTTAATGCTTGCTCTTTACGAACCCCCCAAGCAATTATCGTAGAGCATTTTAAGCAAGGATCTGACAATGATGTCTGCGAGGGAGCTGAACCACCAGAAAGGTTAAACTAGGTGCATTTTGCATAATTTTAAATACTAAGGTCCATTCTGGACGGATCGAACATTTTTATACAGAAAGTTGGAGGATAATTTTATGGCTTTGACCGTAATAATACCTCAAGATTGGATATCTCAAAACATGTTGTCACGTAAACAGCATTTCGGCTGCTATAGAAGCATCGTCCCCTTTGGGTTCTCCTCAAGATTGGATATCTCAACACATGTTGTCACGCAAACAGCATTTCAGCTGCTATAGAAGCATCGTTCTCTTTGGGTTCTACCCGTAGTCTATGAAGTATGCCTCTACTGGTGTTTCTTTTAAATGTTGTTTTGGTTCAAACATGTTTTGCTCTGTGAGGTAAAAAGCAGATTTTCTATTTTCTTACAACTGTGTTTTCGTGCTTCTCTTATCGCACATGAAATCAAGCGGTGAACATGCGGTTAGTCATCGTCGAAAGTTGTCCAGTTTGTTGGAAATGACGTCATTGCGTTAAGCAGTGATTTTAGTACAGATGTGGTTTTCGTTCAAACATCTCTCGTATCGTAATGATGGATCAGCAACAAATCATCGCAAACGATTTTTCACCGGTCGGTCACATAGCGTTATTGAAAGTAATCGGTGAAAAGACTTTTATAGATTGCGTTTTTGTGGCAAGCATGCTACTTTGTTCGTACCTCATCAGCGTATAGCCAAGCATCCACTCTTGATCCATTGCGAACAGCTCTGAGGCCGAGAGTCTTTCTATCTTTTTACCATCCCAAACAAGTTGTACAGTACGGTTATTTTGTTCGGTTCATTTCTCCTGTACTGTATATTAACTGAATCTAGTACAAGCACTTGCAGATTTCGAAATCTGCTTAACATCAACCGTTGCCGCTTTTAGACGATATGGTGGAAGAAAGTATGCAAGTAGCTTGCCCGTTGAATTGCTGATTGGTTGTCTGGCTTGATTTGAAAAAAAAAGAAATTATACAATATATGGGCAGGACAATTTTTGGCAAGCGCAAATACTCACAAATTTTTGCGCGCTTCCGAACTACAAGAATACCCTCAGAAAACCATTTTTTTTGTACTCTGTGCAGATTAACTTATTACCGTTGTAATTTGGGTGGCTGCGTGTTTGTCGTTAACCACAAAGGTCTTTTTGTATTCTCTTGCTCTGTCAGGAGTTAAGTTGAGCATTTTTTCTGAAAATAATTGTTTTCATTGACAGGTTTGTGACTGTTTTTAATTTTTGCAAACTTTAGCCTAAACAAGTTTTTGTCTAACAAAGCATGGAAGCTAGAAAATTGTAAAAAAAAAATGCAGCAACAGAACTGGTGAGTTGAAACAAGAGTGAATATTGATATAAAAAATATTAATCGCTTTAACCTTTGCAGATTGCAGAAACAAGCAGCTACTCAACGGCGGTGAAGATGTTTTTCAAATTTAACTCGCTCAAGGCTATAGTTTTGCTTATTGCTCTGATGACGTATCTTTGTACCGCAAGTTTCCCGGATGACCAAAAACCAATCAATGTCTACAGCGATTCGCGTAAGTTGCCTAAACAAAAAATGGTACCAAAAAGGGATAAATCACCGCTTATACCCATAACTTATTTGACTGACTAACGTGTGGCTTGCTTGTCGTCGTTGTAAAGAGGTGACCTTAACGTAATTTAATGGTACGAAGCAACCTTCAGATTGATCACAGAATAACGTAGTAAAATTAACTGCACTGCAGCTTATAGTTACTCTCTTGTACTTTTTAAATAAAAAATTTTTATATAGTTCTTTTCGAAAGATACTGCTGGATAAGCATAAATTGAGTGGTTGAAAGGGATTGCCACTCAATCAGATGTCCTAGCTGTCTCCACTAAGTATTCTTGCCCTGAATGCTTGCAAAATGTCAACTCCTGAAGAGAGTAGGACGAAAAAGTTGAAGTTTTCACCCTTTCAGCAAAAAAGTAAACTAAAACGATCCAAATTTCGCGATTTGTTTGAAGCTGCGTTGAAATTATGCACCACACACCAATTCATTAAAATTTGAAAAAATTGAAAATAAAAATTTGGACTCGATCCCCATGTTTTAGATAAGCTCGTTTGATGAGTAGAAAAGCATGAATTAAAAAATCAATGTGTAGTGAATTGGTCATGAATTTTTCATTAGTAGAGTCTGTTCCAGTATTGTGTTTTAAATTTTTTCGTCCGGCGTGAAGTCCATTGTGCTGCTCACTTGCATAGTGGCCAAAGCGAGCTTTTGTTGAAACTAATTTTCGTAGATGCAAAACTTTTTTTTCCTTGCTGTCGTTTGCCAAAAATGATATTTGCAAGCAACGAGGCTCTTTAGTTCAGTGTACATGTTCATTCCATTCCATAATTTGAAAAATATTTCAAAAATTCACATTTAGCTGTTTATAAATTTGACGTAAATTTAATTGCTGTGATTGTAGCCCACTAGCACTAAACCCACTTGACTCTTGAATGTTCAAAAATGTAATTACCTTGCTGTCGCAAGCTTCTTGAGTGTGTGCTGTCATCATACCTGCTTTTGCAGTATGCTTATTGCAATGCGTTGATAAATGATGGCAAGTTTTGTATTTTGTAGATGTTGCAAATTTTTGCCAACTGCATTTTATTAATTGCTTTTTCTCCTTGGTGATGCAGGGGTACTTAATTGCTTTTGAGAAGGGAAGAAATTGAAATGATTACCACCACATGTCAAAGTAGGCTGCACAGTATATGTGCCTCTGTTTTTTTTTTTTTCATATCCGGTAGGCTATGCTGCAAAAACTGTAGTTAAATACCGGTTCCGGTGTAAGCGTGCCATAAACTGAAGGCTGAACAACAGTTTGTCACCAGAAATTATACTTATATTTCGTGTTGACGATTACCATTCTCAATGAGGGCACGCGCCGTTATGAATTTGTCGTGTAAGTTGGAGTAATTTTGTCACTTAATTAAGCGATTTAGTCCATTTGCATTGCTTTAAGCTGAATATTGCCACTGGCGTAATACGATTTCATCATCTAGTTTTGTATTAATGTTACGGTTACCGGCGCTTGGTGTATCGGTTAATAGCGTCCTCTTGGTAGCCGGGAGACTGGGGTTTTATTCCCGGTCGGGTTACGCTAAAGACTTTAAAAATATTGTTCGCAGCTTTCGTGCCAGGCGCTCAGCACAAGCGGAAGTGAGTTTAACAAAGTGAAAAACTTAATTTTGCATTAAGAAAAACCGTAAAAGCAACAACAACACTAAGTAACCAAATAAATGGGACTTGGGCTATATTTTATTGTATAGCATGGCTACTCAACTGGCTGACCGCAGTCCAAATCCGTACCTTCCGAATGTTGAAGCTGGACCCCAATAAAGTTTTAGCATATCGAATATTTTCCAAGTGATAACGTAAAAGTTTATCATAAATACAGCAGAGTATACCCTAAAATGCGCGAGGCTTTTGTTTGTTCTACTGTAACCTTCTCATGAGTGCGATTGAAGGGTTATGGGTTGTGCATTAATTAAGATATAATTGTAACTAAAATCGATTGGTTAGTGTATTGATTAAGGATGACGTTATCTTTGTGGCAGCTCTTGGGTTCGATTACCGGGCTATTTAGATAGGACACTGTGTCGCCATCAGCTCGCCATTGCAGCGATGTTTGTGTGCAGCTATCTTGCCCAGGCGCTAAGCCGCGGAAATTGGCCTCACCACTCGTTACACGCTTCGGCATAATACCCGGAGTAGGCTATAGCGACGATTTGATTTTAATCAAAACCTTATTTTACAGCCGGTCAAAAAAAGCGACTGCATGCACTTTTTATTTGATGGTGGTATTTTGAAGAAATAATGGATTGCAATTGAAGATAGTCGGGAAAAAGGTTACGATCATGGGTGAAACCTGGCTTCTTGGCCTTAGAGTGTCAGTTTCAGTTTCGGTGTGTTAAAATCCAGATGTCAGGTTTCAGTTTTGGTTTGGTTTTATGGCTGTCGAAAAATAGGTTCCAGTTTCGGTTTCAGTTTTGCTTACGCACAGCTTCGGTTTCTGGGTTTTGAGTTTCGGTTTAAGTTTCATCCAAGAAAGCTATTTTATTTTGAATAGGAATTATTCAAATGCTTTACTTTTTGGTGTTTTTGTTTTATTACGATGATAAGTAGCAGCTCAGATTGGCCGAGTGAGGAGAGCAGTTGCTTCAGAAGTTGTCGACTTGGGTATAATTCCGAGTCCGGTGAAACCAAAGACTCAAAAATTAGTATTCACAACTTCTCTATTTGACGCTCAGCATTAAAAGAGCTGTACTGGTAATGTTGGTGATGACAATTTTTAAAACCCAAAACCTTAGAAAATTTTGAACAGGGTTTAGTTTCAGTTTCGGTTTTGACGTTCCAAGAAAAAACGGTTTTGGTTTAAGTTTAGGTTTTCAAAAATTTGGATAAGTAGGTGTCAGTTTCAGTTTGGTTTTTCAAAATTTCCTTTAAAACCGGGTTTTCAGGTTTAGGTTTAGGTTTCCACCTTTGGTTGCGATACATGCGATGGAGAGCGTCGATGTTCATTGCGTTTTACGGGAGTGTGGAAAATTTTAGAATTCAGTAGCAGGTAAAAGGAAATGAGAAAAGGGTTTTCAGGTTTAGGTTTAGGTTTCCACCTTTGGTTGCGATACATGCGACGGAGAGCGTCGATGTTCATTGCGTTTTACGGGAGTGTGGAAATTTTTAGAATTCAGTACCAGGTAAAAGGAAATGAGAAAAGCTAAGAACATGGAGAATGAAACTAATGTGAGAAAAAATGGAGAAAGTTATAGATAAGGAGGAAGATGAAGTGCCTCAAATTGTTAAAAAGAAAAAAGTGCAATGTTTCCAATAAAGATCAGATTGAACCCAGGTAATCACACTACATTCTGAAAAGCAACTAATTGCAGTATTATTCAATCTATGAAATACCATTTTCGAAATCATATCTTATTATCCTCATGGTATCACGCCGAAGAGGTAAGCAGCGCATGAGGCGGGGTCAATATCTGCGGCTTAGCGTCTAGGCAACACATCTTTAAACTAAGAAGAAACATCGCATGGGTGGGAAGCCGCTGGCGACACTTACCCTGTCCACTTGTCCAGTTCAAGTGGCTCCGAAATCCCACGGGATTTCAGCATCACAATTCCATTTTTCATGTCATAATCACTTTTGTCAACAAATTGACTTAGAATCAAAAAATGGTTATAATGCCACAAGTTCGTCGTCCTTCGGAACTACTCAAACTGGACATGTGGACCACAGGCTAACTATTAGCCTGCTTCCATGTCCACTCAAAAGGCTTTCTCAGCTCACTTTTTCCAAAAGCCCTTGCTTATTAAGACCAGCTATTTGCGTCTAAGAAAGCCCATAATTTTGCTGAAATTAGCCTCTATAAAGCTTGAATCCACCTGACTAGAACAAAGCCCGCTGGCCAAAAGCCCACGATTTTTGGACAAGGAAACATGCTATATGTCTGATTTGTTAGGCCCGGAAATTGAACCCTGAACCTCCCGCTCCGATAGCAATGTGTTTAATCACTCAGTCAACCGGCTGCTACTGTTTTTTTGCCATAATCAAACCAGCCTCGAATTTTTTTTCTGGACCTTTGCAAGTAATGAAGTTTTCTAACTGGACCGATCTTGACCGTAGTTGAGTAGCCTTTGTATACGGAGTAGAGGCAAATTCACTTGCAAGATGAGATTGATTACCGTAATTCAGGTTAGTCCAACAGCACATATCAATACGGCTTTAAATTTATACGTAGTTTTTTGGTAGAAGTACCTCGGTCTCAGCACTCAGCTTCATCCGCACAAAATTTCAAAGCTGGCAATTATACGCCAAGCCTTTTACGGTTCTCAGCCAAAACTTGTCATACCCGACTGATTTTGAAGTCAAAAGTTTTGAACAAAAATTAGATAACTTTGTTAAAGCAGACATAATTCGATATTTTTAGCTCTACGCATCGTTGCATATTTGGCATTGGAAGAAAGTTACATGCCCTGAAGCCCATCAGCATGACTTGCTCCCTAGTTTTTGGTCACAGTTTTCTTGTAATGCCATGATAGTTGATAATTAATTGCTGCCTTGTCACTTGTGCGTTGCACGATAAAGTGCATGCATAAAACCTCGCATTTTGTCATCAAAGTTTTTTGATTTTATTCAATTGGCCTAGTTTTTCAACAGGAATTATTTGGATTCAAGCGCTAACCAGACCGAAAATTGCAAAACCATTGTGCCTCTGAAATTTCAGTTATATTCAACTTAAACTGTAGTGGTAAACCTACCAGTATCGAGTGCATAAACTCAACATAAAAAATAACAACACAATTACAAAAATCCTATGAAAGAAGATATTAAAATCTTGGTGTGGTAGACAAGTGCCCGGCATCTCCTACTAAGCGAGCTTGGCGCTATGATCGCTTTCTCGTGATAGGAGGATAAATTGCTGCTATTACAAAAAAATACAATACTACTTAAACTTACTTGGCGCTCGTTTTGTAACTGTAGCGGTTGCTTCTCAACCGTAATGGCATTTTGCAGAAGCGCAACAATTGCCGCAGCACTAATTTTGCAGCAAGGCATTGTAATTGAATCTTCGAGATGTCTACAGAGCTGCATTGTCTAAGACTATTATCAGGTTTGTGACGTCAATAATTTCAAAAAAGCGTTTGATGCTTAACCTTTGACTGGAAGTTAATTTACCCAGTTTTCAATAGCTTGCTTAGATTAATTTTGTAACTTGAATTTTTTTAGTCGATTACTCGCGAATTTGTTCCAAACATGCAAGGCAGGGCAGCCTGCATAAGCTGAGCTTTGCAACAAGTGGAGTTTGCCGCAATATTATGAGGCGCCGTTTGGAAAAAAGTAATCTAGGTTTTTCCACATGTTTTTTCAGCAAATTTAAGGTACTTTTTGTCCAATATATTATATAGGATATTTCCTTTATTTGTATCGGACAAATATGTGGTTTTAAATAGCTAAATAGCCAAAAAAAAACAACGCAAAATATATGGTACATAAGACAAATTATTGCATAAATTAGCCAAAAAAGGCAGCGCAAAAGATATAGGAAATTTCCTATATCATATATAAGACAAATTATTGCATAAATTAGCCCAAAAAAGCAGCGCAAAACATGTAGGAAATTTCCTATATAATGTATAAGACAAATTTTTGCATAAATTGGTCAAAAAAATGTTTTGCGCTGCTTTTTTTGGCAAATATATGCAATAATTTGTCTTATGGATTATATAGGAAATTTCCTATGTGTTTTGCACTGCCTTTTTTGGCTAATTTATGCAATAATTTGTCTTTTTTATTATGTAGGAAATTTCCTATACATTTTGAGTTAGTTTTATCGGCTATTTTAAACCACATATTTGTCCCATGTAGGAAATATCCTATGTAATATATTGGACAAAATGTAGCTTAAATTGGCCGAAAAAACATGAGGAAAAACATAAATTATATTTTTCCAAACGGCGCGTCGTACAATATCACGATTGTTTGCTCTAAGTAAAAGCATTCGTTTCAAGTCGCGTGAATGTTTGATGATTATTTTGCCTGCTTCGCTCCAGTGGGGATGCGAGAAATTTTGAAAAGAGGGGAGCATAAGATATCAAAAGAGTGGTATATTTCAGTCACTTAACAGCATTTGATCTTTTTGGAGTCAAAGGGGGGGGGGTGTATGGCGCAATGGCCCCCCACTAAATACGCTCCTGCTTTGTTCATCCATGAAACTAATGCTGTACAGTAAAAATTAGTTACTGTCATTGTAGCAATCTCAACGTGATGTCCTGCTTCACTCCTACCTAGTACTTATGCCTAATAAAATTAAATATTTCTTTTTCGTTTCAAACTAAAAGGTTATGGGGGCACATTTAAATAATGTAGCCTACAATTTTTTGCGAAAAAAAATAACATGAAATCTAAAAACATGTACAAACAAAGCTTTGAACAGAAAAAAAGGAAAAAAACAGATCCAAAACTGTTCGCCGGCGCAGCAGTTCTGTGTTTTTTGTTAAAAGTTGAGTCGACATGTTCCAGGATGAGATGTTAGATACAAGAGAGTACTTACAGAGTTCTCATATCATAGTCAGCAAGTTTAAGATCTCCACAGGGCAAACATTGCCCATGCAGCTCGCTCTATGATCTGCTGTATAAAGCACACATAAATCAGTCTTTCACAAAAGCTTATCATTGCCAATGGCAATGCAAAAACTACAGTATGATTGCCGCTTTATAGCTTGCCGTTGGCGTTGCGATGATACTTATACAATATTTGAATATTGGGAGTGATTTAAGTAGGTACACCTCTTCTAGCCTATTATGTTCGTAAAACTCAGCAGAGTTGGGCAAGACCTTCGAAACACTGTTCGAAAAAATTCTGCGATATTATCGGTAAGAAACATTCAGTTTGAAGATCTCACTGCTAAAGCTCTACAAGTAATTGCACAAACACACAAAATGCAAAATCTATATGTTTTTTATGTACTCACTGTCCTATATCTCATTGCGAAAAATAATATTTAGCTATGAGCTTTATAGGAGATCAAATTTTCAATGAGACTTAACGCTTGTTGTTAAATGCATCATTGAAATGAAAGTGTTCGTAACTAAGTGCGAATAATCGTTAGCGATCGAAAACATGTTTTTAACTACGCGTTGAGTTACTGAATACTGCTTGTGCATTTTTTTGTGGACGTAAAGCTTTTTGTATCTTCATCAACAGTACATACTAGAAACCGTATCATGAAAAATGTGAATATGACATCAAAAATTAATTGTGACGCTAAATGCCCACAACATTTGGCCCACGAAACATCAACTTGCAGTGTCCAGTTGTACATTTTTGCTGCATTATTAGTGGGCTATGTTGTGCTGCGCAAGGTCCAATAGTAAGATTATCTGCAAAATACGGCAATCACCGTTTTTCGCTTGTTCTTGATGTCTGTGTAACTAAATACTTTTTTCTTTGTGTACAGTGAGCTCTTGAGCTGCGCGCCAAAGTACTGGGTCAAGTACCAAGTTCAAACATAAGTTTGAAATTTGCGACGCGTTTGTGATCAGTTTTGACCATTTCAAGCAACTTCTTTCTGTAGTAGGCTAAGCCTACTCGACAGTAAATGGATTTGTCAAATATAGCAATTGTGGGTATAAAAGCTTGCAAAAACAACATTAATAGATATCGATATTAATCGTGCGGCTTCACTTGCTATGAATAGCTCAGCAAAACAAACGCTGCAATGGGAGTGGTTTTTAGAGATTGATAAATAGAACACTTTACTTTGGGTTTCACTTTTACATTTGCTTGCACGTTTGTTTGCATTGATATTATGCTAAACGTAAGAGCAAAAAATGCATTCGGATGCTGTAAGCGCAGTGCTAACTACCATTCATTCACGATTGCTGCTGTTGCAGCATTTACTCCGTTACCAAGGTGGTAAGTTGCGAAGATTGCCACCGACAAGTGACGCGCTTCGGTGTATCATATGAGTATCAAACAGATTCTTAATTCTAGAAGTAAACCCACCATCAAACGACCTATTTGTTTAGCATTGGAAGCAACGTTGTTAATATCTCGCTAATGTTTAAATTTTTTGCAGTTGAATACTCAGTTTTCCGCGGGTCAGCTTGCGAAGACTTGGATGAAGTGGAAGGACAAAAGTTGCATTCTCTTCAAGGTCTTTTGAAAATCGGAAGAAACTTTTACATCTATTCAAGGTACAGTGCGTAATACATTTAATTATAACGGTAAAATTTGCGTTTTTTAGGATGACCGCTTGGTCTTTTTCTAGTTTAATCACACTTTGTCATTGGTAGTCCACTCTCAAGTGAATTTAAAGGTTAACACTGCAGTGCTTGGTGCTGAATATTAATCACAAAGTTGTATTGTTCTCGCCCGGAGTAATCGGTTCATTTCAGCATAATTAGCACTTCAATATTTTGAAGAGTTTGATTTGAAAACGTCAAGTGCCAACAATATTGACTTTAAATGGATAACAAAAATGATCAAGCTGAAGTGTGCTTTTGCTGCTTGACGTCCACTGCATGCTTGCTAATCAACAAAAAACACGTATTAGTTGCCTGAATTTATCATTTAACTATTTTCACGTCGTGCTGAGCCGAACACCGTGGCTAGCGTACTCCATCAACGACAAGAACTATGCCCTGAAAGTTGTTTTGTAAATGACTCCTAACTTTTGTTATTACATATGAAAAATGATTATCTTTACAGACGTTCAAACAAAAATTGTTTTCTTTGTTTAAGTTAATGTTGTTACTGAACCGTAAAATTTGTCTCGGTGTTTTCCGGTCTCGCAGAACGGCAGCCTCTGCAATTACGAAGACTACAACATTACTGTTTCGAAAAATCTCATCAGTGCAGCATGACAGGAACCAAAAAGAAGGACGACCGGTTAAAGCTGTTTACTTAATTCCACAAACTACGTTATGTTAACTAGGCAACATTGAAGGCATGAAGTGATTTACATTACCACACAAGATGACACTGTGGTCACAATAAAGATATCTTGAATCTCTGAGAACCATAGAAATAACTTATTCTGGCTTACTCGTATATGGTCATAAACTTCAAAATTTCGGAAAATCAGCTCGATCTGACCGCCAACGGTCAAACTTAGTAAATAAAATTACTCAGCGGTAAAATAGCTACTCCACGCCATGAAAACTCTTCTGACTTAACCTATTAGCTGATCTCCCTGTCAGTACCTGCACTTTAGCTAACCCGTTTTGTAGTAGCGGAAGCGTTTCGACCTTATTAGGCCTCATCAGTGCATATTTTTTTTTTGTTGCATATATTTATCTTCCTATTGCGAGAAAGCAATCATAGCGCTATACCAGCTCGCTTAGGAGTTGCCGGCCATCTGCCTTCCACACCAAGATGGGCGAATCCCGCTAAGTGCCTTTCCCAACGGCACAACAAGTAAACTTGCTGGCTTGTTCTCCACACTGTTCCTTTAATGCTGAGCGTCAAGCAAGAAAGCTGCGAATACCAATTTTAAAGTCGTTGGTTTGACGCGACTCGGAAACAAACCCAAGTCTACAGCTCCCGAGGCGGACGCTCTCACCACTCGGCCATATGAGCTGTTAAAGCACTCGGCCATCTGAGCTGCATATATGGTCCAGGACCAGAGCATTCATGCTGCAAAATACTTGCCTTTTTTCAATCAATGCTGCAAACTTGAAGTAGTTTTATGACGAGTTCACTAAAAATTTGCGAGTCTGAGTTCCAGTTCTTTTTTGTCAATTTCTGAGTAAGATTTCAAAAGTTTTTACCTGCTTCTGGCAGTTTTTCGAATTCGGCGAAGAAGATGGAGTTTTGCAACTTAGTTGTGATTACAATTTGGTTTCTCGTTTCAGAAATCACATCTTTGTTCTCGATGCCAAATGCCAAGTTTGTGATGAAAGCAAAAACATTCCGTTCAAGCAGGTAGACTTTTTTCACATGTAAAGGTGCTATTAGCTGCCATGGCGTACTAACACGCGTTTAGTAGGCTATGTAATGCACTGTGTATTGACTATATTGTGGAATGTAAAATAGCACAGAACGTATTTTTTACTTGGTGCTTTGGTAGAGGATGTGGGAAAAGCTACTTGGCAACTCCCTCCCTTGTAAATATGCATGCTTGTGGTAATCTTATCGATTTAATCAAGCCATGGTGACTAAACTTTCAACGATGATGCAAATCTACAACAGATCTGCGTTTACTACCTATCAATTTATTCTTGATTTATCATTTCGTCTTTGTGCATTTTTTAGATTCTCAGTTTTCTTTATTTGTTTTGGTTTAGATAATAGAGTGGAAATCCAGTGCAGATGATTCCTCTCTTTGCATCCAAAAGGGTCAGGAATTTCAAGACTGCCAAAACTTCATCAAGATTTTTGAGGAGGAAAGCAATAACGAAGATCCATCCAGAAGACAAGTGATTGCTTGTGGAACAAACTCGTTTAACCCCAAATGTCGTGTTTACCAGGTATGATATATTTAGGTTTAGCTATAAACCACCAATTAAGATGCACTTTATTGCGCAGCTAGCAGCTACTGTGTAATGTGTGTCTTGCTCGCCGTCAAGATTGCCTTCTTGGCTGAGCTTTAATTTTGCGAAAAATAAAAACTTTTTGCCGCAAATACGATTAGATAGGCTACTACTAAAAAGCTTTAACTATAGGTATTTAATTAATCTTTTCAAATTACGTTTAATTAATCTTTTCAAAATACGACGCTATTTCCTTGTATTTTTACCATGCAAATGCAGATAGGCCTATTGCGTAGGTTTGAGACTTCCTTTTCTAATCATCAAATCTCTTGCTTCTTTTTTCCTATCATCAAATCTTTAAAATCTCTTTTTCCTATTTTTTTTTTTCTATCATCAAATCTCTTGCTTCCTGCATCAGATTAATTTAGGCTAGTAAATTTTTGTTTAATTTTCAGCTTTCCGTTGAAGGAAAGTTGCTCGATATGAACCAGCCTTTGAAAGGAAATCTCATGTGTCCGTTTGGACCACGTGAAAGTAGTGCTAGTTTGGTTGCAGGTAAGTTGTGCTAGTGATGCTGATTCGACACCCTGCTCAGATATGTTTGACTATTCAACAATAGGGCAGAGCATCCGAAACTTAAGCGAGATTTATTTGGAAAAAATCATGTTTTGCAATGGTGTCAGCTGATTTTTTGTCTTAAAATGCAATAAACAACTAAAAATCAACTCGAACCCAGTTATGTGGTGCCCACTGTGGATGATATACTATAGTAAACTGAACAATGAGACTCTGAAGTTGAGTAACATCAATGCACATAATCATGAATTTATCCGACCTATGTTTTATCGATGTGATGTAATTAAAAGTTTCACCACCTGTTCAGATTCAAATTTTATTGATCAAACTTCAAATTTCGTGGAGTTGTAAGCACTTTAAAATTAATCATGCAAAAAATAATTACATATATTTTTTTAATCAATAAACTCATTTCATATAATTTTGGAAAGGCCTCTCTAACAGAACTTTTGCTTCATCGAGAAGCTGGATTGCGTCATTGACTGCAAAAGATGCAGCAGAGTTGCAAAGCGACTTCTGTTGTAAATGAATTGCTGCATAACTTAAACCAAGCAACAGTGTTTCGAACAGTAATTTTTTGTCTTCTCTATGTTTGTTGCTTTAATGCATCGCTGACTATGTTAATTTACAAAATTGAAATCGTGAATGAAGTAGACACCCTGGAGCGCAACTTTTAACCAGGCCATCAATCAAAACAGCTCAAGCTTAAACTTTTTCATATTTTTTTCTTCGCCGTTGTTGTTTGGTGGTTTGAACTATATCTATGATTTGATGATTGTCAATCTGAAGTAGCCTACGGTAATCACCGCACATGCTGTTATAGAAAGCGCAGCACTGGTTCACAAAACACTACGCTCTATAAAAAGCAAACGGCTTTCCCATTCCCATGTTTATTTCTCCTGCGGTCACGATTTTCTGCGTTGCAATTAATTTTGTATTGCATAATGGATCTTGCTTCTAATGTTGCCGAAAATTATTTTCGGACGCAGAAAACCCAGAGGTTTTCATCCTAAGAAAAAATGTGCGAGTGAAATAGCCCAAAAACGAATGTTTTGTCGCATTGCTGGAAATGCCGGGGTTCGGAATAGACACAGTAAACTTCAGAGGTTCAATTGCATTTCATGGCTGTATTGTTTGTTTTTTGTCCTTGTAGTATGCGTTTCTTTGTGCCCCAGAAAAGTCTCTCAACAGCACTGTTAACACAACCCAGTTTTCGAACTTTCGAAGAAATGTAATTTCGAATTTAA
This sequence comes from Trididemnum miniatum, assembly GCA_964006365.1. Taxonomy (NCBI): domain Eukaryota; kingdom Metazoa; phylum Chordata; class Ascidiacea; order Aplousobranchia; family Didemnidae; genus Trididemnum; species Trididemnum miniatum. The sequence goes on along the minus strand of OZ023232.1, from coordinate 26,382,158 downwards.
TTTTTTTACAATATCTTTTTTAGTTGAGTTAAAACTACATGTCACAGCATTACAGTTAGTAACTTGAAAGATTAATTAAAACAAGTTTAAGTGGTTTTGTTCCGTAGGTGAATCTTGTTTATGACTAAATTTTAATCTTTAATTAATCCCACAAAGGTTTATAGTTTTGCTACTGGCTATAGTTAACATAAATAATACTTATGTGATTCCGCGTTAATTCTAGTTCCATATGCATGTTTTGTGAATGCTTTACTGCCCGCAAACATAAACATAAGTTTGTTGTATGGAAATTTTTATACAATTTTCAATGTTGTGTTTTTGCAGATGGCAATTTATATACCGCAACTGTTGGTGGATTCGGACGTCAAGATGCGCTAGTACTCCGTTCCCCGAGATCCTCATCGCTCATGCGACTTAGAACTAAAAGATCAGAAAAGGCAATGCTGAACGGTACGTGTTGTGTGTAAGCCCTGTGTATTAGTTTGCCTCCTTCTTACACCATTCTTTGAAAGCTGCAGTAAAGTTTCGTCAAAAAAATGCTGTGAAACAAGAGTTTAGCTTTATACTGGGTTCAGTTTTCTTGCCCTGAACTACAGTTTTGTGTCCATTTCGGCCACGCTGAGTGTATCATTTAATGTATTTTGACTGTAAAAATTTTTTCATTATTTTAACATTTGTGAAAACGTTAAACGTAATTGCCACTTTTTGCGAGCAATTAACGTGAATCTATACAAGTTCAACGGCTATTTACTACTGTTAACTTGTCCCTGAACCGACGAACGAGCTTACTATCCATTTTCAAAATAAGATGATACGATCTGATTGATAACTGGCAATGGCGCGTTAACAGCACGCTTCGCTTATTGGCAAATGTCTTGCTGGATAAAATTGTGTGCACTGATGTGCTGTGTTGCGTGAACAGTTTTAACCGCATTAGCTTCAACCATCTCGCCCAGTTCTTGATGGGCTGAGTAAGTAAACCAACTTGAAGAGGATAACTTGGCAAATCAACAGAGCGTGAGTTTCGTACTATCAAGTGCCGTGCAAACAGCATCAAGATCAACACTTATAGTAGATATCATATCATGGATCAAGTTTAGCCTTAGGCCAATCGTGATTCATAACGTGGTAGAGTTCAAGTAAACGTTTTTTTTTTTTATTATGTTGTCTTTATAAATATGTTCAAGAAGATCGTTATTGGAAGTTTCTAGCTGTCGCTTGTGTAATACGGTGATATCATTTACGAGAAAATCTGCAATAAATGTAGCATGTTGCAGTCATGCGGATAAAGTCATAAGACAAACTTTGACCTCGTAACTCTCACAGTAGAGGTAGTAAAAAATTTACTGTCATTTAGTACTTAAGCAGTGTTCCTGATAGTAAAGAAGCCTTATCTGTTTTTACAACACTGATTTAAATAGACTAAGCTTAATCTATTCAACTTCAGTGTTTGAACAAATAAACCCATTCACTAAACAAGCAAAAGTTAAATTTACTCTTTTAGATTAAGAGTTTTCAATCCAGCTAAAGCTGAAAATATCAAGTGCTTGTTAAGGCACGCTTGATAATACGTTGTTCCATGCGGTTACAACAAAGATAAGACCTTTTCAGCTTAGCTAACAAGAAACGAATATTGATGTTATGATAGTTAACAAAGCTTTATCGGATTTAGATCCAAATTTTGTGCGGTTCGTTGATGGCGGGAATTCACTTAACAAGGTCTTCATCTTCCTTACAGAGTGGGCTATAGAGGATGATTTTAAAGTGAGTGTGCCAATATTTTCCCGACCACAACTTTTATGACTTTATGTAGTTTTCAGTTCACAACTGTTATAGCCTACCTATCAGACGGGGAACGCTTACCGCAAGAGCGGAAGCTTAAGGTGTGCGCAATGAGTCAGTTCAAATCAATAACTGAGAAACTGTTAGGCTATTTATAGCTTCCCTGCAGCTGGACATTTAGAATTATAAGATAGTGTGAGAACAATTCAGTATTACTAATGCCGAGTCGTTGTAAATCACTTGTCCGGATTCCCCTTAAGTGATAAAATGGCCAGCAATCTTCATGTGGGTTCGTTACCCAGGTTTGTTAGGGCACGGCAAGTTGGTTTGTCACAGTAAGAAGATAAAATGTAAGTAAACAATAAAAAAATGTATTTATGAAGTAAAAACTTTACTTGGTTACTGCTTGTCCTTAAGAATATGCTTGCAAAGTTTGTTATGCTCTTGTGCTTGTATTGCAGGCAATTTATTCCAGAGTCGGACAAGTGTGCAAGAATGACCAGGGAGGCACAAACCTGCTTCGGAGTGCATTTTCATCTTTTTTCAAAGTTCGGCTTAACTGCTCTCTTCCAGGGCAACCTCCATTCTATTTCAACGAGATGCGTGATGTCACAGATTTAGTTATCCTGAATTCTTGGTATGGATATGGCAACAAAAAAATGGTCTTCGCAATTATGAACACTCCCAAGTAAGTAGCTGTTGTTAACGAGTATGAATGCCCACGTAGCTTTCGACTAAAATGTGAGATTTTTGAATTTTGTATCTATGGAATATTACAAGAAAACTGAAACGCAGCATAAAGCAATTTTGGTTCATATTGACTTGAAATTTGAAGTTGTTGGCTATCGATATGAGCTAAGGTATCCTTTGCGTAGGTTTGTCTAAACGGACCATTCTTGTAAAGTTGAGGAAAACGCTTGGTAAAATTTTGTAATAAAAACCAAACAAGAAATTACTATTAAGCTACCCCACTTCTGCTAAGTGCTGTTTATCTGCAGTGAGCCATCTTTTTTGATACTAGGATGTATAAAATTGTTTACTTTAGCTTTGATACGTATTTTGTGCTTGGAGCTGCAACACAGCTCTGTGGAATACGTGTCAGATTTGCGTATACGAATATCTATTCTTAGGTAATGCACCACATATATTTGAACTAAATCTGCCACTTTGATGCTACTTTAACGAGTTTTCCTTTTGCAGAAACAGCGTACCGGCTTCAGCTATTTGCGTTTTTTCATTAGATGACATCGATCAAGCAATGAATGGACCGTTTTTAGAAAAGTACACCCGACCTGGGGGTGAGCGTGTCTATTGGGAAAAGTTGAAAAACACCCCCGAACCACATCTAGCCAGGTAGAAGAAAAGCTGAAAGAGCGTATACATTTACATAGTCGTGAACATTAGGTAGCTGCTAGTAGCACAAGTCAAGGTGGAGAGATTAGGGTACCAGAAGGCCCTTGAAAATTGAAGCACTTTTACGTGTTTGATTAAAACTGGGATTTTTTCTACTTATAAAAATCATGATTGCTTCTCTTGGAAGTATTTTTGCCGAGGTAGCATTTTACCGATTATAATCTGTGCAGATGCGATGATGATCCACGTCAATTGAGTCATGAAAATTTAAACTTTGCCAGCAAGCATCCACTGATGCATGACAGTGTCTCTGCTTGGGATCTCAAAAACGTCGCCAGAGAAGGGGCAAGTCCCATTTTCACCAGAACAAGGTAAGTGAATATTTTGCTTGCTAGTTAAGTTGACGGTTGATTATTGCAATGTTCAATAGAAATTTTCTAACCACTATCACCATCGATACAAATGCTGGCTTAACGCCAATATATACGGTTCTATTCGCTGGTACAGAAGATGGAAAAATACTAAAGATTCTCGTTCTAGAAGACGGCAAAACTGTTTTATTGGAAGAACGAATGATTTTTAATTCAAAACAATGTGGAAACACTACATCAAGGTAACATTGTGAAAACCCTGGGTATTACAGAAGTTGAAAAACGATATTTACATATTATAACATAATTCTTGATTAAACGAAAATAAACACTTTACCAATTTTCTAGTGCGTCATACGTTGCCGCCAAAATTGCATACATTACGTTTAAAATATTTTTGCAGTAATATTGCTGAACGTTTGAACAAGAGGATTGATGTAAGTCTTTTCTATTCTTTTGTTTGCACAGATCCGTAAAGAAGGTTTTGCTTGATGAAGCAAGTGGTAAAATGATGGTAGCATTTGACAACTGCGTAGTAAGAGCACCTCTGTGTCCTATGAAAGGCAAAGACTGCAAAAAGTATGCATCGGATTGAGATAAGTGTAGACGTGAAGCTGAGAAACTTTTCAAATTTGTTTTGTTGAGTTGTTTATTTTATAATAAATTATGTTTTGTTGAGAAAGAATGGAGCAAACTCTACATTGAACATTGTAATTTGAATGTAATTGCAGATTGTGTGTTTGTATTGATAGATTAAACAATATGTCTGGATAAGAAGTGAGCAAAAACAAAATGTTAGGTTCCCAAAACAAATCCAGGCCCCGAAATAAACCTGCAGGGGGCCCAAAATTTAAAAAAAAACTCGCCTTTTTTTTTATTAAACAAACTCCTAACTGGTTCTTATCTAAATCGTTGCCTCAAACGCTTCAAAATAAAACCTGCAATAAGGCATGGCAAACTTGGAGAAATTTTTATTTGAGTAAGTAACTGCAATGATATTAATCTCAAACAACTTATGATGATAGCTCACAGAAGCGTATTTAGGGGGGCATTGTGCCATGCCCCCCCCCCCCCCCCCTTTTGACTCTGCCTTTTAGTAAAAATTAACAAAATTAATGGTGCCAAGTGACTGAAACATGTCATACTCTGATGGTTTCTGTAGCTTGTGGTCAGGGGTGGATCTAGGGGGATAGGATGAGGGGCGTGCATCCTCCCATTAGCCATTTTTAAAAATGTTTTTGATGCATACCAATTTTTTCATAATTTCGAACCGCTTCGATATCAATAGGTCTTACGCCTTAAGCAAGCATAATCGAAAATGTGCGAACAAAATGCATCATGTTTGGCGAAGCACTCTGAATTAGGGTCAAAAAATTAAACAAAATTTGGCTGAAAATTATTCAAAAAGCACTGAAATAGCCATTAGACCATGTACATATTCAAAAATTTTTCCGTGGGAGCATACCCCCGGACCCCCCGAGAGCTTTTCTTGTTTCTCAATCAGCTTCAAATTTGTTCTGCCGAAAGAAAATACCCTTCAAAAAAACGTGAAAATTATGCCCCCTCCCCCCTTTTAAAATTTCTCGCTACGCCTCTAATTGCACAATCGCATTGGCTTAATGCTAAATTTCAAAAATACCACACAGCTTCTCTTCCGGCTGTTATAATTGATTAAATTAATTTTGCTTCCGTTTTCAGAGATTGCGTCGGAGCGCGTGACCCTTATTGTGCTTGGGATGATAAATCTTGCGTCATGGTTGATAACCAATATGTCTATGCCAACAATACTCAAGCAGATAAATCCCAAATGCTCCAAGATGTCCGAGAAGGCAACACGGAAGGCATGCTTGGATGTCTTTCTTCACAAGATAAAGATGCTGCCCTAAAAGGTCAGTGACGTGCGCTATGAACAGTGCTCAAGTTGTAAAACCACTTATGGGGGGATTGTGCAAGCTTTACACGCAGACGTAAAGGAGGGATGGTCATTATTTATAGGGGAATAGTTTACGCTAAAATGTTTTATGAGGGGTTGTTTTCCGGGGCAATGGCATCTCCCCTCAACTCGAGTACTGACCATGAATACCGGTACAGTGGGGTTATATTAAGAGCAATTAATGCAAAATTTAATAGTGCATTGAAAGAGACTGAAAGTTGGTTGAATTGTCACAGTCAGCAACCACGTAATATAAGTCAAACGCCATCGTTTCCAGCTTATACTCGAACCCGTAACGACAGATTTGCAACACCCACACAGTACTTCTTCGCCATGTCGCTAATAGTAAAACTATGAGTAAGCGACTGTACAAGATGGTCGATTAACATAAAATTTTACCAACTGTTTGTTATTTAGATTCCAGAGCAGAAGTGACGACAATGATTTCCAATACAACTTCTTCACTTAATGCATCGCTGCCTTTTGCCGCTGCATTTCCAAAACCAACATCCGAGATCAGTTTCGCCCAGATGTCTCCCATGTACCTAATCCTTGTTGGGGTGGGTTGCATTGTCTTAGGCTTCCTCTGTGGTTGCGCACTACTCTGGTTTTTGAGGAAAAAACACATATTTTCTAAAAATGCTAAATACAAGAAATCAAGCAACATTGTAACTACAGCGGTAAGTAAATCTTGAATCTCTGATTTGTTTTCCTAGTCCCAAGTTAAAAACTTAGTGGGTTAAATTTAGTGGAAAGTCCCCTTTTAATTGGAGTTATTTTCTAGTTTACAGATTGCAGATTGAGGAGATTTAATAACAAAAAAAATATGTCCACCAAAACACTGCTACAGTATTATATCGAAGTTTAATTAGAACCTCTTATATAACCATTTAATTTTTTTTATTGTGATCTTGTTATTCCTTCTTTTTTTTCTATAAAGATTTTCATGTAGTTAAATAAGAGTTGTCAGTCGGGCAGGGTTTTCCGGTTGAGTTCGGGCATGAGTGGGAAAGAACTCTCTGCTTTTTCGGATAATTTTCGCCTTTTTATCACTTGCAGCATTTTAGGGGAGGGACTGTTTTGAGGTCATTGAAACGTTATGTGGTCATTAACATGCGATTTAGCCCAATAAGCTAGTTGGCGAACCGAACCTCAAGGTTTCAAAAAAACAGAATTGAATGTTTAAGTGTTCATTTGGACCAAACTTAACCTTCAGGCTTTTTCGTGCTTGTTCAGAATTTTAGATCAAATTTTGGTTCGAGGGTAAGCTAGCCGGTAAAAACTTAATCAAACATATCCTACAACTGTTTAAACTCTTCACCTTAGATCCAATCATGCTTGCAAAAGCACAGGGGTATTACCAAAAAGCTTAAGATTTCGACTTCCTATAAAATCTCGTCAGGGTTATCAATTGGCTAGAAAAACTGGTTGGAAGTTCTTAAACCTACGAATATCGGATAGCCACTAGAAAATTAATAGATGTTTAAACTCTGTTAAACTTGTACTTGCCAAAACACCAAATCAATGATGTTAGTGTTGTTCTGAATTACAATGCTCGTGTGACTTCAAATGTTATACATTGTTTGTAGACCTACAATGAAAGCGAAAAGCCTAACGACAGAAGATATTCCAATCAATCCATGAAGTCCCGGAATCGAAACACCAGTACTAGCAGTCAGCCGAACAAGTACGAAGCCTTACTTTAATCTTTATCACTTTTCGCATATATACCAGGCTGCCTAGTCAAGCAATCAGTTAATGCATATTTTTTTAAATTTTAGCCATCAGACACGAAACTCTTCGAATGGGGAACAGAAAAGAAACCGAACAGAGACAGAGAGCAGTCAAGGAAATAAGAGTGATACAGATGCAGTGTTCACTCGCTCCATCTCAAATGAAGGCCAGCACGAAGAAAACGTACACGAAAATGACGACGTGGATGCTCTTCGCAGAAATAAAGTAATTTTGAGTTGTGGTCTTTTAGCCTACAACTGCTGTCCCAATATAGCGCTTCTCAAACTATAATTTGCGACCCCTTTTCGTGACGCGAAACATTACAGTAGCCTACTTCTACAAAGTGAATGCACAACAAACAGCTACACAAAGTACGCAATACGGATAGTTTAAGTTGAATGTGAAGGTACACATCATGGGGTTGCTGAACGAAACTTTTGAAGAGCTCTGGTCTCAAGAATGACAATTTTTGATCAACATAGCAGTGTAAGTTATAATATTGCTTTTTTTTTTTGACCAACTTTTGCGAGTCATTTCTCGTAAGCAGAACTTGTGTTTATAATTGAATATTTTATTGCATGAGTCTTATATAAACTTTGTTTTTCTTTTTAGCTGCAATCTACTAGTGGCAGTATCAATGGTAAGAAACAAGCTAAAAATTCAAAAGAATTGGCTGAATCAAATAATGAAAATGCTGAACAGCCAAGTCCGAAGGTAAGCTAAGAAAATGTGACCAGGTAAATCTAGACACAAAAGGGGCCTAATTTATTTTATTATTGTGCAGAAACACCATCCTCCTTTGACTCCGTCCGATCCTCGTAAAATTATAAAGGGAGAAGATGAAAATTTCATTCCGCAAGGATTATACATGAGTTCTAGAAATGGTGTAACTGGCCACCTTAATCCCCGCGAAGTATATGTGGACCAAATTGGCTCTCCGGTGCACTGTCAGTCAAATCGAACAACCCCAAATCGTTCTGTATCGTTAAAAGAGCAACCAAAAGTCATGACATCACAACCACGTGCACATGGTACAGGAAATAGAGGAGGCAAAGGCCCAGGTGTGGTCAGACAAATGTCGTTGCAGATGCCAAACAACGTGCAACCAGTGTTCATGGTGCGCCCATCGGGATTTTACAGTCCTCAAGTGAAACCAAGTGACTGGCAGCCCTACCTGCAAGAGGAAGCGCCTTCAACACCAAACAACAAAGCTAATAATCGCAAAATGCCAGAAATGATGATACACAGCTTAGATAGGAGAAATCATAAAAAGCAAAAGTTTTCCGCGGCTCAACCAGAAATGCTCGAAGGAATTCAAGCAATGCGTAAGCACTATTTCATTCTTCAATTATCTCGTTAAAAGCTTAAATATCAACGTAAAGTTTGATTTTGTATCATTTACAGTGTATTAAGCGAAGTTGTTTGCAAATTCTATTCTGGTAGTCAGTTTGTTAATCTCCTTGGTTAAAATTTGCATGAATTCAAGTACCATTTGCAAATTACTACAACACTATATATCTATTTTACAGCTCCACCCAATGGTCAACCTCTTCGAAAGCGATACGCCAGTGAATCTGAAAAAATGTTAAGGCATCCCACATCTCGTGCGCCGCCATACCAAGCTATTCATGAGGAACAAGGTCCACCGATTAGTCATCCATACGGACAAGATTTGCAAGCAAAGAAGCAAACCTTATCTTTGGATTTGCAGCAAAATTCTGTACTGCCAGGAAAACATCCAATGGCCAATCCAAAAGTTGCGGCACTTGGCAGAGGTATGGCTACCTCTCGGTCCACCGGTTCTAATCCTGGCACGCCTTCGGGAGAAATGCCTTCTCCTTTCGGTGGTTTCACGCCCCCTATTCACCAACAAGGGCACATGCTTTCTGAGCCTATTTTCTCATCCGATGGAATGGAAAAAATAAGTCCAACCCGATCTAATCCGCCAACACCAATGCATGAAGGACGAATGCCAAACTTTTTGGAAGATCGTAGAAGGCATTTCAGCGGCCAAAACTACCCTGTACAACAAGTAAGAGTTACTTATAGATAAATAGCAAAATTTTTTGTATCTGAAGGCCTAATGTAGGCCTGGCACGTTCAGTTTGTCAAAATTTTGTTGCATTTGTAAGTTGTTGTAAATAGAGTTTACAATACCGGTAGAACTTCTGCAATAGTCCTATCAGTAACATGGAGTGAAATTTGTAAAATTGACTTTTAAAGATTTTCACTCCAGAACACCTCTGATGAAGCCTGAGCAGGGCAGGATTTTCCAATAGGCCAGGCTGGCTGAAGCCTATAGGCTAAGGGCCTCGGAGAATTAAGGGGCCTCATCACGAACAACCAAGACCTTTTTTCTTTTTTTGAAAATCGCCGATCAAAACCAGGCTAGGGCAACATATGGCCCTTTTGTTTTTATAGGACATCTGAGAACTTTGTTACAGCTCCAATTTTCTGTTCACGAGGTATCGAACCTGAGGACCTATAACGGCTCTCACGTCTTTATTATGTTGCGTAATCATCTAGCTTCTTTAATTAGTCACAGAGCGCTTCACATTGCACTGCAGGTTTTTTCCGTGGTTATGATGATTGCTCTGTATTTCAGAATTTTTAACGGGTGTTTGAAGCAGTTTCCCCTTTTTTCTTTAATTGTTTTCTAGTCTGACTGGCGTGTCAAGTAGCCGATTAAATCGTGAAACCCCGAATCAAGACCCAAAGTTGTTTTGGTTATTTTTTACCGCCCACCGTTTTATTGCCTCGCTATTCTGGTTGAGTCCTCAGTTGTTATTCTGATTTTAACTTAGTGAAGTCTCGTCTGAAAAGTCAAGTGCTTGTAAGAAGTCAGGCATACTTCCAGACGGTGAAAGTCCACTGGCTCTCAGTGGACATCGGACATACTGAATATTCCCGTCGTTGTTAACAGATGTGTAGACCTTTTTTTGTTATTTTGCTCTCCACCGATATTTTCTGTGGAAAACAGGATATCTGAGGCCACTGGCACAGCCAAACAGAAAAAAAAAGACAATTTTTTCCATTGAATTATTAGTTCTGAGGTTGTCACTGAGGTCTATCAGTTTGTATTGAAGAATGGGTAATTTGATTCCATTGTTGCGCTCCATGTAATTCAAAAGTTTTTATGCCTTTGCAAAAATGGAAATGTTGATATTCAAGTGTTAATTTTCTTTTTGTAATAACTGCGCTCTGAATTTGGGAGGAAAATTGGAGATCACGCTGTCCGTATCTAGGGTTCGGTTGAGACTACCACGACGTTGTTAGGGTTCAGCCGCTTGGCATGGGTTAAGAAACACAGCACTAAACATTTTTTTAAGAACCAAGCAATGCCCTAGCTTATGGGTAAATATATCATTCACAGTTCCTTATTCAAATACAACTTGTGAATAGGACCTGAGGACAAAGGCGTAATTGAGCGTTAAGTTTCTCAAGTTACCAACAATAATTCTTTCGAAAAAAAGTCGCTATTGCGTACCGCTTTCTTTTTTGGAATAGAAAAATAAATGATTTGTATCCTTTTGTTTTCGGTCAATAAAAATTTTTGTTGATTGCTGGCTGTATATTACTGCGCTAATACGCATTTCAAGTATTGAACGGAAAATTCAACAGTAATTGAGGGAGATTGCGAAGTGAGCTTGCGCTCTTCGAGTCAGCAGCCACCCGTTACATGTGTCAAATGCGATCGGCTCCAGCCGTGAATCGAACCCGTCACGTAGGATCTGTCACCTGCGCGCGGTACCGCTAGGCCATGTCGCTGACAAATAGAAAAAATGTGACAGCGATTGATCATTTGTTGCGTTAGGTTGTGCAGTCAGTTCAATGCAATGGCAACACAATATGGCAGGTTGTCGATACAGCGGCATTATTCTCATTACAACCCATGCTTATTTACGAAAATTTGATTCAAATGATCATTCAACAAATTATTCCCTCTCCCCCCGCTTTTCAGGCGATTTAATAGTATTTTAAACGGGGATTCCATTTTTTAATAATTTTTTTAATTCTGTACTTCAAAAAGGGGGGACTGGTCCCCCTAATCATCCCTGGCTGCGCCGGTGCCTGAGGTCGTGCAGACTTTTTTTTTGCTCTTCCAATCAGAGTGATCATATAGCCTAGGGCCTCTCATTGTTTTAAATCCGGCCCTGAACCTGAGGAGATCGAAACAGTGGCAGTCAGAAGACTGAGCTCGTTTTTATTATTTTTTCAGCTTCCATCACCCACAAAAACAGTGAACCCCTTTTTTCCTAATCAGCAAAATCTACAGATGTCTCATTCGAAGAGAAATCGAAACCATTCTGGTGGAAACAATCGGGGTCAAATGGTGCCAGTCACTGCCATTCCAATTGGCGATTATGTTCCTATCACTACATCAAACGGTCAACCGATGACAGTAACCACTCCCCTCATACCTCCAACGTGATTTGCAGTTCGAGTAAATCTTGAATAGTTCTTGAGAGAACAATTGCGCTGGCTTAAACACAGATGGGACAGAGTTCCTATGCCATTAGGATGTTTTCAAGTGTGGAAAGTTCAAAACGAAAGCACTGTCAGTGCGGACAATTTAAAAACTAGTACCAGTTCGGTACCCTTGCTAAAGCAATATGCTGCCATTGTTTATTACTGCAACTTAACGTATAAGCAGGGTTGGGAATTGATACTTAAAAAAGTAAAGAAATAATCGATATTCGATAGTTCACCGAAGAGTAAAGAAATAATCGATTTCTACGGTAGTTTAAAAGTTAAAGAATATTGTAATCGATATTCGATATTACACTGGCATTTAGCGGTGTACGCGAAGCATTTTTTGTGATGTCCTCACATTCATGCGATAACTTACAGACAAACGACGGACATAGTATATGCGAAGCAACTTTGCTATTAAAAATGTTTTTTTTGTATTTTTTTTTGGCATAAAAAAAATTTATTATCAGTCAAAACAAGGTAATCAAATACCCGCAATTATTTTAAATTTACTAAAGTAAGATAAAGTAACCTGGACAAAAAGTAAAGAATATCGCAATCAAATGTCGATTACAATTGGTTTTTCCCAACCCTGCGCATAAGTTGTAGCAAAAGCCTTTTTCACATTTTGTTCTTTTTTTGTTTCATTTGCGTTTTATTATACGTTTCATCATTTTGCGTTTTAACATTGTAAGTTGCAAACTTGTTTTTTTTTTTTTACATTTCACTAAATACCTATTTTTCTATAATTTTTGTAAACCAAAAGAGATGTCCAGCAAAATAATTGTACAAATCAATTATGGTTGTTTTGATGCTTTATTTACCCGAACAAAGTTCGCAACAATTTAAATCAGCAGGTGGAACTTAGACCATGAATCAACTGATACAGCATTCATTATATGCAAGTACATTCTTGCTCTTCGTGTTGTGTTGGATAAATCTATTGTAACAGTTTAAACGTAAATTACTGGACCCAACATTGTATACAGAATCACTTTTTAAGTTTATAGTTCATGCTTTCAGCGAAAACCATCAGCATATCAAGCTGCTCTGCTTATATGCTTTATCGCATTCGCAATTTCACTGATGGTGCATCTGCAACGTTTTTTTTTGTATCATCAAAATAGCTTTGCAACGTGAATTAGCATGTAAACTAATGCATTGTTTTCATACTTTAGTTTTTACGTTATCACCAGTGGCATAGCCTGAGGAAAAACCGGGGCTCCCCCTCTCCTCCTTTTGATGAGCCCTAATCTAAAATATCTTCAACAATAGTAATCTTAAGCCTATTGTCACTTGACTCCCTGATTTTTTCTTGGGCTTCGCCCCTGGCTTAGCATGCCTAATGAGATTAACCAAACGTAACATAGTCCATAAATCTATTGTTTTTTAAGATGTGATATCAATATCATGAACTTCGTTTACACTACCGTTGTTTGCTTCTTGTTGGTATCGAACATAACGAAGTAGCTTTGAGTTTGCATTACCTTAGTGTGTTAGTGTGTTCCTAACAGGTTCGATCAAAAATGATATTACTATAGCATCAACAAAAATATATGATACTTTGCATCGCTATTTCATCACTTTTATTTGTGCAAAATTGCGATGAGAAATGTTCAACTGCAAATATTGCTTCGCATTGCCCGTTGCTTTTATACGACATTACATTAAAAATTTTCGAACGTGCTTGATTCGTTGATTCAGGGTAGCAAGTTAGCCTAATAGCGCAACACTGTTTTTACACAAAGCAATAAATTCTATTAATCTCTATCGCAGCTCAAAGCAAAGATAACATTCACTTTTTCTCTGTAGTCGCATGACACAAAGGGCCTACCACAGGCTGGGGAGGCTCCTACACGTCCCCTTAAGGCCTCTTTCAATAACTGCTGAAAGCCGATATTGTTCAGATTCTTCTGATGATATTGCTGCTTTCCTATAGCAAGAAAAAACTAACATATGCGGTAGCAATAAAATAAACTAAATTAAAAAAACATTTTCAACCATTAAGTCATTGTGCATATGACGTGGATTTGGGCCTGGGCACGCTTTAATTGACGAGTTCACAACAATGTATGATTATTGTTTTGATAACGTATCCAGTAAATCTTTGGCTTGATTTATCTTTGCTGCTAAATACGGCGATCCACCTTTATCAGGATGATTGAGCAGCATAATGCTACGATGCGCAGCTCTATATCTTTTTTGATTGGCACTCGGTCCAACTCCAAGAATCAGTGCTGCTTCTCTTTTTGACATTTTCAGTTCAAACCCTCCTCTGTAATATTTGTAGTTGGTTGAGGTAACGTTCTTTACAAGATTTTCTGCATTTTTCATCCACGGTCTTGCAGTTCGCAATGCTGTCCTTAATGCCAAAGCAGAACCAGCCATTCCAAGTCCAACAACAACAGCAGTATTTGCCATTTTAAAAATTGGCCTAAGAGTCTCGTATAGTCACTGTAAACACTTGGACAATAACGTCATTTTAAGTTTAAAAAAAAAAATTTGTTCAACTACCCGTAATTTAAAATGACATCATCAATAGCCTGCAATCAGGGCCGGTGCCAAGGGGGGCCTGGCCTCCCCAATCGACATGCTTGCCCCCCAATCAACAAGCTTCTTCTTTTGAAGATGGCGGCTTTTGTGCTTAATTTCAAACTTTGGCCCCCACTGATAAACGCTTGGCCCCTTAAGTCGACTGCTCTGCCTGATATATGGATTTATTGCCATAACAATAACTTAGCTAGCTATCCTAGTTTTAACTACACTTCTTTGCTCAAATGATATTTAAACGGATCCTGATAAGCTGATAAGAGGCACCTTCTCTGGATCCAGAAGAAAAGATGACTCTACACTACATGGAAAAGAGCTTTGCATTAGGGACACGAAAGCAATTGTTTTGCCAACCGACTCTGTTTTCACACTTATTGCTTGTGCTTCAAGCCTTCCATCATCAAACTGCTTTTTTTACCCAAATCAAAATTGGCATTGCCATATTTTTTTATATTCTTTTGTGCAAATGATTTTGCTTTTTTCTTAGGATTTTGCTACAATTCCAGTAAATAGTAGACTGTTTTTCTACACAATAAGTTCTAATTGTATCAGTGATGGATAAAATTTTTTTGCCTATTTGCTTAATTCAAGTCAAATGTCCTAAGTGAAAGGGGTTGAATTTTTGCACTTTTGCCTTTCTTCTACAAAAAAATGACCGCTTCCTCATTCCTGCTTTGCAGCACAAAGCACCTGTAGTGTACATACATGCCAACAATCAACGCTACCACAGTGAGTAATCAGTAATCACTGGTCAGCAATGTGGGATTGCAAACTTGCAACCACATGAGTAAGTAAGGTCCAAACACACGAGAAAACACTTTGGCCAAGTGGTGCAGGCCTTACTTTTAATCAATATATTGGCCCAATGCATGTACCGGTATAGGCGGTCACCTAGCAACAAAAAATAGTGACAGTACTGCAAAAGCTCTGTTGTTCGCCTGTAATTTTTCACAGGCTTGAAATCTCAAAATACACTTTTGGAAAATCATGCCAAATACCGGTACTTCCTACACCAACACTAGTTTCAAAATTCATAACCTGACAGAAAACTAGGAGTAGGAGGGGTTATGTTTCGCATCGACCGTCAGCAATGTAACTTTATGATGTCACTATTGCAACCATCTACACCAGTGTTTCTTAACCTGAGCCAAGCAGCAAGTGGCCAAACCCTAACAATTTTGCAGCTGTCTCAACCGAACTCAAGATACACACAGCATGACCTCCAATTTTCCTCCTAAAATCAGGTGAAGACCAAAAAAAAAGGTCATCACCTCTTCCAACATCCAATTTTCCTCCAGAAATCAAGTGGCCAGCAGCCCCATAGGTACCCCCCTGAAAGTGTAAGGATATTGAAGGACTTCCACCTAACCCCAGAGACAGTCCCGTCAAACACTAGCAGTTTGGTCGAACCCCGGTTAAGAAACATTGGTCTACACCAGTGCTCCGCAATCGGTGTGCCGCGAGGCGATCCTAGGTGTGCCGCGAAATAATTATATTTTGAACCACTAAACTGAAAAAAAAAATGAAAAGAGTGTGAATGGTTTCCCGATTTATTTCAGAATTGCACCGGCCAATCTCAAAAGATCTTTTTCAAGTTTCGCTTAGTAGCGTAAGGATTATCATCACTTTAATTAATCTCCACATTTTTCTCGTATTGCATAACTACCAAGAGACCCGCACGTTGTACAACAGATTATTGTTGTTAGCAACCGAACCTTTTTCTTGAATGTATCTAGATTTCCCCGCATTCTTGATGACAAGGAGCGTTTTATTGCCAATTACGAATTATTCACTTAGTCTTGAAAGTGTAAACATAAAAAATTCCAGCTTTTGCTCGACGCGTCGATCCCATTGTGCTAATCTTTGACTAACATCAGGAAACCGCTTTTGTTTGATTTTTCTTTTCACGCAGCTGGAAGCTGATATTACAACTAACTTTGCTTAATTTTGAAGTGCGAGTAACCTTGAACA
This sequence comes from Trididemnum miniatum, assembly GCA_964006365.1. Lineage (NCBI taxonomy): Eukaryota > Metazoa > Chordata > Ascidiacea > Aplousobranchia > Didemnidae > Trididemnum > Trididemnum miniatum. Next base: position 26,365,991 of record OZ023232.1, on the reverse strand, counting down.
ACGTTAAGGCGGTTGCACACTGAGCTCGTTGCGATGCGCCACGATCATTGCGATCACGTTTGCGTCAAGTCCTGCGACTGCCAATGCCCACTGCTGCGATTTTCTTATGCAATAATGGTGCGATGTGATTCCAGCGACAAATCGCGCTATCTATGCACACTGAATGCGACTGAAGAGGCTGCGGTCATCGCAAGTGAAAAGAAGTAAGTTCTACGACACTTGCGACAAAATTTTTCTACTTTGTCGTAAGAATCGCAAGCAACCTAGGTTGTAAAAGCAGCTGGTACCATAGGCTGTAGGCCATATTTGCAGTAGGAACTAAATTTATATTCAGTTTTTTGCCTAATCTTGAACTTCGAGTTGCCATTTCAAATATAGAGCCCAACATACAGCGATTGAGCTTGTTACGACAACCCCAAGCATCCCATTGAACTGCTGATAACGTTGGTGTAGTTACAGTGATTTGATGTGTAAATTTTCTGCGCTTTTTTGCTGAGGTGTGCTGCGAAAATTTGGACATGATTTTAGTGTGCCTGTAGTAAGAAAAGGTTGCGGAACACTGGTTTACACTGAATGCTGACAGCCAACCCACGACATTGCCTGATTCCCAGACCAAGAGTAACAGTTTGCAAGAACCAATACCGTACCAGCTTACAGCAAGTTCATGAAATTATTAGGCTGAGGTGCAGCAACCGCACGTATTTATTTTAAATGCTTTTGTTCTGTATTTTCATCTGGAGCATGTTCAACGTACGCCTATATCGTTTTGTCGCTGTTTCCTTATTTTTAACCCTGTTATTTTATTTTATGGTTAAAAATAAAATTATTTTATGTTAAAAATAAAATATTATTATTTTATGGTTAAAAATAAAAAAATTTTACTACTACAGTACTATTACTACTAGCTTTGCACAGTTGCACGATTTAACCTGTCTGTTGAACTTTTGAAGGTCCTAGTCCTAGGACATCAAAAAGCTATCATTTCTCCAATGTGACCTGTATTGTAACCTTCTTTTTAATTCACTCCTCTGCTGTAGATTATAATGCGATTTTGTGATAGCCAACCTGCCATAGTGTAGCATTACATAAAATTGCCAAACGCATGAACGTTACGCAACAGCCAGTTAACGAATTTATGATGAAATGAAATCATGATCTGACGAAATCCTTTTGTAGTGGGGAGTTACCCTTTTAAAAAACTGCATGATTTGGATTTTAGAAAGGGTTGTTTGCAATAATTAATCATTGTACGGCCAGGGATGCGGAAGCGGTGGACAGAAGCGTACGAAGGATTTTTCAATGGGGGGGTTAGTGACGTCACACCTTGATGACGTAAAATATTATGTAATACTACGTCATTATGAGGTGACGTCATTGGCAGCGTCAATTTAGATTTTTAAAGTTTATAATAATTTTTTATCAAACCGGACGGTTATAGAGTAGTGTTACAGATGTCGCTATCGATGCCAAAGATTTGGGATTCAATTCTCAGGCCGGTCAAATCAGACATAGTTTAGCCAACGGTTTGTCACCGCTGCGATGTTTCTTCGGACTTGTGTTGCCCAAGCTCTAAGACGTGGGGTCGGACCCCGCCACTCGCTATCACGCTTCGGTAGGCCTACTGCAGCGAGTTTAATGAAGGACAGGGCCGGTTTTAGGCCGATTTGACCGATTAAACCAAATTGGGCCCCGCACCTTAAGCACTCCCGCTAGCGCGGGAGTCCCTTTCTGTACTGTGAGATACAAAATAGGTGAAAGTGCCAAAAGTTGAACCGGCGCATAAGATCTATGAATCATTTCTATTTTCTTTTTAATTGCGGTGAGGTTAAATAGAAAAAATCGGCAACTCGGTAGCTGGTCAAACCAAGCAGGGTCGGATTTACCATTAGGCAAAGCAGACTGAATTAAGCCTAAGGCCTCGGAGAAACAAGGGACCTTGTCACAAGCAAAAGGGCTCGACGCGATGACGGAGCGACAATTTTGTTTTCGAGATCAACCATGGCCACTTTAGAGATGAATCTGATCAGCGACCTATGATCACTAGCGGCCTACCTGATATCAACATAATCTAAGCCTAAGGCCTCTCATTCTCTAAATCCGGCTCTGAAACCATGCTCTGGTAAGGAAAAAAGTTACGCAGTTGTTTGGTCACGTGGGTTTGCTGTTCACAAGTAGACGCCTGGAGGTAGTTTTAGGGGGTTTTATGTTAATTTCGGTTGCAGCTTTTTAGCGTCTGTTTAAGGATGCACGCTCTCCACCAAAGCAATTGACACTTAAGTAAAATTGTAAAGTATACTCTGTTTAATAAAAGCAAAAGCTGAGAGAAACCTTCAAGATTTATAGTAACAAAGTCAATAGCACAGTGGCAACATCAGGTCGAGTTCATTTGAAGCAATTTATGGACAAAACCATCTTTAGGAAGTCCGGGGCCATGCGTTCTGGGAAATTTATTAAAATTTTTGTTTAACAAGTACAATTTTAGTGCATTTTGAAAAATCTTTCCGGTAGTTTTTGTTCATTCTTGGTTGGCATATTTAGGCTTATTTGAAGGAGTTCCAAATTCAAAAAAATATAATCGCAAATTAATCAATCAAGCCCCAGACCTTCCGCACCGATGTTCTGTGCGCACCGGCCCAGAAATTGAACCCAAAACCTCCCGAGCCGATAGCGATGTCTTTGGTTAACCCCAACTGGATGGTTTGGTTAACTCAAAGTTATGACATCGCAAGCGGAACATCCACCTACGTTGCATCCATTCTCTTCCAAGAGTACTTCCTGCGCTGGAACGTTGTGTTGTCCAGCCTTGATAGCCGTTGAAAACAATGGCTTCATGACATCACAACACGACTCCAGCTTTAACAATACCCATTGACTTTGTCCTGGCCCATTGACTTTGTCCTGGTCGTTGGTTCAAGCGCAACCTACCAGAAAAGTTTGACTACCGGAATTATTGCATCACAATGAAAGTTTCTCGAGATTAATGAGCAAGTTGGATAGCACAGAAAAACATGACAGCAATTTCGGCAAACTCAGTATGAAAAACGGCGTATCGTTTCAAAAAGGAGGTTTTTTTTTTAAATCGTCGATGGGGGGGTAGGGGGTTGACTCCCCTACCGTCACCTCTTATAACATAAGCCGATGAAATACTTGACGCTTGAAGACTGGAGGGTATTTGCTGATTTAATCTTAAATGTTAATACACTGTTGCGTTCGAGCGCCATCTCTAATCTGAACATGTAACCTCAGCCAAGACTTCGCGTTCCGTATCTCCGCAACTCCGCCTGTGTTGCACCAAATGCAGGCGGCGGAGAATCGTGGATGAACCCTGCAATTATTCGTCATCACATTTTGGCGAAATACTGCGAACGCAGTCAGTAGCTTTTACAGTTAGCCTCAATGGTGCCACGCCTTGTGATTTTCCACAAGATCTTGTGATTTTGATTTTGATCTTGTGATCTTGTGAATTTTGGGCAAAATCTTGTGATTTTTCGTTGAAACAATGTTTGGTCGGTATTTCAAGAAAAAATGCTTAAATCGGATGTTTTAATACATAAAAAGTTTTCCAACTCCGTAGGAAAATAGTTTTCTGTTTAACATGGCAACATCTTTTCATCACGGATCTCGGGCCATCGGCACTCGGCAGTTTCAGCACAGCGAATTCGGAATGCGTATTGCGGAACCATAAAAGCAAAATAGTGCTCGGTAACGCACATGAGGTTTGTGCACTTGTCACAGTGTCACTTGTTAGGTTGGTGTCAGGTGTCATGACTCATGATTCTTATCCGTGCAAATATACCGATTAACTTAACCGATAAAATTACTACATAGCCCACCATTAGCATGGTTATAGATGCCTGCACTGTTCCCTAGATAAGTTGTTAGCAAGTGCGAATTTGCCCAAACATGAATTTTAGCAAAAAATTTGCCCAAAAATTTAGGGGTGTCAAAGAAAGTTGAGTCAATTTTGGCCTCAAATTGTATGAGACTTTTGTTTCACATCAAAGTATTGAACACCTTGATTCTAATTCCAACAAAAAATCACCATTCCATTGTCCAGTCAGCAAGCTTAGAAATATACAGCAAAATTTTGCCCGAAATTTCTTATTTTTCTCAAGTTTCGCACCTTAGAGGAAACAAACAGTGGATGACTGGCACTCAGTGCTGGTAGATCTGCTAATTATAGTCCAGCTTAGTATCTACAATAGATCGACTTAACAATGTGTGGTGCGGATACTGGTACAGGGTAACCTGTTAGAGTACTGGAAGGTTTTTTGTCTGTAAAGTGAACTGGATAGTGAAGAAAACTGTTAGTGTTGTTAGCCAGTAGCTGTGGGCATTGGCGTAGCCCAGAGCCATGGGAGGGGTTTTGGGGGTTACAACCCCCCATTGAGTCTCAAATGACGTCATACATAATCGAAGCTGTGCGAACAAAATGTATTATTGGTGAAGCGCTCAAAGTTAGGGCCAAAAATATGACAAATTTTCCTTATAAATTTGTTCAGAAAGCACTAAAATGGCCATTGCAGTATGCTAATTTTTAAAATTTTTTCCTGGGGAGGATGCTCCCGGACCCCCCTAGAGTCGTTTTTGGCACTTAAATTTTTTAAAATTAACTCTGCTGGAAAAATACGTTTGAAAAAAGTGACAAAAATTGATGCCCCTCCCTGAAAAAAATTCTGAATACGCCCTTGACACGAAACATTTTCAAAAGGCTTATTTACGCCCGTTTCCGAGTTTAAACGTCTTTGTATTTAGTTAACATTCTACCTAATTCAAAATTATATGTATCCTTCCAAAACTTTCGGGATCCGCTCCTGTATATAACGCATGGTCAAAAATGGTGTCATTTTTAACCCCCTCCCCCATTGCAAAATCCTGGCTCTGGGCTGCGGTAGTGGCTGTGGGCTTAGTGTGTAAGTGAAGTTAGTGTTCAATCTGAATTTTGAGGTGGAGTTTTGGTAAAAAGTCACTGTTGTTTGGACTGGAGCATAGGCCTAATTGTAGTTTTGCCTACAGCCAACACCATCACTATTTTGAAAAAGTTTTTTTTTTGTTGGAGTTGTGTATGCGGTACAGTAATTTTATCCAAGTGGCATTACTTTTTGCTATGCCATCAAAGTTGTTTTCAATCTGAATCTTGAGTTGTGCTTTTTACAAGTTTGTGTTGATTTTCACTATTGTTAAGCGTGATGGCAATTTTATCTGAAATTATCGTATAGTATGGTTGTTTTTTCTTTGATATTGTGGTTTGTGTTTTTTTAAGCTTTTGAAATTGTTTTATCTGTTAATTTCAATGTCTCACGTTTTTATCATCCTGAAATTACTAAGCTTACATGAAGTTAGTAGTTTAAGTTCTTGATAGCATTCGCTCTTGAGGCTAATCACATCTCATAAACGAAAACTTTGTGACTTTGAGTAATCATTTGATTTTTTTCGGAGTTTAGAATTAGAAACAAACACATTATAGTTTCTTTTACGAAAGTCTATGTAGTTCAAAAGTCATGACTGTTGATTCAGATGTGATAACTGACTTCAATTTGGCATAAAAAGTCATCAAAAGTTTGATTTTGTAAACTTGTGATTTTGAGTCCAAATCTTGTGATTTTTTTTCAAAAATCTTGTGATTTTTGAAAATTTTCTGTGGCAGCATTGTTTAGCCTACTTTTTCTACTGCCGCCGTGAAAGCTATAATTAGGGTCCAGTAGCTACAAAATTATGATTCACAAGTTACTACGAGGTCATTAAGATTGAAATACTATAATTACCAGACCATTCGATTTTTTGCTTACAGAACATACATCTATGCGAAATTCTCGACAGAATGCAATGGGATTTTGGTGATAACGTTTGACCATTTGATTTGATTGAATGACGTGCAGTGCAGTAGGTGTGTTCTATAAATGCAACAACTCCAAAACCAAGGAGGGGGCATGGCACCTACCCCACTTCCCCCTGCTACGTGAACCTACGAGCCTATTTTTTTTTTTTATTTTGAACACTAGGCCTAATATTGTTATTGTAAAGAACAATCATGAAGCTGCGTCGGCCTACGTTAGCGCTATATCAGGTTTTAAAATATTTTTTGGCAAATTTTTAAACTGGTGTCATGTCTGCGTCTGGATGTACCCTTGTCATCATAAAAAAAAGTCAACCCCCTTCTCCTCCCTGGTGACGCAACTGCTTATAAGCATGGTATAAACGAGTGAGTTGCATAGTCAGTGACGGGCACGATAAACCTTTCTGTACTAAAGCGATAACGATAATCGATAACTTCAAAAAAGCTCTGGGCGATACCGACAATCGATAAATCTCAATTTTTTAAAGCGATGTCGGTAATCGATCAATTATCGCCGATAATTTTTTTCGGTAAATGTTGCGGTAAATTTTCGATGTGTTTGACGAAGTTTTTTTTTTAGTAAGTCAAATAGCAAAATATGTTTTCTTAAATTTTTCAAGAAAAGAGAGCAGTTCACGGATTCTGACGTGGCATCAAAGAAAACAAAAAGAGATTTTGTTAAATTGCTACAAGACTTACTACGAACGCCGTTTATTTTTTCCATAGTGCTAACTGGCTAACTTTACACAGTGTGCATAAACAATCGTTTATCGCGATAATTTATCGGCGATAACAAAACATATTACGAAAGCAATATCGGTAATCGATAAATCCAAACTATTTTGAGCGATAACGATAATTAGTAAAAAATTATTGCCGATAACTATCGCTGATAAATTATCTCGATAAATGCATATCTCTGTGCATAATTATAGTTCACCCCTGATGATTTTTAAGAGTTGTTATAAAACGATTTTGTTGTTGTGATTTGCATTTGCAATTCAAAAACAAAATTTTAAGCTAAGCTCACTCTTTTATTCATTGATTTTGCTGTATAGGCTACTCTTGCGTCGTGCGATGCGCTGAAGCCTGCCACAAATCAAGATCTAGAAAGCACAAATCGAAAAGTACATAATGCTGCAGGTAGGGTGAGCTACAGGCAGCAGCAATGTAGAGCTGATGGTCGTAATGATGATGACGATCAAGTGCGTGATGCATTTCGTTCTAAGCTGGGAGAACTTCTTTGATTGTTTTTTCTCAGCCTTGCAACACGCTAACTTACCGGCTTGTTCGAGCTGTTTGTTCCCTAAATGCTGAACAGAAAAAAAGCCGCAAAAAGTAAAATCTTGGTGCTTTGGTTGTTTAGAATTAAAACTTGAGTCATTTTCAAGAAAACTATTGTTGGCCTGCCAGTATTTCAGATGAAAGATCAGACCTGAGATCAGTGCCATCTCCAGAGCAAATCAAGCGGTGGGGCACCAGCCGAAAGTGAGGGGGCACTAACAATTGATTGGTATACTTTCAGTTTTGTGCAATTCGGATGGCTCTGCCCTTTACCTTACGCTACGCAGTTTAGGACAGGCCTTCATCATTATTGCTTTGAATAAATAGCATATGGATTAAATGGATATGATGCAAATCTTTGACCGTGGAAGAAATTTCACTAGTTAAAGATTAGTTAGGTTTAAACTAACTATTACTAGTAATAGGTTAGTTAAGTTTAAACTAAGAAACGTATCTTAAGTTTTTTTTATATATATACGTAAACAGGAAATATCCTATGTAATATATTGGACAAAATGTAGCTTAAATTGGCCGAAAAAACATGTGGAAAACCTAATTTTTTTCCAAACTGCGCCTCATAGCTATCTCCGCGGTTGAACGCCTAGGCAGCTCAGTTTAAAAAAAAACGTCGCAATGATGGCGAGCAGTTAGAGACACTATGTCGAGTTTGACCGGCCGGGAAATCGAACCCCAGACACCCCGCACACAATACTAAAAAAAGTTTATATCTAAGAAAAAAAAACCCACCGAGGTACATTGGAAAAATGATGAAGCTTACGGACCTCTAAATTCCGTAAGACTGATCCTGATAAAAGCTTTACAAAATTACGTTCACGTTGCAAAATCTTCACAAAATAATGTTCTTAGATGCGATACTGATGTTAAAACCAATCTTTTCGGATTAATTTTTTCAAATTAAAAACAGCAACTAGGCCAAGATCAGGGGTCAGCAACCTTTTGCACTTAGAGAGCCAAATCAGTCCGTTTGTTACAATCCGAAACCCAGCGGGAGCTGCATAACTACCGTCAGATCCAAAAACTTCAGTTATGCCGAAAATGATTCCTAAAAAAAGATCTTTGTTCACCTCCAAAAGGAGCCACAACTGGGAGTTCAGCCGCAGGTTGCCGACCCCTGGCCTAGACCAATAACTATCAACTGACGTTGAACCTAAGAGAAATGATAGCAAATTAATAGCTATTCACAATGTTTAAGTTTATCAACTTTCATTTTTTAGCGTTGGAAGTCGCCCTGGGCAAAACAATGAAAAGCATTAATAAGGCAATTTCTGTACCCTTTTCGGATCGTTTGATTTTTTCTTGCCAATCATTGTAGCATGTCAAATGTGTTTCGGAAGGCATACCGTTTGGAAAAAACGAAAAAACTTTCCAATTACGATAGCAGTGACGTGTAAAAGTTTATTGACAGCGCATTCCTCGAGCTTTACGTTCAAAATTGCAGCAAAGAAAGCGAAAAGCCGCATTTAACTTTACAAAATACTCCAATCTGCAACCAATTCCATCTTTAATACCACGCAGCATCAAAGCATCTTTTTTTGGCCCCAAACATGCTTAGCCTACAGAATAAGAACGCTGCATAACTTGCTTCGCAAATCATTATCAACCGAATCATCAGCATCAGCAGAATTTCGTTGGCTCAAAGGTCTGCTTTTATCAAATGAAAGTACAATGTTGCTTGCAGACGAGCTTGGACCTTGCAAATTTTCAGAACTTAAAACTCTCAAATTAGAATCGCAACCAATCTTTATACTCATTTTTCATTTCTCCCTCATCTACTTGCAATGGTTCTTGATAAAACATTTTATTACGTGAACGTGACAGCCAAAATGTTAAATTCTACAGATCGCCATGGTTACAATGACTGGCCACAGCGTGTAATGATAGTCTGGATTGAACCGTGCAATATTTTGAATCAAACATCAAGTTCAATCAAAATTGTTGTTAGTTGTGTTGTTACGCGATGCTCTAAACGGAACAAAAAAAACTAAAGGTAGGCCAACTTCGAACTGGGTGGTACTAGCAGTTGGCTCCCTCGTGGTAACGGCACTGCCTGAGACCAAGTAGTTCATCGAGCATTTCACCGAACTAGTGTTTCCCTTTTTTCCGGATTTTCAACTTCCCAGGAAAAGGGGAAATTTTCAAAAAAATTCTCGGGAATCTCGGGTAATTTTCAGGATCTCGAAAATCCTCGGGATTTCCGGGATTCGAAAATTTCCCGAGCTTGATAGTTATGCTTTTTTGTGGTTTTTCAGCATTTCAGATTTCATTTTTAGCATTTTATTGTGTTGTTTTGACAAATTTAGTTTGAGTTTTTCAATTTTTTCGACTAATTCAGGAAAAAATTTCGATCTCACAAGCATTTTGTCTTCAAACATTTTGCAAAATAATTTTTAGTGAGCAAAAAAAATTTTAATTTGCGGTAACACATTTTTTATGCCGGAATGATAGATATCAGTACCACTGAAGGCTTTGCTAAAGTAAAAAAAATTCCCGGAATCCCGACATAAATTTCCCGGGAAAATCAAAAATGCCAAATTTTCCGGAAAAATTTTTGTCCCAATTTCCCTGGAGGAAGCACTACCCCGAACACAGCCACAAAATGACAAAATTATGAGGCGCCGTTTGGAAAAAAATAATTCAGATTTTCCTATATAAACTACATTTTGTCCAATATATTAATTCAGATTTTCCTATATAAGCTACATTTTGTCCAATATATTATATAAAATATTTCCTACATATACATATATAAGCAGCGCAAAACATGTAGGAAATTTCCTATATAATATATAAGACAAATTATCGCATAACTTAGCCACAAAAAGCAGCACAAAACCTATAGAAAAGTTTGTGTATGTTTTTTGCTGCTTTTTTTTTGGCTAATTATGCAATAATTTGTCTTATATATTATACAGAAAATTTCCTACATATATTTTACATTGCTTTTTTTGGAAAATTTGTGCAATGGCTTGTCTAATATATTATTTAAATAAAATTACTGTAAAACGCAAAAACCACTACAGCCTGTTTCGCCTTTGTCGGCTCTTCAGGTGATATAGAGTATCTTATTCAAATAGAATTGAATAAGATACTCTATATCACCTGATTTTTGCGTTTTATAGTGATTTTATTAAAATAAACAGCTCTAACTAGCCATAGTTATTGAGCACTCTGCCAGAGGAGGTTGAGCCTCATTCAGACTTGTGTCTAATATATTATATAGGAACTTTCCTATATATTTTGCGTCAGTTCTTTCGGCTATTTTAAACTATATATTTGTCCAAAATATATATAGGGAATATCCTGTTTAATATATTGGACAAAACGTAGCTTAAATTGGCCGAAAAAGCGTGTGAAAAAAAATGAATTATTTTTCCAAACGGCGCCTCATAGAAAATCCTCCGAATATTGAAAAGTGAAAAAGAGCTCACGATCGAATAGCTTCAAAGAAAAAAATAGCGACATCACAAATAGGCTTAGATTATTCATTGTCATTTGTATCGTTGGTTTTCACAAATTAAAGTCATTATAGGTATCAATTTTTTTGAAAAATCAAAAAGACTGAAAATTTGCGAAGCTCAGCTTAATTACAAGACAAGATTCTTGACGTATCTTGATTGAATTTTGATTACTTCTTTCACAAGATTTCATGTGATGAACGTCATTTTTGGTTGGAGAAGTTAACTAAGCGATTGCCGAACAGCTTTCCAGACAGAAAAACCTTTGCATAATTAATTGATTAACGCATTCGATTCGAATTCACCCAGCTGCTACGAGCGCATAACATGATAACTCAATTTTAACAGATAATTTTGGCATTCTATTTCAAGATTTTGACAGAAAAAACACTGCTTGTACATGTAATGACATGATACATTTAGTTACATGTAACTAATATGTAACTGATCATTTTTCCAGAACAAACGCGACTAAAGCATTTGCATACTTCTTTTTCTGTTTTTTGGAATGACATGAATTACTTAGCGTGCAGAGCAGCAATAATTGGTTTCACAGTAAGTCAATTGTAAAGAAACTTAATATAGACCATGTACTGTATTTTTCTCTGTTCTAAACGTTTTTGATAGCCAAGTTCAACAAAGTATGCTTGATGACAGAAAATTAGAAACTATGCCTTATGCAACACTAGTCTTGATATCGTGAGTGGATTGGTAGAGATTCTCCCGCAAAAATTTTTTAAAGCAGAACGATTTAGGTGCAAAATTTACAAACAAAAAATGCAAAACTGATGAAAAAAATTAGAGCAAGATCGTATCGAAATTTTGCAATGTGTTCTTAAATTAGGGAATTGACCAATATCTCACAAGGAGTTCACAAATTCGCCAGACGATCTACGTACGAAACATACTATCATAGGAGGCAGAACCGCGAGGGCCGAGGGGGCCCTGGCCTCCCCACTTTTTTTCAGGAGGGGCCCTCGGGGGTCCTAATTTACGCGTTTATTTCTACAATGTTGCCTCTGCATGAATGTATTCGAAACTTAATAGGCCTACCATCAAAATTAAAACCCAGGAAAGAGCTTAAATCCAGAGATGTCTTCTTTAAAATTTTGTTTGTGCGGTGGGGTAACAGAAACTAAAAGCAAGAACCGTGGGTCTGAAGCCCACATAATTTGGACATGTCACATGTGGACAGGCTAAATATGGGTTGTTGGCTTAGGGCCGGATTTTCGTATAGGCTAAGCAGGCTGAAACCTAGGGCCTCGTAGAAAAATGGGGGGCCTCATCACGAACAATCAAGACCTTTTTTTGTTCTCTACACCGATACTTTCATGGGAAAACAGATCATCTGAGTACGTGTATACCTTTTTTTTTTTGCTCTTCACTATACCGATATTTTCAGTGAAACAGGACATCTGAGGACGTGAAGACCTTTTTTGCCCTTCCAATCAGTGTGATCAAATAGCCTAGAGCCTCTCATTGTCTAAATCCGGTCCACAGGAGCGTATTTAGGGGCGGGGCCATTGTGCCATGCCCCCCCCCCCCCACTTTTGACTCTGCCTTTTAGTAAAAAAGAACAATATTAATGGTGCCAAGTGACTAAAATATGCCAGATTCTTTTGGTGGTTTCTGTAGCTTATGGCCAGGGGCGAATCCAGAAGGGTAGGATAAGGGATATGCATCCTCCCGCCAGCCATTTTCAAAAATGTTTTTGATGCATACTATTTTTCTATAATTTCGAACCCCTTCGATAGCTATTAGTCTTACGCCTTAAGCACGCATAATTAAAAATGTGCGAACAAAATGCATCATATTTGGCGAAGCACCCAGAATTAGGGTCAAAAAATTTAAACAAAATTTGGAAGAAAAAAATACGCTGGAAAAAATGTGGAAATTAATCCCCCCCCTTTTAAAATTTCTCGCTACGCCACTGCCATCCTTGGCTGTAGATGAAGAAAATCTGGTCATTGGCTTTGGGCCCCCCCACTTTAGAAATGCTTCCGCCATCGCTGCATACTATGCTGAGAAACGATAACCTGCATGCACCATTCCATTGCTAGCCAGCTCAGCATGCTAAGGTCATTGATTGTTTTACACAACTTTTTATTGAAACGACCTACTGACTATCGAAATTTTTCATCTCTGACCGGCCGATTAGCCCTGTTGTTAAGCAAACGCTGTCGGTGCGGAAGATCCTGGGTTAGAATCCCAGGATGGTCAAATCGGCAAAGTGTCGCCAACGGCTCCCTACCTTTGTGACGTTTCTTCGAAGCTGTGCTGCCCAGGCGCTAGACCGCAGAGATGAGATCCGCCACTCGTTACCCGCTTCGGCGTATTACCGCGAGCAGCGTATGATGAAACTTTGATTTTTTATCTCTAACTTTAAACTAGCTGCCACCGTTGCCACACAGTTATGCAGCAGCAGATTCAAAGTACTTGCAAATGGCTATTTTTTAAGGACAGAAAGGTCGGCGGAATGGACGATTGAATGTATCATCATGAACAAGTTATCAAAATGAATGGTTATTATAACTTGTGGTTGTGGTATTTTGTAGTTGTTTGTATTTTGTTGCATACTTATCTTCCTAGCACGAAAAAGCGATCAATGCGCTATACGAGCTCGTTTAGAAGTTGCCGGCCGTTTGTCTACCACACCAGGATGGGGGAATCCCGCTAAGTGCCTTTCCCAACGGCACAAGTAAACTTGCCGGCTTGTTCTCCTTACAGTCCCTTTAACGCTGAGCGTCAAGCAGGGAAGCTGTGAATACCAATTTTAAAGTTGTTGGTTTGACCCGACTCGGAATCAAACCCAAGTCTACTACAGCTCCCGAGGCAGACGCTCTCACCACTCGGCCGTCCGAGTTGCTGAAGTAGTTTGGTACTGACAATCGTCCATTATTCCACATAAAATTGCGATCTACCGGACAAATTTGCTCGATAACTGATTTATTTTTTTAGGCAGTGGCTAAGGTTACCTGACCGTAAAAATAACTACTTTGTTTATTTTATTATCCCTTCTCACTCTTCCCGGTTGTGCGAGAGCGTGACGAAGGAATAAAATAATCTCAAGCGATGAATGTTACGGGACTTCATATTTTTTAATCAGCTATGGGCCTACATTGTACGACACTGATTAAACCTAGATATTTTCACCTAAAAAGCGTACTGTCCTCCTTTGTCCTCTCCAGAAATCTTCTGGGGGACGCGTCCCTCCGGTTTCATTATATTTTGACAATTTTGAAGTGTATCTCTTTTTGGCAGAATTTATTTGAAGCAAGTGGAGGAACAAAAACAAGTCTAGGGGGTCCGGGGGCAAGCACCCTCAAAAAATTTTTGAAAATTTACATACTGTGATGGCCATGTTAGTGCTTCTTCAACAACTTTGAAATAAATTTTGTTTAAAATTTTGCCCTTAATCTGAAAGGCTTCACCAAGCACAGTCGATTTTGTTCGAACATTTTCGACTTATCCGTGCTTTAGGCGTATAAGGCTTGTTGTTACAGAAGAGATTTGAAATTACGAAAAAATTACATTCCTCAGCAACATTGTTGAAAATGACTGGTGGGGGGGAGGATGCATCCCCCAAATCCTCCCCTGGGTCCGACCCTTTATATTGAGCATTCAACGGTGTGCGATAAGCACTTTCTGTGATGATATGTTCACGTTCGTGCTGTAACAGACCAATGACGAACATTGCATGCGGCCACAGATGCGCAGCAACTTTGCTTTCGCAACTCTGTTTTTTATTTCTAGTTGTTTTTTTTTGCACAAAAAAATTATCAACAAAAAAAAGAAATGACATACTAACAATTATTTCAAATTTACTAAAGTGAGATAAAGTAACCTGGACGAAAAAAATCGAATACGGAATATCGAATTAAGTCGAAAAAAAGTAAAAACAAGGCCATATTCGATATTCATTTCAAAAAGTAAAGCCTCCGATGCATTCGATGAAGAAAAAGTGAAGAATATCGCAATCGAATATCGATTACAATCGATTTTTGCACCCCTGCCACTGACCTAATTGATTTTAATTCGATTGCATCTTTAAAAGATTTTACAAACCGTTCTGGTAATGGATAATTTCCGCGCAAAGCTTGTTGTTTCAGAGCATTTATTGCTAATAATAAACGTTCCTTAAGCTCATATCATGAATAAAAAACGGTGTGAACTAAAACCTGGCTAATATAAAACGTAATCCTGTTTTAGATATTTGATTTTTATTTAGACTTAGAGCTTAACTTAAATTATGCATTTTGAGAGGGACTTAGTTTAACTATTTGTCTTTTCGATTAAAAATTGTGCATTCGCAGCTAATTTCGACATATTATAAAGTAATGACGCATTTGCGGAAATTTCATCGACGATCGCTGCAAAAGGGTCAAAACTCAAAATTATGAATATTTATAACCTTCTTTGCAGAATGAAAATGTGCTTCTATTTTTGCTTCGATTGCTTGCTGTTGACAAACGAAAAAGGGATGAATCTTCCCCGGGGATATAAAAATCGTTTTTGCACTGAAGAGTTCTCAAATTTTTCTGCAGTGATCTCAAGAAGTCGTGGAAAATTCAGAAATCTAACCAACTTCAAAATGAAGACTGCGGTGAGTTTCCTGTGGTGTTTGAATTTAGTGTTTTCAGAAACGCTTACGTGGGAATCAGTCACTTTGTGTTTTTCATATTAAAAATTGGGTAAATAAAAAAGTTTCATCTTTGTAAGACTTCCTCTCTCTAATCGAAAATCAAACAATCAATTATTGTCGAATCAGTAAGAGGTAGCTTTTACTGGTGTTTCACTTTCGCAACAACATCATTTAAAAAGTTTTTACTTGCTTTAGATCATTAATTACTAATCTCTGTTCTTTTATTTTTTCGACCAAAAAGTAGCCTACTTGTTTTTCTTGCAGCCTGCCCAACTCAAACGTAAAAGAAAATAGTATGGTAGGCCTACTGACTAAGCTTGCTACGAGATTCTTTTGCGTTAAAGATTATACTTAAAAAATTTACTTGCTGCGATTGGGGGTGTAAGGCCTACTGTGCATTTCCTTAACAAGCTTCTTAGCAGTAAACATCCGATTACTAAGTAAAAACGTATTCTGTGACATACAATAGAACTTTTTTGGCCACTTTTAAACGCAATGTCAATCATTAGTTCTAACAAATTATGCAAAACGAAAATCATTTTGAGAGCGATTTTAACTCTCCTTTTTTCGTTTAAAAACGCGTTCTATGCTGAATGGAAATATTAATATCACTAGAAAACTCACACAACCAATAAAGTGCTTCATAACAGGGTGTGCCAGCATGGGCGGGGGGCACGGCCGGTTCTAGACAAGAATAGGTTCCGTTTTCATTCGCTCTTGGAGATCAAACTCTAAAAAAAACTAAAAAAGGTTTTCATACGTCCCTTCCATATCGGAGTACTATACTAACTTACGATGTTAAACACAATCATTAGACCTATACGAGTAACAAAATCACGTGTTTGTTTATTGAAAAAAAAAAGAATAGAAATATTTAAACCTTTCCCAAGCAAAAATCGAATTGCAAAACTACAATGCAAAAATTTTCAGTAGATAAATGTATAAAATATCAGACAGCTAGAGTGTTAACAACAAAGCAATTACATTTCAAATCAGCAATTTAAATTATAATTTGTTGGGTCTAGAACACATTTTAAAATCTGCATTAATTAATCATTAATTTTAAAAATTCATAAGTTACCTTGACTTTTATAGTGAATAATTACTCTCTTAGTCTCATCATTATAAGTAGTTTTTGCAATGTTTTGCTTGCTCTACACTCTAACGAACATACATGGTCAACTGAGCTAATGGTTGACCAGACTAAATGTGGATAAAAAAATGTTAATACAGTAACAATAATTATGTGAATAATTCCATTTTTAATGATACATTTTCAGCAAAGATGTTTTTTCTGTCCAAGAAACGGATTGGTCAATCTGCGAAAAACACTGTTTTTTAAATGGAATGCACTATATGCGACATGTGCACTTTTTCCAGCTCAATTTTTGACTCTTGGGAGAGATTTGTATACGCGTTTGTTCCACTTGCATGTCCATGAAATCGATAGTTCAATTATATCGTAAAATACCATTTAAGCTTCAACCTTTCAAGTTATAGCATTGTAGAATTCACTCCGAAAAAAGTAAATTGACGGGGAGCAGGGGCCGACTACCCACGAAAAAAACCTTCTTGGTTTAACAAGAAATTATCCCCATTAGTTCTCCTACTCATTAATATTACCGGTATCTTCTATGAAGACAAAACCAGTCACGCCTCAAAACACTTTGGGACTAATTAAAAGGGGTCCAGCTCTTCTGACCACGTTTATTAACCATTTCAAGACGAGCGGCCGAGAATTAAAACCAGTTTTTCATAGGCCTATATATCCAAAACAAAAATTTATTTAATTTTCAAACGAGAAAATATTTGAAAATTAAATCATTACTGCAGTAGGGTTGCCTACTAAGCAAGGAGTCGAACCAAACCCGAACCTGTACCGCGAACCGGTAAAAACCACTTTTTTTCGGTGAACCCAAACCGAACCCGAACCTTTATAATTTCAAATCTGTGAACCTGAACCGAACTTGAACCTTTAAAATTTTATGCAAGCGAACCCGAACCAAACCTATGATATTTTGTGTACGTAAGCCTGAACAGAAATCGTTTAGAAACAATGTTTGAACCTGAGCTGATTCTTAAAAAATATTAATAAAAATCTCTAGACATGTGCTGCGATGCGTAACATTTTTTTTGCTTTTCAAAATTTAATGAGTCTGCAACAAGCAGGGAGTCGAACCAAACCCGAACCGCGAACCGGTAAAAACAGCATATTTTCGGTGAACCCAAACCGAACCTGAACCGTTTAAATTTGATATCATTGAACCCGAACCGAACCTTTAAAATTTGGTGCAATTGAACCCGAACCGAACCTGAACCCAAATTTTTGAAAAGTCTTGAACCTGAACTGAAACAGAACCGTTAAAAATTAAATTTCTTGAACCTGAACCGGAGCGATATACGGTTCGACTCCCTGCTACTAAGTATCGTAGATGACAGATGACCTTTTACCCCTTCAGTTAAAATATACAGTACATCGCAACGTTTTTCAGATGTTTTTGCGTTTGAAGCATAATTATGTCTAATGATGCGTTGATTTTTTCAAAGTGTGAATGGCTATTATTTTACGGTAATGTTTTTAGGTATTAATCTTCGGTTTTCTGTTATTTGCGGCTACCTTAACAGCTAGCAGCAGTGCAAGCGTTGAGCAAAGGAGTTTAGACGCGTTACTGAAGCACATATGCATATACAAGCATGCTTGTACACTATGTAACCCATACTTTTTGAAGAAACGAGAAGGTAGGTCGCAAAAGTATAGGTGGGAATGTAATAGCTCTTTGCATAATTTATTTTTACCGCTGTCATTTACAAAGACGAATAGTTTGGAAGAGAACATCTGTAACCCGGTGTAGTTTAACATAACAAACACTCCAGTAGTCTATAAAATCAAAAATTGCTTTCTTAAAATGTTTACAAAATTTTTGTGCGTTGTCCAACTGACTAACTAAAATTGGTTGTAGACAAAATAATTATCTTCGCAGCAATCAGTTAAACGAAATTAGAAAGGCATTTTTTAGGAGCAAATTTTATATTAATTGCACCCAGATGCATTTATTTTAACGCAACGATTTGTTTTCGTTAAATCAAAGAAATGCATGAAGTAATTGACAAAACTTGCTCATCCAAGCAAAACTGCGTGGCAACTTCAATCAAATTAATGTAAAATTGTGTTACCCTGACCACAAGCGCATTTTTCGTGGTTGCTCCCTGTATCGCAACAAGATTTGCGACACTCTAATCACTTTTTATTTGCATTGTTGAAAATTTTATTTACGGTAGGTTTGGTTTTTGGTCCATGAAAAAGTATGGGTGGACCAGGTATTAAAATTATTATGAGGTCAATTAATGTACAGTAAAACTATTTCTACTGATATTACTGATACATCATGACTTTTTTTAGTTGACTACTGGATGGAGGATGATGACGACAACATGTCCATGGCCAGACGAAATGACTTAATAAGTTCAAAGAAGCTGCGATGGGTGTGCGTGAATTGCCGAGAGTTCTGCAAAATTTAGATCTCTTCTACCGTTCAACTGCATAAAGTTCTTTATGTGAATACATTTTCAAAGCCGTTGCAATATAAAGTTGTTTTGTCGGTTATAAGCAAGATTACACCATTGCGCATACCTGGTCAGATCGGAACCAAGATTCCTGATTATAGGGAGTCGATTAAAGTATCGATATAGCGCTATAGGCAGGACCGATTTACGTATAGGCTAAGCAGGATGAAGCCTTGGGTCTCGAAGAAAATGAGGGGTCTCATCACGAACAATGAAGACCTTTTTTTTGCTCTTCACCAATATTTTCAGTGAAAACAGGACATCTGAAGACGTGCAGACTTTTTTTGCTCTTCCAATCAGTGCGATGAAATAGCGTTTAGACCTTATCATTGTCTAAATCCGGCCCTGGCTATAGGCCTACTACAATTTGATGGCACGAATAATAGACTAGGCTTAATCATGGCTACAGTTCATTTCAAGTTCTCAACTCGCTCAATTAGTTGACAGAAACAGCAATTGATCACTGACGAAGGAGAGCCTGCGAAGGTAAAAGAGTGGACTTTAAGCCGGCCTTCGTCCACGAGTAAGATGCTTGTGCAACTTTCTTGAGCAAGATAATACTGGCCTCTTTACTCTAGCAAGCATTTTTCTTGACAAGATTTTTGCAGCAACAATTTTTTGCATTATGCAATTTCCTTGCCGAACGCTTTACACGAGACGTGCGTAACAGTATTGCAGCAATACTCAGCAACATTGCAAACTGATTGTCTGCGCAGCCTATGACTGCTACTAGTGCATCACACATAACAGTGCTTGAAATACGCTAGAGGCAGGCAGCGATAATGATTTTGAACCATTATAAGATGCAAGAAAAAAAACGTCGATGGTGGGTACGGTCATGGCTTGCTTGAAGGAATGCTATGGGTGCCTACAAAAACTTAATGCAAGAAATAACGGTGGAAGATTCCTAACAATTTCAAACCTTTACGCGGATAAGTGCTAGTAATTTGGGCAGAGTTTGGGCCACCTCCTTCCAGGCATCGCTTTTCAGGAGCGGATCGAAAAAATCTTGGTGATGGGGATGCAATTTCGAACTAGGTTGAATGTTAACTAAATACAATGACGTCAGACGTATAAGAAGCGGAAAAAGCGTAAATAATTAGGGACGTATTTCAAATATTTCTTCAGAAAGGGGGTTCAAATTTCGACATTATTTTTTCAAGCGTATTTTTTCCGACTGAATTAATTGAAGCAAAGTGAAGAACAAAATAGGCTTTAGGGGGGTCCGGGAGCATGCCTACGCAAAAAATTTTTGAAAATTTGCTTACTATTGCCTAATGGCCATTTTAGTGCTTTTTGAACAATTTTCAGGCAAAATTCGTTTACATTTTTTGCCCCTAATTCTGAGTACTGCGAAGTTATAGAAAAATTGTATTCATCAAAAATATTTATAAAAGTAATTGTATTTTAAAAATCAAAAATGTTTTTAAAAATAGAAAAATTGTATTCATCAAAAATATTTTTAAAAATGGCTGATTTTCCCACCAGCATAGAAGCAAGTTTTAGTTTAGGTCTGGCTGTAATTTACTAATCACTAATCATTTGATAAAAAATTTGTATTTGGTTTTAAATTGCATCAAAGATTTTGAATTTCTGATTTTTGGATCAGCATTATTCCCATAATTAAGCATCCTGATATCGAATTGGGTTTTAGAAGCGATGTTTTCTGTAAGAACAACAACTACATTTTTTTTAGTGTTGTAAATGGAATAAAGTAATTGTTTTGATTCGCAGTGCGTGTAGTACATTTCGTGCGAACTTGAATAGTCTGTTTAAATTACTCATACCATTTGGTAACTTAGACCTAGTGTCATATTTAAAAATGAAAATTGCCATTTCCAGTTTGTAACTTATACAACCGCGGTTTTTAACATTTGAAGGGTAAATACACACGATGTAGTAAAGTAATTTTGAGCAATCTTGTACTTTCTTTCAAAGCGTTTTTAGTTGGATACGTCAACCACGCCTCGAAACGAACTATTTCATCGTGAAGTTCAATTTTTTGTAATTGAGCCCACCATACGGATCTATCATTTTCTATCATAAATCTACCATCTACCACAAACGCGGACTATCTTTTTGCAGAACTTATTTTTTTGTTGGCTATTTAGTTGCATGTTCATCTTCCTATCGCGAGAAAGCAATCATAGCGCTATATCGAGCTCCCTTAGGAGAGCGCTAAGCCGAGCTCGCTTAGGACTTGCCGGCCATCTGTCTAACACACCAAGATGGGGAAATCCCACTAAGTGCCTTTCTCTATGGCACAACAAGTAAACTTGCCGGCTTGTTCTCCACACTGTCCCTTTAATGCTGAACGTCAAGCAGGGAAGCTGTGAATGTCAATTTAAAAGTCGTTGGTTTGACCCGACTCTTAATCTATCCAGAGTCTACAGCTCCTTCTGAGGCGGACGCTCATATATATCTCGGCCGTCTGAGCTGTTGGAATGCACCAGTATGCAGTGATGGGCACGATAAACTTTCTGTACTAAAGCGATAACGATAATCGATAAATCTCAATTTTTTAAAGCGATAATGGTAATTGATAAATTATCGCCGCTAAATTTTTTCGGTGAATGTTGCGGTAAGTTTTCAATATGTTTGATGAAGTAATTTTTTGCAAGTCACATTGCAAAAATGTTTTTCGAGAATTTTCAAGAAAAGAGAGCAGTTCACAGACTCTGCCGTGAAACTAAACAAAACAAAGAGAGATGTTTTTTTATAATTGAAGAGGCTATTTCTAATAGTGCTTAAGTCAACGCAAATCGCTTTCGAGATAAAGGCGTTTTAAAATTATAAACCTGCAGTTTGCCGTAACGAAATGCAATTTAAACCATCTTTCCTTGTATTACAGAACCTAACATGAATGCAAATGCGATAACCCAAAAATTTTTGCCAGCATTCGTTTTTATAACCAATTATTAAACAAACAAAAAAATGACTTGGGTACCTTTTCTACAATATCGCGACTCGAGTACTTTTTTCCCAATCAAGTATTATCGAAATTTTACCTGCTGTTTTTTTAATACAAATATATTTCAGCATGTTGTAGAAAAACACGGGATTTAGAGGAGTCAACACTTCACAAATATGAGTTAACACAGGGGTGGGCAAACTGTTTGCATAAAGGGCCGCATTAGAAAATATTTTGAAGCCGAGAGCTGCACTGCTTTGAAAAGAAAAGTAAAAACGGTCATCTCCATTAGCACACCCAGGATTTGGCAAAGGGGGGTGGACAACAACCGGGGTTGAAACCCCCAGCAACCGGACACCAAGGGGGTCTGGGGGCATAGCTCCCAGCCGCCAACAAATTTTTACGGTTTTTACATAAACAACACTCATTTTAGCACACTTTTTATCGAAAAAGAGCGTGCAGTGAGTGCAGTCACTATGGACAAGGCAAAAATTATTCCGCAGCTTACGTCTAAAAGCAGAGGCTTGGCTAAATTAAGTGAAAGGAGGCTGCAACTATTATTAGTTTGAGAATTCATAGATTAAAAGTTAGGTTTTAGCATCTTATTACAGGGCCAAGGAAGGGGGCATGGCACCAACGCCCCCACGGTGCACCTATGGTCATCACGACCGCAGATGTCCTATTTTCCTCCCGAAATTAAGTGGAGAGCAAAAAAAGGTCATCATGACCGCAAATGTCCTATTTTCCATGCAATTTCACTAGGGTACAAAGTTCACGTTTCTGGAAGTGCCCACGGGCGGCATGAAATGATCATGCGGGCCGTAGTTTGCCCACCCCTGAGTTAACATGAAATTAGGAAATTTTTTTCACGACTTAACTGAGTTAAGAATGCAACTGCAGAAACAAATCACAAAAACTAAAGCTTGCCTTGTGCTTTTGCTACTTTTATAAGATTCTTTTTCCACTTCAAAGGATCAGGTTTTCTTCTTTTAGGTTTAATACACGTAGGGGGGCTCATTTTACATAAATAAATCAGCTAAAACTTTTCAACACATTTAGTCAATTGATTTCATTACCAAGATGCCTCAGCTAGAAGACAGTGAGGGGATCTCATGGTCTTCCCCGTGGCATGTCAAACAGGTTGTAAAGATGGGAATATCCAACTAAGTGCCATTCCCAATGATACAGCAAAATGAGCTTGTTGGCTTGTCTCTAGAACATTATCCGTTGCCCCTTCAATACTGTACGTCAAACAGGGAAGCTACAGTGTATGCATTATTATCAATATTATACCGGTACGATAGTCTTTGATTTTGACTTGAATTGAACTCAAACTCTAGCCTACACTTTTTCTTCTGCCCCTCTGTTTTCTAAAATACAGTCATTTTCTGTCCTCTGTTTGCACAAAACCTGAAATCACAAGTGCTTGATACACTAGCAAGAAATCACTAAACTTTTTCATTCTGATTATGGTAACCACTTACAAATCTGCAATCACCTGATGAGCTGCAATTAGTGCGAAACCGATCATGGATTATTTGTCTTCTACTTATTTTTTTGCAGTTGCTTATTTTTCATTTTTTTAACAATATTATTTTAAGCTAATTTTTTGTTTTGCCCATGGCATTGTCGAGTAAATGGCGAAATACAGCAACTAGGTTTTTAGTTCAAGAAAGCATCTATTTCTGATATTAGTCGAAACCATAACCCTAGCGGTAATCTGAATGCTGTTACAAACAGTTTTTCCCGATGAAATAATGCTGTTTATTTACAGTTTATAAACATTTGGGGTCTAATTGACAGCCCTTGTTTACTCCCAAACTAGGCCAGGCATACTGAGCCAATCCTTGATCAACAGATTCTCTTTTCTCAGTGATGCAAACGGCTGGAGTGAAAATCGGCGAGGATTATCAAAAACGCGTATCAACAACTGGGGGGCGAAGCCCAACAGGTGCTTTGGTTTCACATGTTCAGAGTCTTTGCTTGCTTTCACATGCTCAGAGTCTTGATTTTGCGGAAAGAATAGATTCGTATTTTGCAAAATTCAATATGTGGAGACTGGAAGAGTCAAAATAACTGTCTTCTAAGACTACTTCGCTTACACACCTTTTTACGCATGAATACGGGGTTCGAGTGAAAAGCTGCATGTGCCCATAGCATAACTTTTCAGCATTAAAAATGTCTACATTGCTGCACTTTTAAAACTACTCCAATGTATGAAATGTTTTTATACCTATGATCCTCGATGTGTACGACCGCAGCCGGGGGTCTGGCTGCAGTGCCCTAGCCACCAACGGATTTTACGATTTTCACATATAAAAACACTCATTTTAGCAAATTTTTTATGGAAAAAGGACATATCGGTACCCGCAGTCGCTATAGAAAATGCAAAAATATTTTAGTAGTCCATGTCTAAAAGCAGGAGCTGGGCTAAAATAAATGAAAGGAGCAGTGGCGTAGCCCGAAATTTAAAAAAGAGGGGGGCATAATTTCCATATTTTTTGGCCAATTTTTTTTTTCGGCAGAACAAATTTGTGGCTGATTAAGAAACAAAAAAAGCTCTAGGGGGGTCCGGGGGCATGCTCTCCCGGAATATTTTAGAAATTTACATGCTGTAATAGCTATTTTAGTGCTTTTTGAATAATTTTCAGCCAAGTTTAAATTTTTTGACCCTAATTATGAGTGCTTTGCCAAATATGATGCATTTTCTTCGCATATTGTGGATTATGCGTGTTTCAGGCGTAAGGCTTTGTTGCTATCAAAGATGTTCAAAATTATGGAATAACTGCATACATCAAAAGCATTTTTGAAAATGGCTAGTGGGAAGATGCATACTCCTCATCCTACCCCGCTGTATCCGCCCCTGGCCATAAGCTGCAGAAACCGTCAAATGAGTCTGGCATATTTCAGCCCAGTGGCACCATTAATTTCGTTCTTTTTAACTAAAAGGCAGAGTCAAAAGCGGGCCATGGCCCCTCCCCTAAATACGCTCCTGGAAAGGAAGCTGCAACCACTCTTAGTTTAAGTAATTGTAGACCGACACTGCCAGTTAGACTTTAGCAGGTAATTACAGGGCCAAGAGGGGGGCATGGTACCATGGCCCTCCTCTCTATGTGCGCCTATGCTGCCACCACACCGCAAATGAAGCTGACATGGCGCAGCGGTTGAGAATATGCTTAAACCGATACTATTGCTGCAAAACAGACCATTAAGTCTGCGTCACAGTCACATTGAGAAGCTCGTTTACGAACCCTCCACCGTACGCCTATGATGACAAACCAAGTAGGCTACTATCAATTTAATTAATGTTGATTTCATTTTTTGACAGAGCGACTTTCCAAAAACCAGCCCAGTCAACGATGTTGCAAAATGAATAGTTATGAGCAGTTTGTGATCACGGCATCAATCTGTTAAAACTCCAATTTTTCAATTTTCCAAATTTCAATTAGCAATAATAATACGAAAACGTCAAGGACTGCAGTTCTCATGCTTGAAAAAAAATGATCAAGAGTACTCTCGTAATCCAAACGTTTAGAAATGGATTAAATTGAAACACTACTACTGCTATTACTTTATTACCAAGAGTCAGAATATAATTTAATTTTTGCAGTATGAAAAATTTTGGGACAAAAATTTTACATCATGTGTTTGGGTCATGCAAACGCTATGCCAACGATTTTCTGTCTAAAAGCAATGTGCGCACTAGATCTAATAAGTCAAACAAACCATTTTCCTCTTCGATCACATTCTGATTTATAGCATTAGATCACAATAGCGAAAGCCATTACAAATTTTCGATTAGTTCCATGTAAACAACCTGAATATGCATTGTGCACCCCCAACCCCCTCCATACCCCCCTAAATTGTCTCAGCGGATTTAGACGATTCACGAAAATGAATTTTTTGGCAACAAAATCGGCGAAATTCGCCGAAAAGCGGAAGATTTGCATCACTGTTTTCTAGTCTAGTCTCAAAAACTAAAGCGTCGTTTTGCTCCAGATCTCCTTGACAGATAAACCAAACTGCCTTACTAAATTATTATAACATTTATGTCACTTAACTAAGTCTAGTCTACAATAATTAGCATACTTCTGTTCAGAGCTAGTTAACGATGGACTTCCATTTCCTGCCATAGGTTAACATAAACTTATCTTACCGCTTCAATACTTGCTCATAAAACTTGAGAAAATGATGTTACTTCAGGTTTTCCTGTGGCTTTACCCAACCAGTAAGTTTCCTCAATAAATGGCTAGGCCTGCGCCTATGCAGTTTCGCAGCTGCAGCAACTGATGTCGCGTGACTGAGTTTCTGTATGCGATTGGCCAATGCAAACTTGAGCACTTTTTGCTTGCCTAGGCTGACTTCACCACTTTCAGAATGATAAAAAATGCTATTTTCAAAATTCTGGTGTGTCAGTATTTTGAAATGGCTATTTTTTCCGCGCCAATCATTATATCATATGACTTAGGTTTTCAAAAGCAGACTGTATCCAGTGATGGGCACGATAAACCTTTCTGTACTAAAGCGATAACGATAATCGATAACTTCAAAAATGCTCTGGGCGATACCGATAATCGTTAAATCTCAATTTCTTAAAGCGATATCGGTAATCGATAAATTATCGCCGATAATTTTTTTCGATAAATGTTGCGGTAAATTTTCGATGTGCTTGACGAAATTATTTTTTGTAAATCATACTGCACAAATGTTTTTCTAGATTTTTCAAGAAGAGAGAGTAGTTCACGGACTCTGCCTTGGCATGTAACAAAAAACAGAGAGATTTTTTAAAAATTGCAACAAGATGTAATGGACACCGTGTATTTTTTCCATGGCGCCCACTTACTAACTTTGAAGATTGAACACTGTGTGCGTAAACGATCGTTTATCGCGATAATTTATCGGCGATAACAAAATATATCACAAAAGCGATATCGATAATCAATAAATCAAAACTACGTTGAGCAATAAGGATAATCGGTAATAAATTATCGCCGATAAATTATCTCGATGAATGCCCATCTCTGACTGTATCACATGTTAACTGAGTTTTTGTAAAAACGTGACTTTGGTACTTTAAGAAATAGCCTCTTCAATTGCAACAACACTTTGGGAACACAGTGTATTTTTTCCATAGCGCCAACTCACTAACTTTGAACGTTGTGCGTGTGTGTGCAAAAAGAATTGTTAATCGCGATAATATATCGGCGAAAACAAAAATATGTTACAAAAGAGATATCGGTAATCGATAAATCAAAACTATTTTGAGCGATAACGATAGTCGGTAATAAATTATTATCGCCGATAACTATCGCCGTTGAATTATCTCGATGAATGCCAATCTCTGCCAGCATGCAAGACATGTCAGGGTTGCCTTGGTGGGGGGTTCAAGGAGGGCTCGACACCCTAGCTCTAAAAAAACTGTTTGTAGGGGGCCAGGGGGGCTCTAAAAATCGGTCAAGTCCTTGTGAGCGTTTAGACTTAAGAGTAGAGGTTCTTAAACTGAGAGGCGTAAAAGGTTTGCAAGGGGGGCGTGAACATAGCAGTGACTAAATGATTGAACGTATATTTTCAAATCTTTTTTCGTCAAACATCAAAACTTGTTTCCTCTAAACAGCTGCATCCATCCCATTAAGACAATTAAGACATTGCAAAAAATTGCAATATTGTTTGCATGTTTGTTGTAGCGTGGTGGGCAATGCCATATCAAAGTATCTCCGCAGTTCGGCCCCCCGATCGTCGGGGGCATTTGTAGGGGCCCCACAATAAGTTTTTACAGTTGTATTAGAATCAGCATTAGAGGCAAAAAATTTAAAGAAAGTTTCGTCAAAAAGTTGTTGAAAAAGCACTCACTATAACTGCGATTACATGATATAAATCACAATATTAATAAATTTTCAAAAAATCTCCTGGGCAGCATGCTCCCGGACCCCCTAGCTAGAGTCATCATTAATTTTTATTCTGCTTCAAATTTACTCTAATTTTGCCACGAACCAAAAGAAACTGTGTGCACGAAAGTTTGTGGCGCCCCTGCTGAGGAAATTTCTGAATACGCCCCTTGAAATAATGCAGCTAATGAGTCAAAAAAGCGCTAAACTTCCTAAATGCTTGTAGATATCAGAGGACCACATCTGGAGCTTATTGTTGGGGGAGGGGCCTCTTCACACGGCACTGGTGGTAGGGGATGAGCAAAAATAACTTACGTCAAAGGGGGCGAGAATGAAAAAGTTTAAGAACACCTGGTATAAAATAATAGATTGTTTTACATTATACAGGGCCCCTCTAGTTCGAATGTTACCAAGACACCCCTGACGCAAGATTAATTCTTTCAACAGTGTTGCAACAAATCGTATTTCACAAAATTACGTTCTTTACAAAAGAAAGCTTTAAGAGCGATGGCAAACGCTAAATGGTAGGCCTACACCCCTGTAGGTCCGCTTTATCAT
The DNA here is from genome assembly GCA_964006365.1 of Trididemnum miniatum. Lineage (NCBI taxonomy): Eukaryota > Metazoa > Chordata > Ascidiacea > Aplousobranchia > Didemnidae > Trididemnum > Trididemnum miniatum. The sequence continues at coordinate 26,337,835 of OZ023232.1, read as the reverse complement.
AAGTTTGATATTCTCAAGCTTAGTGACCTATATCGACTAGAATTGGGTAAATTTATGCATTATATGTTTTAGCAAATCAATTCCACGTTATTTTGATGACTATTTATTAAATTCAAAAACACTAATAAACACAATTCTAGATTATGCACTTCTCGTAATCTAAAACTTCCCTTATATTCCACTAACCGAACTCGAACGTCAATAAGAATTCAGGGAGCAAAACTTTGGAATGCTCTTTCTTTTTCTCTAAAACAACACTGTTGGAAAAAATTTGTTTAGGAATTCAAAAGTAATGTGATTGCAAATTATTTGTCTCACCTCATTGTTATTAGTGCTTTTACCAATATCGAAGATCACTAAATATTATTTCTCGTGTTTAATGTGTGTGTACTATTCACTTGTACTGTCTTCTTATGCTTTTCATATTTTGTGCACAATTAAAACCTAAATTGCGTCTTAACCGCTCTGATTTATCTGTCGTAACTAGGGTTTCCCCTTTTCTCGGATTTTCAACTTCCGGGAAACGGGAAATTTTTTAAAAATTTCCCGGGATAATTCCCGGGATCCCAAAAATCCTCGGGATTCCCGGGATTCGGAAAATTCCCGGGGAAAATTTTCTGGAAATTTTCCCGAGCTTGATCATTTTGACATTTTTTATGATTTTCAGCTTTTCAGATCTAATTTTTAGCATTTTGTTATGTTGTTTAAACAAACTTAGTTCGAGTTTTTCAATTTTTTCGACAAATTGAGAAAAAAATTTTGATCTCGCAAGCATTTCGTCTTAAAAAATTTTGCGAATTTTGAAAAAAAATTTTTAGTAGGCTGAGCAAAAAAATTTTTAATTTGAAGTAACGCATTTTTATGTCGGAATGATAGATATCAGTACTACTGAAACCCTTATTAATGTAAAAAATTTTGGGCATTTGAGCGAAGAATGTTGTAAACATAGAAAACTGTAAGAAACCATGATCTTGTCAGGTGCATAGGTGGGCAGTACCGCGGTACTTTAGTAGCGCTGTACTTTTTTAGTACCGGTACCGTCGGTACTTTGGAAAAAAAGTACCGGTACCGCAGTGCGGGTACTTTTGTTTCAATTTTTAGGCGGTACTCGGTACTTTTGCAAAATCTTCTGTAATAAAAAAGTAATAATGAAAAAGGTGAAGTCTGCACAATTGCACTTGTACATCTTCCACAGCAATCGTTTGAAAGATTTGTTTTTAGAATACGATGCTGCCAACCCGTCAATTAAGCGCGGCAATAGAAAGATTCTTCTCCCAGGAAAAGTTAATTTGAAGCAGAAGAGGAGTGATCTTTCAAACGACCATTTCCAAATGCTTTAAAGGCAATTCAGAATAATAGTTTTTCAATAATTTCTTCTGCTCTTTTTTGCGTCACCGTCTGTTGATAAGGTTGTAAATGTAAGAGAAAGTCTTAAGACCCGGGTAGATTTTTTAATAGCCTGCGTACAACATGGTTTAAGCAGGCTAATGTTATCAAACAGAGTTGCGCAATGCGTAGCCCTAGGGAAATGGATGCGCCCTTCGAAATGTTTTTCTTTTTGTTCAATACGATTCAGGAATATTTACTTTTTCTCTGTAGGCTCACGGATTTGATTGGTTGATTTTTACGTATTTCAATGCAACTCAAAACCTAAACTTAACTATGAGAACAAGAATGACAAAAAATTTAAAGTAGTTTTAAGACGTTTTTTTTTGCAGATTTCAAAATTCATTTTTTTGACTTTGACTCGCAAATATGCTTTTTCTACATATTCCACCGACTTTCAACTTACTTTATTAATAGAGCTTGTTTCTTTAGTAAATCTTAAAAAGGTGCAAAAATACAAAATAATTGTGTATTTTTTTGAAAATCCGATCGATGTAGACCTTATTGTTAGCAAACGGAAATCAATTTCGTTTTTTAAAGGTCTATATCCTAAACATTACCGGCCTGAGATCTACTTTAACAGCATACTACATTTTCAATACTGGTATTGCATTTACTCGTGTCAACTCGACGAGTATTTATAATGTTTCAAAATAACCGTTGCTAATTATGACCGTCTATTGCAGCAGCTCTTCCCGTCTTACTTTGAAGCTTATTCGCTTTCTGTTAGTTCCGTTATGAGATTTAATTCTCACTCCTAATAGCCCTGTCACACCTTAGCGTTTTAGGTTAAGTACGAGTAACGTGCTTAAATTGATAAGCACACGCTGAACTATTGACCTTGTTTCCTAATCCGCAAATTGGTCGAACGTAGGCATAGCAACTTATTAATGTATACCAACGAACGATCAGCGAGGAGCTCATGCCGAATTATGCGATAGTCCGCGCTGCAAACAATAGGACTGATAGAATAAAGCCTAGTAGCCTATACACTGAGGTGATGCTGGGCACAATTCTAGTTTACAAGATGACGTAAAGTTAGGGCAAGCTTTAAGCCAGGCTCAAGTGGATGTCTCTAAAAGGTGTACTGTTTGACTAACCTCGGACCAACCCTGGCTAGAAGCTCATCAAACATCAGTGGAGGCATGCGCAAACAATCAGTGAAAGCCGAATGGTCTTCATTACGTAGTTCCACCACAAGTTGGTCATTAATGCCAAATTGTCTTCGTCTCCCAATCCGCGATCTTACCCAGCAGCCCCTTCTCTTTCGTGTTCTGCTGGCTTTTACTTTCAAATGATTAAGTATCAATCTTGTGAGATCAAGTTGATACTGAGTGGCTGCTAATATGTACTTTCGCCTCCTAATCGACTGTTCTTCCATCTCCGATCTCTATAGTTGCATTTTGCATGTACTGTATAGTAGCTCAAACAGATTTCAAATATACTGTTTGTAGGATGCACCAATGCTTTAAAACGCTATGAACACGGTGCTGTACGGTAGTCACCCGTTAGTAACACACTCCGTATTCGTTTAAAACACGCCCAACCTTTCTGTATTCATTGGAAGAACGTTAAGAGCACGGAAGATGCGTTACTTGTCAGTTATCAACAGGTTACTCATACGCTTTGAACGCGCTATGCATACGTTGGACGTTGGTTCAGCGTATTAATAGCGTACACCAGGGGTGGTCAACCTTTTGATTCCATGCGCCAATATTTTTCACCCTTAATTTAGATGCGCCACGTCAAACATCCGTTTCTTTTCAGTTCTTTAAAACAAGGGCGTTCAATATCGGTGAAGAGCAAAAAAGGGTCTTCACTTGACGCCCTCAGACAGGTGCGCACCAGGATTTGGCAAAGGGAGGCCACAACCGGGGGTCTGGGGGTGAAGCCCCCAGCCGCCAACGGATTTTTACGGTTTTCATATAAAAAAACACTCATTTTACCACACTTTTTTTTGAAAAAAGGCGTGCAATGAGTGCAGTCATTACGAACAATGCAAAAATATTTTCGCAGCTTATGTCTAAAAGCAGAAGCTTGGCTAAAATAAGTGAAAAGAGGCTACAACCATTATTAGATTGAGAAATTATAGACTGAAAGTTAGGTTTTAGCATCTTATTACAGGGCCAGGGGGGCATGGCACCGTGGCTCCTTTGCGTGCGCATAGGCCCTCAGATGTCCTGTTTTCCTCTGACAATGTCGGTGGAGAACCAAAAAGAAAAAAGGTTTTCACGCCCTCAGATGTTCTGTTTTTCACTGAAAAATATCGGTGGAGCGCAAATTAAAAAAAAAAATTAGTGAGTAGAAGTGGCTTGTCATCAAAAAGGTGCAATGCGCCACTTTTGAGTAGCCAATGCGCCATGCATGGCGCATGCGCCACAGGTTGGCCACCCCTGGCGTACACCAACGATCTCATAACGTTTGAATACCGCGTAAGGAACGTACGAGGAACGATCTTTCGTACGGTACTCAGACGCTGAGAAATTTTGTGCATGCTCAAAATTTCTCGACGATCTTGACGATCTTAGCGTATGCCAGCGTGTTCGTAACGTATGCGAACGAACCCGTAGCGTGTTCATAGCGTACACTGCGCATGACAATGATTCAGCAAAATTTGCCAGTCGTTACTCGTACGCAAAGCTAAAACGCTAAGGTGTGACGGTGCTATAACGAGCATATGCATTTTTGCTCCAACTACCTTTATAGCATGCTATCTCACAAAGCAAAAGGTAACTTCGCATTTACGCAACCTCATCCTAAAAATTGTCTACGTACAGTGTATACCCCTCTTGAAACTTGTTTCCTGATAAGTGGGTGATGAAAGTCTCCAACTTCCAAAAGGAAGCGGTCGAGCAAAGATGTTTAAGGATCACTGCTCTACACCCAGAGTCTCCAGTCTCGCGATGAGTTTTCATATTGTCCTCGTCCGTGGTCGCACAAAGTATTATCTATTATTATGATCACATGAATCTAATTTACAGCATTGAGTGCTTTCTGATAATCGCAGACACGAAAATTAGGCGCCATGAAAAAGTTAGAACGATTTACCTTAAGTGATGATCCGAAGTGCAACAAATTTCAAAAAAGAGCGAAGCATGCCATTAAATGTTATTGGCCCTCGACTCCTTGAGCACTTTTACATTATCAAATCTGGTACTTCTGAAAAAATTATTGGATACCCCGCTTTACACACTTCGATGTTAAAAACCTGTTCATATTTTAATGACTTGCCTAAAAGGTTGACGTCATTACAATTTATGACGAACTCTTTCCATTGAGAACTCCAACGTAGGCTACTTCTAGTTTCGGGATCCCCATTCATTCAAAATCCCACAATCTTTTTGTCGCATTCTGCGCTGAAAGTGGTCTCCAATAAAAAATGTTTTCGCGTTATAGCTTATTTTCGCGACTTTTTCGAATTATATTTTAGCTTATTTTCGCGATTATAAAAAATGTTTTTGCGACTAACTATAGCTTATTTTGTATCGTGTTTAGATGGTTGGGTTGATGGTTGGTGCATAGTTTGTAATTGTGCCGTACCAAGTACTTTCGGTAACACTACCATATTGAGTAATTAGATATTTAGCTAACCAATAGCTATAGGCCTAATTATTACGAAACCAAGCAGTTTTAATTAAATTTCAACAAAGTATAGGGCAGTAGCCTACTTTCTTTTTGGAACTTTTTTTAAAAAGTACCGACAAAAGAACCGCGGTACTTTTAATTTCAAGTACCGGTAATTTTAACAAAGTACCGAGTACCGGTATCGCCGGTACTTTAAAAAGTACCGTGCCCACCTCTGGTTAGGTGTGTTATAAAGGAAGTCTATTGTTTATATTAATTATGATTCTATTTGAATAAGGTTGTTTAGAGCCAGGCTGAACCTGGTTTAAGACCAAGTTTATAAAAGTGTAAAAGTAGCATTATTGGTTAATACTGTGGGAAAGAACGAGAAGAACAGATCGAGAAGAAACACCCCTAGACAGCGAGGCCAACAAACAAACAACGAAAGAGTGAAATCATATCAAGGTAGAAGTTACCAATAACCCGGCACATTTTGGGGGCAGCTTCTTTTAAACATTTATAAACTCGGTCTTTAACCAGGTTCAGCCTGCCCTAAACAATCTTGTTCAAATAGAATCATAATTAATAAATACAATACAATTCCTTTTAAACACTGCACAAATTGCAACCCACGCGATCGCCTGCCGCGATCTTAATCAAACTATACAGCGCACCACACGAGCCAAAGCAAGCACCATAAGTCAGACTCGAAGGTGAAGGTCGAATCCATTATGAAGCTAACACACCGGACATTAGGAAGTTTCTGAAAATTGTATCAAATAGCCATAATAGTGCAACTGTACGTGCATTTATAATGAACATTTTTATTGCAGAACTAAACCTTTTCGGCTTTTCATCTGGCCCTCGTCACAGAAATACATAAAAGCATATATTAACTCGTCAGAGAAATAAATAAAGTAGTAGTAGTAGTGTCTTTTATTTCCGCGCCGTCAGCACAATAAAAGAATACGATAAGAGTAAAGAAATATAACGCGGCACAGGAAAAGGGAAGAGGCAACAAAACGATAAACGTTATGGCATGCAGGCAGGAAAAGAGGAGTTAACAGAATACAGGAGTGGGAATGGTTGCAACACCCAGGTCGGGAGCAGAAATTTCGAAAAAAATAAATAAAAGCATATCTGACTAGGGCCAGATGAAAGGTCGAAAACGTTTAGTTCTGCAATAAAACTGTTCATTATAAATGCACTGACAGTTTCACTTGCACTATTATGGCTACTTAAAGCAAAGTCTCTCCCAAAGCTCTATTGTATCAAATGTTAGCTAAAATTAGTAGCTTCACGACGCAATTGAAATTTTTACAATTTGACGACCATTTCTAAAGTTCTAATTTTTCTTCATAAAACTTTTGGTCGTTTCTACATTATAAAAAATAGGGGCATCTTGGAACCACTTTGCTCTACACATGATTGTTGCTTAACAAAGGAACGAATGATCCGCAAAACCGATTCCAAATTAAAACGGATTTTGGCCTGCTGCATTGCTTGCTTGCTGGGTGCGCACGCATGAGTGGATGCAGTTCCGGTAACGAACGAAGTTGCTGGCTCACTGCTAAAGTGCCAAGTGCTAACCTCACAAATTCACAATGCTGAAGCACGTGTGTCTTCTTTGGCGTAGTCTATTAAACCGGTCTGGCTAAAACCTGCAGGAGCACAAGGACCCTACTAGACTAGATTCCCGAATCCAAGAAAATAAACAATTACCGGTAGTCTACTGTACCAGTACCTGTGTAGGGGTGCCGGTACCTCAAATGGAATCTCTGCACAATCGCTGTTTAAATAACTTCATAAAACAGTGCCTGGACTTTTTGAACGAGTTTTCTGCTTTGACGGAGCTTTACATCATTGTAAGTACCCAAAACTAGACAGCTAGACTTGCACATTGTTGCTGTAGTCTAGGCCTACAGTGTACCGGTTCTGTCTCTGTCTACCGTACAACGTTTGTAACGCTTCACAGGTGTGCTACCAGATAACTGCAGAGTAGAGTAATGTTTTAGGGGTGCTTTACAACTACAAGGTTTTTTAGCACCAGGACATCGTAAAGAAAAAATTTTCAATAGCAAAATCAGTACCGGTACGGTACAATAACTTATACAAAATGTCTGACAAAAGGCAAGTGATCAAATGAACTGAAAAAATAATGTTGCTCCCTGTAGAAACCAGGTGCCTTGGCATCCGACAGAGAGGAACTGCAAAAACTGTGGTAAAAACTACAAATATATTTCAGTATATGTTGACTATTAGCAATTAGTTCTGAGCTAGGTCTGCTCTATTTCAAATAAATTTAAACAGTTACAGGTTGTGAAGTGTTGCAACCATCCAGTACCTAGGCATACAGTAGACGGAGCTTGTTTGAATTAAGCCGCATATGATGACAGGCGGATATATCACAAGCACAAGGACTGCTAGGGGCGCTAGTGAGTTGTTAGTATGGGTTAGGGCCTAACCCCAAACCACGGCTTAATTCAAACAAGCCCCCAGTAGTCTAGGTAGGCCTATATATCGGCATCAAAGTATCAGCAACAGTTCAAAGTTGTGAATTGAACTTGTCACAACGTCAGTGCAAAGGATATGGTAACATTATTATTTATTATTTGAATACAACACAATGGTGAGAGAATTCACATTCAATCACACTTACAAGTGAGGAAAAATTAAACAAACATTAAAATACAAGAGAGGCAACAGTATGTAAATCAAACTTATGAAGACGCAATTTAAACAAAGAAAGACTTGAAGCAGATACCAGATCATTTGAGAGAGAATTCCATACAGAGACAATGCGGTTGAAGAAGAAGTGTCTAAACCGATCCTGTTTCGCATTATGAATGGTTTGCACAGTGAATTCATGTTGACGCAAATTATAAAACATACAGCCTTGTTGATGACATGAAGTAGCCTACCAGTTGTTGCCTGGTCTATGTTATACGGTGCTGATACATCATTGCCACACAGCACACAAAATTTCGAATTCTTAGTATCAGGATTAACCAAATAATTTAACAGAAGTATGATGATATTGGCAGTTGTTACCTTAGCAGATAGTAGTTACAGTATTTAACGGTATGTCAGTTTAGGTTGTTTTGCTTTTATACCACTACACTCTACTGCAGACTGTGTACTGGCTTTTTGTCCATGCAAGTGAAACTTGGGCTGGTACAGTACAAATAGTACAGTTATACTTGAAATGTTGGCGCTGGCACCATATTTGTTTGATTCAGGATTTTTATTTTATTATACCGGTACTATAGGCCTGCAAAAGCCCTGCATACCAGTACTAAATTGCTTTTATACTTCACAGTCTAATTGCTTTCATGTCAGATCCTCTTAACATAATTTTTTTTTCAATTTCAGGAATACTTCACTGAGCAACACTGGAAGAAACTTCCTATTTCTTGGCAAAAATGTTTAGAAAATTTGAAAGTTAAAGACCTGGCAAATATTTTGCAACCGATGGATCTAGTTGAGCAGAAAAGGTTTAATAAAATAATTAACAGTTGTAGTTGTAGTAACATTCATGTATTTTTCTCACAATTTCTTCAAATATACAGAAATACGAAGAAGTTTGCAATGATGAGATGCAAAAGACCTTAGTCACAACCAAAGGGCAGTACAGTCGTCGCATCTGCATTTCTTCAAACATTGTACAGTGTTAGTGACATTTTTGACATGATGACACATGCAGAATGATTTATGTACACTCGTTAAAATATTCTTTGCTGCACTAATCTCATTTTTAAATATGATTATTTCCTGCATTAATTTGATTACAGCTAGTCTACTACTACTGTAGTATGGAGAGATTGTATGGACTAGCTGGAGTAGATCTGCCACTGACGGTATATTTTCACATGTTTCAAAACTGCAATAACTTTTCGTAAATCCTGAAAATAAAATTGTTATTTAGATGCGTTTGGCCCTTATCTCTACTTGCTTTTTTGAAATGTACAAAAACATTACAAGTTTCCAGATTGCAAACGGGTTAGTCAATTTTAGTAAAATAGAATAATAAAGTGGTAGGAATTAAATATTTTCACTTTTGTACAGTAAAATTCAAAAATTTCAACTGCATGGATTTTGAAGAAAAGCAAAAACATATGTTTCGAAAACATGTTAATCCAAAAAAACAACATGAAATAAGTGTGTTGTCAAAGGTATGCTATGCTAATTGTTTTGACTTGGACTACAGTATGCAAAGTGATCTTTTCAAAATTGTAAAATTACATACTTGCAAAAACCGGTCCTACTAAATACTGCAAACGACTGAAACACCGCAAAGGACTTACTACTACACACCGCAAAGTACAACAAAGGACTTCAAATTGATCTACTAAACACGACAAAGAATGACAAAGGACTTGGAATCATACCATAACAAAGAACGACAAAGGACTTTGAATTAGGGTTAGGCTTGGAGTTATCAGGTCCTTTGTACTTTGCAGTGTTTAGTAAGTCCTTTGTCGTTTCTTTGCGGTGTTTATTAGGACCCCCAAAAAACTAAAATTGCCTACTTGCTGGAGCTTTGATCTATTAATTGACTGTTATTACAGAAATGAATGATAGTAATAGTCTGGTATTTTATTTCATCAAAAATGGCAATGTCCAACTTTGCTTGCATGTGTGAACAATTCTTTTTTAACGAGGCATTTTCGCTGTTGTTTTTTTTTAACAAGGCAATATGAATATATCTTCTACCTATGGCAGTGCAGTATGGAACATTTTGTAAGTAAAGTACATTTGAATCAAAATTTTTGTGTAGTTTGTATTAAAAATTATCGATACACATTTTTGATTATTACCATACAACTTACTTATTGTTGTTTCAGGTTATTGCTGCTTTATTCAAAGAAGACAACTGTTCCTGCGTCATTGTACGTAAAAAGTTTTTTTTTTTGTTTGCGTGATTTAGCTCAGTCTATATATGTGTAGTAGTGAATTGAAAAGAATGGATCAGCACAACAACTTCAATTTGAATGCAACACATTTTGCTATAAAAATTTTTATTGTCGTGCTTAATACTTACGAAAATTTATCCCGATGAAATTACTTTTTAATTATTGTTTTACAATTTTATTAAACTCTGTTGTTTTGGATAAAGAACAATGTAGAAGCTTTTAAAGTACTTGATGGTGACTGGTGAGGATCATAAGCCATGGCTACTTAAGGAGCTTTTCATTTTATCAATAAAAGTTAAAAATTATTACTTGTTTACGCAATCGATATTTTTCATTCCGAACTGAACAAATGTCGTTTGCATTTAGGATGTTGGATCTGGGCAAGGTCATTTATCTCGATTATTAAGTCTTGGCTGTGGTTTGCCAGTCTTTGCTTTGGAGCATGAGGATACGTACTTAATGAAAGCAGAAAAGTTTGACAATGAAGCAAAATTGCATTTCTCAAAAATTTCATCAAAGGTATATGATGTATTTTATCAATTGTTTGGATTTACTAAATTGGTTTCCTGTTTCCAGCGTTTTTTTTTTCATTATTGCTACAAATTTTAGCGTTTTATGATTGTGTAATTTTTTCCAGTAGAGCCATGGCAAGGAAGAATTGATCTCGCCAAAGCATATTCAATATACTATTCCACCCAACGTTGATTCGCAGACGTTTTTTCAAGCGTTGAGAAAAAGTAATGATAATATCACTACAGCAAATGGTGTGTTGGGTAAGAGAATTGTGTTCGTTAACCAAACTGCTGTGACTAAATTGGAAGTGAAACTAAATACATCTGCTTTGTAAAATGACCTAAAAACATGTTAAACAACATCGCAATTAAGCCATTCGTTTAATGCACTTTTTTCACTGTAGTTTTTCAGTTGTCCAATGCGTAGCCTGCCGCCCAACGACGACTCGTAAGTACATAAACTCGCTTTGAATGGCGATTTTAGTGTGTTTGTTTTTTTTCGCAAAAGCGTCGTAACATATTTTTCTAAGTCATCACTTGAGTTTTGCGGTTAGATTTTTGTGATTAGGCGTGATGGATGCCGGTGGCTAACAAAGCTCTTGAGTCTCAATGTAATATTACGAGAATCGTGCATTCAATTTGAGGATTTGCAGATGTGATATTTCTGGATGACACCAGACTACATACACTGTGCACGATAATACTACATACACTGTGCACTGTATTACTGTGCACAATAGTTAGTTCTTCAGTTTGACGGCTTGCTCAGTTTGTAGTGCAAGCATGTCTGATTTATGATGGTTAAAAAAAAATTGCTAATCACAATACTATTGCACCTTTTTTCTATATCGTGAAACGCAAAATGTTAATTTTTTTAGACAATCACTTTTCAACTAAACGTTGTCTACTAACTGGTTTACATGCTTGCGGAGATTTGAGTGCGACAATGATAAGATTATTTAAAGAAAGTGAAGATATTCAAGCCCTGGTGTCAGTGGCATGTTGTTATATGAAACTGACTACGGACTTTGAGGAAAAAGACAAAACTTTGCGTATATGCACTAGTGATAAGCCTTGTTACCCAATGAGTAGTTTTGTGAAATCAATGGAAAAACACAAACTTCCTTATAAAGCTCGGGAATTGGCTTGCCACGCAGTAGAAGACTTTTACTTGAGATTAAAAGGTAACACCGAGTTAATAAGATTTTTAAAAAGTGAAGTTTTGACAGAATGGTGTTTTTAGAAAACGAAGCACATCTAAAAATGCATTGTTACCGAGCAGTACTGGAACATTTAATAAGAAAACATCATCCACATCTGATCCGTCCAGGAGTGCAAACGATAAGGAAAGCCTATCTTCTTCCTTTTCATGAGTAAATACTATACTAGACATCAATATGTATATATTATAAGGTTTTGCTTGATGGGGTCTGTGTCGTGCCTTTTACAGTGGCGAACGCCATAACTTCAGTACATCGGCATTGGTTCATTAGCAACGTATGATTATGAATAAATACTCAACCGAAGCCTCGAGCTAGAATTTTTCGCTGTAAATATATATCCAATTCACTAAGCATACTTTTATGTTCATTCTCTTTTCCTTCTGCAGTCAGTACAATCAGCCCTCAACTCCGTAATCAAACTCATTGGCTTACCTAGGATTTGCAACATATTTTTGATTGTATGCAAGTCTAACGCTTGCAGTATTTAGATACGTACGAAAAGCATTCAAGAAATTAAACCTTCCTCAACTTGATGATACAGAAATTTGTAGTAATAAAATTGATGAGATGCTAGCTGAATGGAAAAAAGTTTTGATTATCTTTACGTTGGCTCTGATGGTAGCGCCTGTCATTGAGACCGTGATATTATTAGACAGAATTCTGTATTTACATGAAAATGGTAAGTATAGTAGGTGACTGACACCTTAATAAGTGTTGGTTATGGTGTAGTTTCAATGTATTTCACTGTGTGATTAGTTAAATTGTTCTGGTTTGTTTTGTGTCAGTACAGTGAAGTAGGTGGTAACGTTGTTAATGTTCTTGTTGCAGGCATCAAAAGCGAATTGATTCCCATTTTCGATGCATTTTCTTCGCCTCGATGTTTTGCGATTCTCGCCAGAAAATCATGACGGATAAGCGGAATTGCTTGACATCTTTAAATTGTGACGTTTATTTTCTTGCGATTGTAAAATCTATGCATTACAAGCAATAATAGCTACCGTTAAATACAAAAACACAGTGTCGATAAAAGTGGATGACATTGATACAAGTCTATAGAAAATCATCAACCGTCAGTGCTTTGTATTATGGTTCTCAGCTTTCCTGCATCTTCTTTTAACTTGTCATTTTTGGGATCAATTCTTAAAGCAGCTTCATAATCTTGAAGAGCTAGAAAACAAAAACAATTGTAATTTCTGGATCCGTTACCACGCATGTAATTACAGATCTTCATTGGCTTGCATTCATATTTCTCACCTTCTACATAAAGCTCGAGTTCACAAAATGCAGCGGCTCTTCGTAAATGAGCTTTTAATCTTCCTTTCGCATTTGCATCTACTTTCGGCACCATTATGTCGAGAGCAGATGAGCAGTCTTCGGCGCACTTGTACAAATTTCGCAATTTCAGATGACAAGCAGCCCGATTTATGTATAAGCTAAAGACAAAAATGTTAGAGAATGAATTATTTTGGAACAGGGTTTCTCAACTGGGGATCCATGGTGACCTGTTGAAGGGGTCCACGAGGCTTGTTGAAAAGGTCTAAGACCTGCTCCTTGCAGTACTGAGGTACGAAAGTAACGTGGTACTGTAACGCGGAATTTTTTGGTAGGGGTCTACCTTTATTAGTAACGACGATACTTTTAAAAAATATACCGTTTTTGATACCGTCGTTACTTTTTTAACTGCTTTACTCCATATTTCGGTACTTTTTTCGAATGAACTTTGTGCCCAAAACCGGAAAAACTTACACTTGCAACTTCAAAAATGAATGATAAACCGTGAACGCTGCCATCTGTGAACAAGAAAATCGAAATGAATCAGTTTTCCTCTGATACGTAACAGAAAAAAAAAAATCATTTATCAGCGCGCAAAACTTGCAAGTTAATAACAAATGTTGCAACGTTTTCTGCCATATACCGGTACGTTATACTTTAAGTACAACTCCAATGGGTTTGTTAAACAATGTGGTTATCTTTTAACTGTTAGAAGTGGCTTTCGTGTGATGTGTTGCTCAAAATACTCAATATGAGTTTCATCATGAAACCAAGCCAGCCCCAGAACAGTCGACTTAAGGGGGCCAAACGCTTATCAGGGGCAGCCAAAGTTTGCTTGTTAATCGGGGGGGCAGGGGCCAGGCCCCCTGGTCCCGGCCCGGCCATGAAACAAAAAGTGTTTGGAAATGAAATTTTTTGCATCAAATAACAAATCAAAAAAGCCTTGATTGCTTTGCCAGTAAGAATGCAAGCCTAATATTTAATTTTAACGTAAATTTAACTAATGTCACATAAAAACATGCCTAAATCAAAGCTTCCCTCCTCGACCAAAACTTACGAAAATAGAAATTTGGTCATAATCCAATGGAAAAACTACTGAATTCTCCAAAACAATGATCCCAGAAAGCAAGTTTTCATGCACTGTCTTTGGCCCAATTGGACCTTCTCCCTAGGACAAGTTACACAGGTTACGCACTTGCTCGCAAGCAAACAGCTAACAATTTACTAAAACAATAACGGCCAGCAAAGATTGAATAAATTATTTTTTTCAAAAATTCATTTTTTCCATACCTCAGTTACAGCAATGGGCGTAGGAATTATCAGGATTTGCGGCAAACTTTTTAATCAAAGAAATGAACTGTAGGGGCTTACTAGAAGGCAACATTTTTGCTACTCGTTTTACGAAAAATTAATTGAAAAACATTCATGGGGTCTTCAAAAAATTTTGAGAATGAATCCACTAATGGTACGCATTTTATAAAAGGCTACCGAAGGTATAATTTCGCAGAAAAAAAGAAATTTTTTGCTTCAAAAGTACCGAAAATTGGTACAGAGTACCGTTATCGTCGTTACTTTTTAACAAATGTACCGTCATCGGTACCAACGATACGTTTTTAGCAAAAAATATCGATATCGTTGCTACTTTTAAAGAACCGAGTGCGCCCAGCTCTGGTTGTATAAATTTCATTTACAAACGGTTCTCTGGCACTGAAGATATGTTTGCCCTTACACACCCATTTGTGGGTTTTCCTGCAGCAAAAACTCGGTTTTTTCTCTTTCACACACCATTTGCGAAAACAGACCTTTAATCTTCTCGGGGTCCACGGAGTTATCTGAATATGCATAGTGGTCCATGGACCAAAATGAGTTGAGAAACCCTGCTCTGGAATAAAAGCCGGATATTAGCAAATAAGACTGTAACTTACATGGGCATTCCCGGTTGAATTTTTATCGCAAGGTTGTAAGCATTGAGTGCTCCCACGTAGTTACCGGTCGAGTACAGTTGTCTGAAATCAAGCAGTCGTTTAAATAATGCGTCTTTACCTTCCCCAGCTTCGCTTCGAGATGTTCCGCACGCCATTCACGATTTCAAAATGCAATCAAACAGGTTTTGGTGACAAAGGCAATCATCGAGTTAATGAATCAAACGTATATTGACGTATGCTTTCAGACGAGACGACTTTGTCAACGCAAAACGATGCAAAAAAATTGAGACAGCGATATTAAAAGTTTAGCCTAAATGTAAAAAAATTAGACTAGATGTAAGTAGTATTAAACTGGCATTAAAAACAAGTACGAACCCTCCTTTGTCTTTCAGCCAAATAGGATCTTTCTCATGTTCTGCCAAATCTGGTTCTTCAACTTCGAACTGCTTTCTAGCATTCGCTTGCTTCTGCAGCCACTGAAATAGTAAAGCCGCTTTTACCAAGTTAACTCACGAACTAGCCAACGCACCAAGAAAGTTTAAAAAACACATCGACCTTGTAATACAACGAAACAATAGCATAATATTATTCATCGAGTGTATTCACCTCATTTTCTTCAGCAGCTTTCGATTCACGTTGTGGAGTAGGAAATACTCGGGGAGTGAAATTAACTGTGATTTTTCCTCCTTGTCTTGGTTCGCTTGCTTTGGTTTTTGTGTTCTTTTTTTTAATCTGAATTTCTCCATTTGGTTTGTTTTCTTTTTCTTTTTGAATATCTGTGGAGAAAAACGAATGACTGAGTAAGAAACGGCCCAGCGGTACTGCAAGCATGCGACAGATCCTACGGTTAGATTCTGGTTCGATTCGTGGCTGAAGCCGATCGCATTTGACATAGCCTGCACATGAGGTAGCTGCTGACTAGAAGAGCGTATGCTCACTTCGTAGTCTCCCTCGACTACTGTTGAATTTTCAGTTCAATCATTATACTAATTTGAGTAATTACTGTTGTAACAATTTGAAAATAATCTCAGTTATTATATTTACAAAATAACCATAAGATTTGGATATCTCCAAACGTTTTATAGTTAACTTCAAATTTAATACGGAAAGTTTGAAATCAGCATTCATTTTCAAGAAAGCATGACTTCGTGCAACAATAAAAATGATCGGCCTAGTTGACAATCGATCCCCCTCTCCTGGATACTACTGGCATTGCAATATTGCATTTCATGAAACAATAGGCGTATTTTAACATTGCTGAAACTTATTGATCAATCAATAACTTAGTGTTTTCAGCACCCTAACCTGAATCTTGAACAAAAACTTCGTACGCTGTTGAACAATAGACAGCCAGAAATATACAAATATAAACATAGCAAACAGACACATACCAGCTACAAGGTAGATCTGCTTACTACCGCAGACATTATCAAGTTTGACCTGTGAAATCTTAGCCCCCACTTAAAACGAAAGAGTTAAGAGTATTGTCAGTGATAATGAAACTCAGGCATTACAATTATGGATCCATTCGAAATCATCACTACCTGCCGTTTTTGTCGGTTTTTCGATTTCAGTGATTTTGCATGAAGCTAATTCATCTTCAAACTGAACTTCATTAAAAATCAATGCATTTTCGCAGGTTTCTTTCTCTTCAAACTTTTGCGATTTATAAATTTCCAATAGTTTCAATTTTTCTTTTTCTGCTTCCAATCTCTTCTGCTCTTTCCATTGATCAAGTTCATGCATGGTGCGAATACGTTCACTTTCTTTTATATCTTCTATTCGTGATCGGTCGCTTTCTTCGAGCTGAGGCAAAACATGGGACCTTATTTGGTAACACATTGGCACGGAGATGCGCAATGTAGTCTTCACGACGGCTATCACGCAAGGTAGTGGTTGAAATCCTACTCAAGCTATGTTGTTGCATTATCTCTGCCTAGTTGATTACCAAAAACAAATTAAGTCAAAATGTAACAGAAAAATGTCAACCCTGCAGCAAACCTAGATTTGCGCTTGCGACGCTTTCTAATGAAAGGAGGGTAAAAATATGATTGTTCATTCTAAATTTATGTCAGCAACCCTACTGCCTTGTAGGAGTATGCCTATTGAGGCGAAGGCTAGGCCCACCGCCGAAAACTGTGGTTGGCGTCAGCAAGGGCATGCGGCTGTTAAATCTTTGCTCCAAAAATCTCGTTATGACTGCAAATAAAAAACAAATGGCCCCTAGTCCCCGGCAGCCCTTAAGTGGGCAGGGGGTGCGAAGAATCTCCGGGTTGGGGGGAATGAAGTTTGGGAGTTGGAATGTGGGAAGTATATGTGGAAGAGGAACGGAGGTTTGCGAAGAGCTACGAAAGAGAAACGTAGATGTATGCTGCATACAGGAAGTGAGATGGAGAGGTGAAGGAGCTCGATTTATGGGTGTTAAAGAACGGAGATACAAGTTTTGGTGGTCAGGAAACGATGCTAGGGTAGGCGGAGTGGGTATTTTGGCGAAAGAAGAACTATGTAGCAATGTGGTGGAAGTTCGAAGAAGAAGCGATAGGGTGATGTCGATGGTGATGATGATTGGAAAAGAGATCATGAGAGTGATATGTGCGTATGGTCCTCAATGTGGAAGATCAGTGGCAGAGAAGCAACGCTTCTATGATGAACTGGCTTGTGAATGGGACCTTAAGAGCAACAATGAAATGGTGATGGGTTTGGGAGATTTTAATGGACATGTGGGACAATCAGTCGATGGATTTGAGAATGTACATGGAGGAAATGGAGTAGGTGAGAGAAATATGGAAGGAAGATTACTATTAGAGTTCTGCGATGAGAAAGAGTTATGCGTGGCCAACACATGGTTTAAGAAGAAGGAAGAGAGAAAGATAACGTACAGATCTGGAGGAAATGGAACAGAAATTGACTTTGTGCTGGTTGGAAGAAATCAAAGGAAATATGTGACTGATGTAAAGGTGATTCCGGGAGAGTTACAGCATGGTCTTATAGTTGCTAATGTACGAGGTAGAAGACTGAAAAGACCTGGGAGGAAAACTAACATCATATGTAGAAGAGTGTGGAAATTGAAAGAAGAGGAGACAAAAAGCAACTTTAAGCAGAGAGTAAGAGAGTTGGTGGATATGGAAGCTCCTGATTTGTGGAAATCTTTCAAAGAAGGAGTCTTGAAAGCATGTGATGAATTGTGTGGAAAGAAAACTTTACGTAGACATGGAGGAAGCACATGGTGGTGGAATGATAATGTTAAGGATGCTATTGCGAGGAAGAAGGAAGCGTACAAGACATGGTGCAATGCAAGATCTGAAGAGAACAAGGAGGTGTACAATAGCTTAAAGAAGAAAGCAAAAAAAGTGGTGGCAAGAACCATGAAAATAGAGGCTGAAAAAGAACTGAACGAATTGGGCAAGACCCCGAACAGCATTTTTAAGTTTTTAAAGTCCATGAAAAGAGATGGGAAAGATGTTGAAGGTGGAAGTTGCTTAAGAGACAGTGCTGGAAGGCTGGCTTTCTCGGAGGATGACAGGAAAAGAGTTTGGAAAGAACACATGGAGAAGATTATGAACGAAGAAAACGTGTGGGATCAGGTGACCGATGCAGACATGATAGAAGGACCCATAGAGAGGATTACTCCTGCAGAGGTGCTAAATGCCATAAAGGTTATGAAAACAGGAAGAGCAGCTGGTTTGTCAGAAGTAAACATCGAAATGATAAATGCAAGTGGCCAAGTTGGAGTAGAGGTGATGACAGAACTATGTCAGAAAGTATTGGATGGAGCAGGTATGCCAGACGAATGGAAGACAAGTGTAATGTTGCCAATTTTCAAACGAAAGGGTGACGTAAGGAGTTGTGCTTCTTATAGAGGTGTGAAATTATTGGAGCACGGAATGAAGGTTGTAGAACGAGTATTGGAAAAGAGGATACGAGGGATGATAGCTCTGGATGATATGCAGTTTGGATTTATGCCTGGAAGGGGGACGATAGATGCACTATTTGTAGTGAGGAGATTGCAAGAAGTATACCGCGAGATGGATAAATGTTTGTACATGTGCTTTGTTGATTTGGAGAAGGCGTTTGACAGAGTTCCAAGAAAAGTGGTAGAATGGGCACTGAGAAAAAGATGTGTACCGGAGGGAATGGTGAAAGCAGTGATGAGTCTATATGAAGGGGCCACAACAAAAGTAAGAGTCGGGTCGGGATACTCTGACGAATTTTCTGTGACAGTAGGAGTACATCAAGGTTCAGTACTGTCACCATTGCTGTTTGCCATTGTAATGGATGTTGTGACAGAAAAGGCAAGAGAAGGCTTGATGAATGAAGTGCTGTACGCAGACGATTTGGTGCTAATGGGAGATTCTATGGAGGAGCTGCGTTATAAGTTTGGAAGGTGGAGAGAGTCTCTGGAATGTAAAGGTTTGAAGGTAAACAACATAAAAACGAAAGTGATGGTGAGTGGAACAGATGGAGAGATACAAAAGAGTAAGACTGATCCATGCGGAGTGTGTGGGAGAAGAGTGATGGTGAACTCTTTGCTATGTACTAAATGTGGTTGTTGGATTCATGGAAGGTGTGCGAAAATCAAGAGGGTGTCAAGGGCCCTTGCAAAAGGATTTGTCTGTGAAGTATGCAGGCGTGGGATGACGGGAACGCGGCTGCCACAGGAGAAGCTGTGTGATGGAGTGGAGACTGTTAAAAGTTTTTGCTATTTGGGCGATAGACTTAATGCGAGTGGTGGATCTGAGGCGGCGGTGACAGCAAGAACGAGAATTGGATGGTTGAAGTTCAGAGAATGTGGTGAGGTGCTCTATGGTAGAAGGTTTTCGCTTAAGATAAAAGGAAG
Source organism: Trididemnum miniatum (assembly GCA_964006365.1). Classification (NCBI taxonomy): domain Eukaryota; kingdom Metazoa; phylum Chordata; class Ascidiacea; order Aplousobranchia; family Didemnidae; genus Trididemnum; species Trididemnum miniatum. The sequence continues at coordinate 26,318,203 of OZ023232.1, read as the reverse complement.
AGTGTATCAGAGCTGTGTGCGTTCAGCGATTCTGTATGGGAGTGAAACGTGGTGTCTAACGGAAGGAGAAGTTGCGATTTTGAGAAGAACAGAGAGAGCTATGTTGAGAGCCATGTGTGGTGTTAAGTTAATGGACAAGAAAATCACGAAAGAATTGATGGAGATGTTGGGTTTGGTTGAGTCGTTGGAAATGATAGCGAAGGCGAATGCTGTGAGGTGGTATGGCCATGTGCTGAGAAGGGAAGATGGTAACATCTTGAGAAAGGCTCTAGACTTGGAAGTTATGGGTAAAAGAAGAAGAGGTCGGCCAAAAGGCACATGGAAGAGAAAAGTTGAAGAAGAAGTGAAGAAGTTGGGGTTAGAAAAGGAAGATGCCTTGGATCGAGAGAAATGGAGACGGGCGGTATGGAAATGCAGTCAAATGGGGTGAATCCGGCCACCTCCGTTGACGGGGAGAACACCGGATAATTCTGGACATCATCACATCATCATCATTCCTGTGAGAACTTCATAGCATAGCAAACTCTTGACCATACAGGTAATCATCGGCACTAGCAATAACTGTTTAGGCTATATAGTTCAGATGACAACTTTGCATGCTCCATTATCTAATTAAACATTTTAAGTTTAGTGGCAATCATAAACTGATAGTATTCTTGAACCAAAAGTATTATGAAAAATCTTCGTAGCCATATTACAGCTGCTTTACCCATACCAAACCAGCCTTCACGAGCAAACGCTTAAAATCTTACTTTCATCATTTCTTTAAGTGAATACTTTTTATTTTTTTCTTTGATTTCCATTTTTTCTTTTGCCTTTTCTTCATTTTTTTGTTGCACATACGTCAATGCTTCTTGTCGCTTTTTTGCCATGAAAGCTTTGTCGTCTGTTAAAAATACATCAAAAATATTTTCACCGAAACGAAACAGCACTACTCGCAACTCTATTCATTGCAATACTGCTAAATTCAATGACTTTATAACACCACTTATAAATTTTGATTTCTACATTTTTCACCTGCATGAGGAGATAATAATTGTGACCATATTTCTGCTTCTTCTTTTACTAGGGTGAAAGTTATGCATCCATCTTTGATACGTGCTTTACTGTTAACATCATCAATCACATCAAAAACTAAAGCTTCAAATAGGAAAGGAGGGTAGCTTACCTAAACACAAATTAATAGGCTAGAAAAATTGTTAAGCAAAAACAAGGTGACTAAGAGGTACTAGAAATTATGAAACCATGCTGATTGAATTGGAGCTAAATTTACCCGGGCAGTCAGTTTCAGTAAAACTATTTCACAAACACATCAGCCTGAAGGTAAACATGAAGTTCCCGCAATAACCGCCAAGCTAAAATGCCTAGAAGACCTTGGCAAGAGTCGCAGAAGTTCAAAAAAATTGAACGAACAGCTGCTGTAAATTACAAATTCAGATTAACTGAACTTAATTAATTAAAAAATTTCACAGCTATCAGGAGTCAGGACAGTAAAAAATTAAACAGTAATGGGTGAATGAGTTCGCACTCTTTGAGTCAGCAGCCCCCGGCGTACGTCGAATGTGATCGGCTCCAGCTGCGATTCGAACCGGTCACGTAGGATCTGTAACCTGTGCGCGGTGTCGCTAGGCCGTGTTATCAATAAACTTACATCACAAATGCTGTTTTTCTCCAATTGGAACTAATAAACACACTGACTTGGGTGAAAAAACCTATATGCGAAATAATGTACCTTGATAAATTCTCTTGAACAAAATATATCTACTTTGGATGCTTTTACTCCTTTCAAAGGAACAGTTATATAAACATTTTGTTCTGTTTCAGACCACTGATAATCTTTTATTAATATAGGCATATTTTTGACCTAAAATATGCAAAATATAAAAATGTTATCATAAGAGAAAAAATAAAAAGGAACGTAGCAATAATCAGAAGATAAGTTAGCCTGCAACGCTTCTGCAAGCATAGCACAGAATATCCTCCTACAAAAGTTAGTTTCTCGCTTGGAGGGCAAGAATGCGTTTGAACTAACCAACTCATTAATATCAAAATGTATTTCACTAGCAATCAACCCCACGTCTGATTAGCACGTCCAAATTGTGCGTCCCAATTACCAGTGCTGTCCATTAATCCGCTTTTAATTAAATATTAGTTTAATTGCATAGCTGTAGGCGAAAAACATAGCATTTTAATGAAGTATCTACTATCTAGAGAACAATTGATTTAGTGGTTTTAAAATTGCGCAAATAAAGACCGGCATAGTTAAGAATGTAGCATGAACATAAGAAACTGAAATCATCAATCGAAAACGTTGCAAATATTTAGTAACGTAACTGTCCACTGAGAACAGTCTACCAATACATGCTTAATCATAGTTCAAATTACCTGCAGCAATAATACTCAGAAAACAAACAGCGGTACTAACCACACTAATTATTATGAAACTTTCAATTCTGCTCTCGTGGAGCAAATGCATTCTCATACAGCATGATTACGAATCAAAAAAGAATCTGCAATTGTTAGGCTACTGATTTTCTTAAAACGGTAGCAAGATAACACAAAACATAACAATGAAACAGGCACAAAAAATGCAACAACAAAATAAAAAAACTTTGCACACTATTACAAAACGGTGAATGCATCGATTCAACAAAGCAGCATAAAGTTTGCTTCTATTGTAACACCAAACTCCTAAAATACAGGTAGCAAAATCAATCCCAGCAGAACAAAAGACATTTTTAACCTCATCGTCACATCATATTTGAGGCCAAAAAAGGCCGCATTGGTGACAAAGCAAAAAGTAAAAATCGGTTGCCACTTCCACAAAACCAACCATAATTAAATAAATAAATAGCTGAGGTTATTTTAATATTATTTTGAACTGAAACAGTAATTAAGGGAAACTGCGAAGTGAGCTTGCGCTCTTCTAGTCAGTAGCCGCCCGGTACATATATCAAATGCAATCGGCTCCAGCCGTGAATCAAACCTGTCTCGTACGATCTACAACTGCGCAAGGTATCGCTAGGCCCTGACAATTAAACGATGTTGCACCTTTATCGCAGCATCTAAGCGCCATGCCTCTGCCATCCAATCATCCCAAAAGAACCACAAACGTCTGATGACTACATACTCCACATCACAAGCAAAATATGAGTGAGAACAAATGTAACCACATAAAAATTGAATTTTCACGTCTTGTAACTTGATAGAGTAGTATCTTTGCTTGCAATAAGGGCAAAACATCTTGGCGATACAACTGGATCAAAAATAGGCGCTAATTCACTGCAAATACCTGCAACAACATTTTATATTTAACAAGCTTTCCTTTGCCACTAAAAATTCTAGCACAACATTACCATTTTCAGCCAGATACAGCATTCTATCCAGCAATATCACGCTTTCCACAACAGGGCCGATCATCATTCCCAAAGAAAACATAACAATTACTTTGTTCCACTGTCCTAACATTTCATCAATGCCACTATTATCAAGTTCTTCATCAGCTGGTACTTCCAAATTTAAACGTTCAAAAGCTTTTTTAGCATACCTAAACAAAACATTTATGTATTTTGTTGCATACTTATCCTCCTAGCACGGAACACGACAACTGACCGCCGCAAACTGGCCGCGAGACAACTGACCGCCGTAAAGTGGCCGCTATGCAAACTGACCGCGAAGCAAACTCGCCACCACGACAACTGACCGTAAAAGCACGAGGCTTGAAAAACCACTTCGCACCTTACCGCTTCTCGAATAATTGTTTACTTAATGACCGTGTGAATTTGGTAGCAACTTCGCACCTTATCGCCTCTGAAATAGTTGTTTACTTGATGATCTTCAATTATCCAACTAATGCACAGCACTCCTGCTGTGAGCCTTGACCACCGCGACATCACAGTCATTTCCTAGAGGTTTGAAAAACGTTTTGCATTAATCGCAAATGCGATGTTTCGACTTCCTTCTACTGGAGTTAATACTTCGAAGATTTTTTAATTTTTTGATATGATTATTACTTTGTTTTTGATCAATGTATCTTGAAATGCTTTCATGTGAGATCTGTTCCCAAGCACCCCACCGAGCAACCACAATTTGGGACATTTCTTCTATATTTCTACTTCATAATTCATAGTTTGAACGGTTACAATCATTTTAGTAAATATATTATGACTTGCAATTCAGAAATAGAAGCGTTATTATGCTGCAATTCACGTTTCAAGCGAACGTGCTTTTGAAGCTTTAGGTTCAAACTCTAGTTATTATCAAATTAACTCGGTCATTAAGTGAACAATTATTCGAGAAGCGGCAAGGTGCAAAGTTACTATCAAATTAACTCGGATATTAAGTAAACGATTGTCGCGAAGCGGTAAGGTGCGAAGTGGTTTTTCGAGCCTTGTGCTTGGCGGTCAGTTGTCGTGGTGGCGAGTTTGCTTCGCGGTCAGTTTGCATGGCGGCCACTTAACGGCGGTCAGTTGTCTCGCGGCCAGTTTGCGGCGGTCAGTTGTCCGTGTTCGTCCTAACACGAGAAAGCGATCAAACTCGCTTAGGACTTGCCAGCGATCTGTCTACCGCTCCAAGACGGGGGAATCCCGCTAAATGCCTTTCCCAACGGCACAAATAAACTTGCCAGCTTGTTCTCCACACTGTCCCTTTAATGCTGAGCGTCAAGCAGGGAAGCTGTGTAATTGTGTATACCAATTTTAAAGTGTTTGGTTTGACTCGACTCGGAATTAAACCCAAACCTACAGCTCCCGAGGCGGACACTCTCACCACTCGGCAATTCGACTTGTTAAACACTATCACATTTACACATCCAATTCGGCGTGACTCATATAGTAGAGAAGGTTAAGATAATGTTTTCATAAAATAATCATCTTATCCTAAGGATAGCCACCTTAACTTGGTGGGAAGGTTTGAGTTTTCAAGGACCCTTAGAGCAATGCCGTCATAGTGTTTAATCACTTCCATCAGGGTTACCTATGGCGGTAAGGTCGAAGGAGAGGAACAGACTAAGTAGTAATCCAATGCTGTAGCTAAATGAAAAAGTGTAACAACAATATTCATGCTGCATCGGATGGCGCGCACAATAAAAAGGTCCGCGTTCGAGTTTTAGGCAGAAGGACTCGTTTGAAAAGTAAGCTACAGTCTCCCTCACAACTTGACCGTCACCGTAAACCCACCAACGCAGTCACTGAGCGTTTGGAGAGGCAAATGGGGGCAGCGCACTAAAAATGTGCTCGAGTTGGACCAAACTGCCGGGATCCGCTACCGAAACCGGAACGGTTCGTCACTGACAGGAAAAGAGCAGGAGCTTGTGTGGGAAGCCCAGCAGTATCGCCTTGATATTGTTGGAATTTCATCAACAAAGAGCCGGGGTTCTGGAACTGTCGAGTTGAACGGTAGGGTGGAATATTTTCTACTCATGTGTTGATGCAGCAATGTCTGCTCAAGCTGGTATTGGCTTACTTGTGATCCCCAACATGGCTGAGTGTGTCGTTGACTGAGTATCACTGGGAGGAAGGGTTGGTCTTCTAAAGCTAAGGCTGCAGGAGCGATCTCTGCGTGTCTTGCAGGTGTACTCACCTGACATGGCATCACAGTACGAAGCCTTTCTGGAGGAAGTTGAGGTTGCATTGGAAAAAGCAACTTCATCAGAATCCCTAGTCTTTTGCGGCAGTTTCAATGCACATGTGGGCATCGACAATGCAACCTGGAAAAGTGTTATTGGGCAACATGGTCACCCCGGCATTAACAAGAACGGAGATGTTTATTGCAGTTCTGTGCCACCAATGGGCTGTGCATAATGACCACATTTTTTCAGCACAAAAGAATTCGTAAGTACACCTGGTACAGAGACTCCGTGGGACAACGCTTCCTGATTCATGTTTGTATCGTTACGGCGGACTTGTTTTCTACCGTGTTTCATGTTTGTGTTAAAAGAGGGGCTAAATTGTCGATTGATCACCACCTAGTTATCTGCACTTTGCAACTTTTGAAACCCTTGAGAAAACGAAAGACTTTTCGACCACGAAAAGCTTATCGAATCAAGTGGGAATTATTGGCTGACAAAGAAGTACGAACCGCAATTGCTGACAACATTGCACCTAAGTTTAAAGAACTTCCAACCTCTACGGAAGATATAGAAACTGAGTGGTATTTGTTTCGAACAGCAGTCATTACGTCCGCTACTAACTGTTGTAGACGTAAGCGTGTTAAAGGACGAAGAGCAGCGAGAAAAGAACTCCTTGGTGGAACCAGGAAGTTACAGAAGCTATTCGTGCAAAAGAAATGACCTATAAGACCTGACTTGCAAATAAGTCATCAGCTGAACTTCGTTCGTTCCCACTCTGAAGCACATAAGGCGGCAGCCACTGAAGTTAAACAGCCAAAGGAAAGGGCCTGGAAGGAATTTGGAGAAAGGTTGGACAATAATTTTAAAATGGCAAACAAAGTATTCTCGCAAACCATTCGCCGTTTGCGTGGAAAAAGATCTCAAGCAGCTTTCTTCATCGAAAATTTAAATGGTGTCACTCTAAAAGATCAAGATGCTATTTTGAATCGGAGGAGAGAATACTTTAGTGATCTTTTAAACCCAGTTGATGCTACATCGACACAAATTCATGAGGAACAGGTTGGGAAAGATATTCAAATAACCGAAGCAGATGTGAATGCAGCTATCAAATCATTGAAAACTGGAAAAGCACCTGGTGAGGATGATATCAGACCTGAAAATGTTGAAAGCAATGAACATATATGGTGTTCGTTGGCTGACTCGTGTTTGTAAGGTGGCGTGTAGGACTGGGCAAGCACCAAAGCAATGGCAAACCAGTGTGCTAATACCTATCCACAAAAAAGGAGACAAGAGAAAATGCACCAATTATAGGGGCATATCTCTCGTCAGTGTCCCGGGTAAGGCCTATGCCAAGTGCCTTGAAAAAAAAATGCCGTGAAATAGTCGAGTCTAAACTAACGGATGCTCAGTGTGGCTTTCGTCCTGGCCGAAACACAAGGGAACAATCTCTGCCTTGCAGCAAATCATAGAAAAATCGTGGAAATATGGGAAAGAGATCAATGCATGTTCTGTTGATGTTGAAAAGTATATGATCGCATACCTAGAGACAAGCTTTGGGCGGTGCTGTTACAGTATGGCATTGATGGCCAGTCACTAACTGCTACCAAGTCGCTGTGCATGCATTCCGAGGCCTATGTTCGTGTTAACAGCGCAACGAAAAAACTTTTCAGAGAAAGTGTGGGACTATGGCAAAGCCAGTTAAGAAAAGTGAGTCTTGCGGCGAAATAAACATCGGTGATCGCACTCTACAACGTCTGTTATGTGCAGATGATCTTGTGCTACTCGGCTCCACCGAAAATGGTCTCCAGCAAGCTCTAGACAGGTTTTTGGATGCATGCTCTGTGGCCGGAATGAAAATCAGTACAACATAAACAAAAACCATGTGTCTGTCCAGACAACCAAAGCAGTGTTTTCTCTAAGGTGGTGGAGTACCACTAAAACGGTCTGAGAAATTCAGGTACCTCGGCGTCTTATTCACAAGTGATGGCAGACAAAATAGCGAATTGGATATCCGCATCGGAAAAGCAAGTGCAGTAATGCGCCAGCTCCACCGTTCTGTGGTACTGAAACGGGCGCTTTGCACCAGAGCAAAGCTACTTATTTTCAGATCAGTCTATGTTCCTATTCTGGCTTATCGCCATGACTGTTGGATCATGAATGAGAAAGAGAGGTCTCGAGTCCAAGCAGCCGAGATGGGATTCTTGCAAAGAATTAGCGGTTTCACCTCGTTGGACAAGGTTAAAAGTGCAGATATTCATGAATCCCTGAACATCGAATCGCTGCTTTTCCGACAAGAAAGATCGCAACTGCGTTGGCACGGACATGTGACACGAATGTCCCAGAAAAGAACAGTCAAAAAACTGCTCTGTTCAACACCGATTGGTCGAACATCCCGAGGCAGTTCCACAACTTGATGGCGAGATTACGTTGAAGAACTTAGTAGGTCTCGCCCAGACATCCCACCAGAGCATCTATCCTTTGTTGAAGAGGATCAAGATGCTCGGAGGCTCCAACTCGAGCAGCTGCCCCCGAGACCCCCCAAGGATAAGCGGGTCAAGAAAAGCAAGTAAGTAAGCTAGTAAAATAACCACAAATGAGAATAGCATCTAGTCATGTTTGCTTATTCTAAATAAGATCACTACCACAAACAAAATTTGGCCTTGTTTGACAAAAAATTAGATTGTTTAAAGTTAAACATAGCTTCACCAAGAATAAATCTATATCAAGTAAAACTAAGAAACCAGCCTCAGATAAAATTTGGTAAAAAGTATATAAAAACTAGTAAAAGATAAAATCGATTTCGACCTCAAAGGTCATCGTCAGTCATCTAAAAAAAATAAATATATATATCTCAATAACTAAGTACACTAGAACAATATGTTATACTCAAACTGAATACACTGACTGGTCAAAACGTTACACTCAATTTGATAAAAATATCTAACCACAGCAAAGCCTGTAATCTCGATGTGTCACAGTTCAAACAGCAGGTGTCAAATTAAGAGCGGAAACACGAAAACAGTGCGAAAAACAAGCGGAAAATTATTTGATTTTAGGCAATGAGGTCTTAGCAATGTTGATTTTAGCATCCAAGTTCGAAACCCATATACTTTCAAAATAGTCTAATTTATCGACTGGAGGTTGTTGTAAAAAAATGACTTCGTAGCATTCGTAAATTTTTTTAAACCAAAAAATTCCCACAAAGTCAACAAGCCTTTGGTTTGGCCTCCCCATACAGCACCATTCTTTCTCTCACACCCAAAGAAAAGGAACTAAACCCCAATGCTATGATTACTTACAAAAAGCCCTCTACCCTACAAACCATACTTACGAACTATAAACAAATCTCCCTCAACTTGTCGGGCAATATTAAACAGTCTGGACCATGTTCGAAATGTGCTTTATGCGGTAATTTTGCAAATCACAAAAACATGGTGGTTACCACATCTTCGCTTTCTAACAAGGCAGGTCGTTTGTTTCATCTTAAGCAGCGTCTTGATTGTACAAATTTTGGGATATATGCCGCAAGGTGTCGTATTTGTGCCGAGTTTTATGTTGGTCAGACCAAAAATCGTTTTAGCGTACGTTGGTCTGGCCACCGTACTTCTTGGAGATCTCATTGTTTGGAGAATCGGGACAAAGCAGCGCTACTCATACATTTCAAATCCAAACATAGTAATTTCATTGATTTCAATACCAAAATTTACGAATGCTACGAAGTCATTTTTTTACAAGAACCTCCAGTCGATAAATTAGACTATTTTGAAAGTATATGGGTTTTCGAACTTGGATGCTAAAATCAACATTGCTAAGACCTCATTGCCTAAAATCAAATAATTTTCCGCTTGTTTTTCGCACTGTTTTCGTGTTTCCGCTCTTAATTTGACACCTGCTGTTTGAACTGTGACACATCGAGATTACAGGCTTTGCTGTGGTTAGATATTTTTTATCAAATTGAGTGTAACGTTTTGACCAGTCAGTGTATTCAGTTTTGAGTATAACATATTGTTCTAGTGTACTTAGTTATTGAGATATATATATTTATTTTTTTTAGATGACTGACGATGACCTTTGAGGTCGAAATCGATTTTATCTTTTACTAGTTTTTAATATACTTTTTACCAAATTTTATCTGAGGCTGGTTTCTTAGTTTTACTTGATATAGATTTATTCATGATACGAATGCTGAGAAACCGCTTCTATTTTATCATCACTTTTTTACTTTGGAGTTCTAAGTTGAGGGTGATTCAGGAAACCAACCAAAGTAGCTTCACCAAGTGCAGACCATCAGGCAAATTGCGATTTCAAACAAGAGTAAAGTGAACTACGTTAAGCTGCATCAAAACCTTATTTAAAATGTCAAAATATAAGTTACGGGTTTTTCAAAACGTCAAAATTTTTAATGAAACAAGCTTCATAAAGTACACTGATAAAATTCTTAGCTAAGTTAGTAGCCTAGGCGCAAAATTGAAAACAAAGAGAAATTAAATCTTACTCTTTGAAGGAAAGTAGGTGAGTTTTATTTATACTTTTTACGGCAGGACGTTTCATGCCAGGATTATGCTTCCGTATCAAGTATTCTAGAACAGCTCGATAACACTGGATTTTCAAACGAGGATCATCATCTAAAAAAAATAGAAATATATCGATAACCTTGAAGAAAGTTTATTCAAACGACAGTTGACGTGAAGTTGACATACTTTTTAATCTATTTGCGAATGCTTCAATTCCATGGCAAGCGAGCTTCAAAGCTGTATACGATAACTGGTGGCCGCAAATGCTTTTTACATATTCGCTCATAGGATAGCAAATTCGGTTTTTCACACAAGTTTTTGATCGAAATTCTTTGCCGGGATCACCACTGTCAGTAGTTACTTTGATGTAGCAGCAAGCGACTGACACCAGAGCTTGAATATCTTCACTTTCTTTAAACAATCTTATCATTGTCGCACTCAAATCTCCGCATGCGTGCAAACCAGTAAGTAGGCAGCGCTGTGTAGATAAGTTGTCTCCTAAAAAACAGTGATTCAAGCTCATGTTTGGAAGCAAATAGAAAGAATGAGTAATGATCGGTTTTTGAAGCCATAAGGGACTCGATAAAAACGTTTTTTAAATGCCTGTATCAAACACCACAACAACGCACGATATAATATGCTTAAATTATGACAATCAATCTGTTCAAGTCAAAAAACGATGTCATAAAAAATAGTTGTACCACACGAAGCCGATCACTTTAAATAATCTTCACTCGGTGTACTCTGGTATTTGAAATCGTGGTTTTGCAACGCTGAAACCGCAAACTGTTAAAATGATTTTTGCACAGCTCAGATCGAAACTCAAGCGTAAACTGTTCAAGTCTGCATAGAGCTGGGATCACCGATTGCGATCAAAACTTAACAAAGCATTTTTCGATCACAACTTCGCCTACATAAAAGCACACAATTTTGGGAGTTAAATGCGCTGAAACTTTGCGAGAACGAACAAGCCTTGTCATATTTGCGCAAAGCAAGCCCCTAAACAGACTAAGGCAATTTATGAGCACAGAGAAATTTATACAGACAATAGTTGCAATTTTCATAAATCAAAACACCATTATTTCTAATGTTAGTATACCAGAAAATGATGTAGATATAACTTTTAAAAATTCAGCGTGGTGAACATCTGGCAAAATCGTACATTGCTGATGAATTGGAAGACTGATATCTTCGTGTGGATCAGAGTCACTCTTAATGCATCTAAAAAATGATGAGTTTACAGATACTCTCAAACAAAACTTTAAGGAGATTCGAAGAGAAGATATTCTAAACAAATTATAAAAATTTCAAAAAAATTCTGATTACTCACCTTTTTGCTTCAACATCGAATTTTCGAGCAAGTTTTACATAATCTTCTTCATGCTCCAATGCAACCACAGGCAGGTTATAACCAAGGTTTAACAATCGTGATAAATGACCTTGTCCAGATCCAACATCCTAGATATTTTAAATTAAAGAACCTTTCTTGTTACCATTATGAGTGCCGTTTGGAAAAAAATAATTTAGGTTTTCACATGTTTTTTCGGCTAATTTAAGCTACATTTAGTCCAATACATTATATAAGAAATTTCCTATATGTATATAGGACAAATAAGTGGTTTAAAACAGCCGAAAACACAGACGCAAAACATGTAGGAAATTTTCTATATGTTATATCACACAAATTATTGCTCACATCAGCCAAAAATTGCAGTGTAAAACATATAGGAAATTTCCTATATATTATATAAGACACATTATTGCTCAAATTAGCCAAAAAACTTATACGGAAAAGATATAGGAAATTTCCTATAATATATAAGACAAATTATTGCTCAAATTAGCCAAAAAACTTATACGCAAAAGATATAGGAAATTTCCTGTATAATATATAAGACAAATTATTGCATAAATTAGCCAAAAAAAGCAGCGCAAAAGATATAGGAAATTTCCTGTATAATATATAAGACAAATTATTGCATAAATTAGCCAATAAAAGCAGCGCAAAACGTATAGGATGCTTTGCGTTGCTTTTTTTTGGAAAATTTATCCAATAATTTGTCTTATATTTAAGCTACATTTTGTCCAAGATATTTGCCTTATATAGGAAATTTCCTATATATTTTGTGTCAGTTTTTTCGACTATTTTAAGCCGCATATTTGCCTTATATTTAAATAGGAAATATCCTATATAATATATTGAACAAAATGTAGCTTAACTTGGCCGAAAAAACATTTGGAAAAACCTAAATTATTTTTTTCCAAACGGCGACTCATAAATTTCCTATATATACATTTTGTGTCAGTTTTTTCGGCTTTTTTAAGCCACATATTTGTCTTAAATATAAATAGGAAATATCCTATATAATATCTTGGACAAAATGTAGCTTAAATTGGCCGAAAAAACATGTGGAAAAACCTATATTATTATTTTTCAAACGGCGGCTCATATACCATATGCGAATGTACAGTAGACTTTTTAAGTGGCTTCGTTTTGTTAATGGCTCAACAAACAGCATAGCAACTTGCTACAAGAATATCAAAGCACAAGAAGCAATGCATACAAAATTTGTTTAGCTGTTGTCAAGTATTTACCACAAACTTACTATGACTGTTGAGCAATTTTCTTTCTTAAATAAATTTTCGATAACCTGTGAAAAAAGACAAGCAATAGACACAGGCAGCATATGGGAACAGGACGTTTTTTTACTCCTCAAGCAGTTGACAACATTCACAAGATATTCCTTCAATTTCGTTTAGAAGTTTTACTGTTGCATTCTGGGATATTTTGCAACCCGTAATAATGCTCTGCAGAAAAGTTCTTAACAACCATCAAACTCCATAATTAAGACTACGTATATACCAAAAGCAAAGTAGGTATAGATTCATTTTAAGTTGAACGAGTCTTGAATTCAACACAACAAATAAAAATTCTGGAAACTGAATTACGTACAGAGCAAAACGATCTCCAAAAGAATACAAAATGCTAGCAAACCTACCTCGGCAAGTGCTTGAATTTCGTGACGTTTTTTTAATCCAATGTGTTTTTGAAATATGAATTTACTGCATTTTTCAAAAAATTCGTTTCTTCTTGCTTTATTCGTGAGCTTGTCTACTTAAAAAAAGTACCTGCAGTATTTTACTTCAGTTAACATATCAAAACTTCAGCCATACAAGTAATCACTTGCACTTAATACACTTTGTAAACTAACACTACATGCGTGAATTTTTTCATCAAAAAGCTCAAACAAGTCAAAGAAATATCATATATATATATATATATATATATATAACGATGGTTCAATTTGTGATTTTAAAATTGATTAACTTTGCACTAAAAACATACTTGGTTGGTGTCTTGACATTGAGAAAACAGAAGTGCACATCTTAAACGCAAGAAATGACAAAGGTAACACAACATCAAACCTAAACAGGCAAGATCTCCAATTCAACACTTTAGTTTAAACACGTTAAGTATTATCAAGCAGTAAAGTAATTTTCTTGTCTAAATATAAACTATTTGGGAAGATCATACTAATTGATGACACAGCATCATGGCACTTCATTGTTTAATACTTTTGTCATGGTTTGAATGCCCTTAAAATTTCCAATCATTGTGAAAAGTACAAACGTACATACTTCAGTTTTCTATTGGTTACACTATTTGCACAGAACTTCAATTGACGTAGCATAACTTTACAATTTTTGATCAAAATACGTAAAAATCAAAAAAAAGATATGATCACTTTATTTATTAGTACGCCTTGTCTTAAAGCACAGTAGCTTATCAACAAACACAATGCATAAAGGGGACAAAGGCACTAATATTTATTACAAAGCAAAAATTACCCAGCAGTGGCAAAATAATTTAAGTAATACTCATACAATCAACAAATCAATCTTACTTTGACCTTGGAACACCAGGTGATAAAAATGGAGCAAAATCTGAAGGTGCAATAGCACTTAAACATTGTTGCCAGCTCTTAGGCAGCATCTTCCAATAATCATTTGTAAAAAAATCCTGTAAATCAAAACAACTTTTAAATAAGTTTCTTAAAATTATGTCTCAAGAGATTGTAAACATACAAAACTGTAGGGGTATGCCACATATCGAATATCTATCCAATATACAGCAATATCCGATGCTTTTTGAGATATCTCAATCCCCTTGACAAGGAAAATTTTATTTTTACCAATTCTACACTCTACACAATTTCCCTGAACTTTGAAAATATCCAGTATCCAGCCAGATAGAGAAGCGCTATCTGGCCATATATATACCAGATATTTTTAAAGTTCAGGGAAATTGTGTAGAGTGTAGAATTGGTAAAAATAAAATTTACCTTTTTGATATATGATGTGAAAAAATTTGGTGCAAGTTTGAAAACTTTAATTTTGTTTAAACTCTCTACAAAAAATAAAACAGAGTCCAAACCTTAGACTATACATTGATAATTTTTTATATCAAGGGGATTGAAATTTAGTTTAATAGTTTTTTTTGTTTGGCGTAATGGGTTTTGTCATCAGGAAAGCCACTTCGATGGTGTAGCAGTAAGGCAGTTATCAATCGGCCTTAAACCAAGCCGGCATAAGTTTGATGACCACCACCGTTGTTTCATCCATAATGTTTAAAAGCCTGTCTTCTGTCCTATAACTAGCATGTTCGTCTTTTGTTTAAAATAAAAAATGCAATGAGCGGCCGACATAGGAGCCAATTTTTTCTCGAAGGCATTGAGCAGGGGGAGAGAATTTTTATAGAAACTTTGTTTTCTACGTTCAAAAAATGACGTTTCAAGGTTCCAGTAGCATTGTAATGGATATGTTTCGTTAAATGTTGTGCGGTTTTGTATCGTTATGCAAGTTGAAGTCTTTAGTTCAACATCCTCAGTTCATCAATCAACCGTTTGTGTTAAAGTTTGACCTAATTTACCCATCATTGCAGATATACCGCAGAATTGATTGATTTTTTGCAGTAATTTTTTAGCGCAGGATCAATTTTTTGCAGTACTTTTATGGTAATATGGTATATAAACTATAAACCTTGCGCTTTTTAATAGCTTTGATGATAGCGCAAAACATGTGAAAATTCAAATTGGAACTTGCCTTTTACCGACTGCTTAGGGTAGTGGTTAAAGACATCGCTACCAGTGTGAGAGGCTCGCCATCGTTGCGACGTTTTTTTTTTCGGGGTTTGAAATTGCGTTGCACAGGTACGCAGATGGGTACTGCCACTCGTTACATGCTTAGGTGTAATTCCGTGAGTATAATGAAGATTTAATCTTTTTTGAAGTTTACTTTTCGATGGGTATCACAAATTGCTCACAAGTGCAAAACCACAAAAATCAACACAAAGTGTGGTAATTGCTAACTCAATTGCTTTACTCGAAAAATCACCCAACTGATGCAGGCCAAACGCTTGATAGAGTTTTCTTCTCACTTTATACAGTACCGGTATAGCACAAGCGCAAAGTTTTGTCAAAACAATGCAAAAATTTTGCGCTGTGACATTTTAGAACTGTTTTACCCTGCACCTGCTGTGCAATGTGCATGCAGTCAACTTTTAATATAATGATCAAAACATCCCAGAAGCCAGACATATTATGTTGCCTGCTTCGGGCTTTGGTATTAGATCCAAGGAAGCATTGCTCCCGCCGAATAGACGCCTGTGTCAGCCAACCGACTTGGTGTCCAATTTTTGGCACATTCTTGACCAAATCTAAACTTTTAACTTAATTCTTCTAACTCAAAAAATAAAGCTCAGCATTGAAAACGTGTTGCTACACCAATCTAGTGCCGAGGATTGGAGTTGAATCAAAAGCAATCAGCAAGATAGCAATTATATCAACTGAGTTCCTGCTGCTTGACCACGCTACTGATTCAACCAACTTAGATAGAGTTGCGATAAAGTTCATTTTTAATGGCACAATGCTTTTGAAAGTTTCCTGTGTGTCACATGATCTCATGCCATAGTTTCAAGGCTTGCTAGACGAGCAAAATGATAGTGTGGTCAAAAACTATCAAAAAATTAATTTTGGCTTAGTACCGTACTACCATCCGGTAAGTTAGATTTGCCGCATATCCGATATCCAGCAAATTTGCTATCCGGCACATTCCTACAAAACTACACTCTCAGCAACTCATCTTACCAGTGCTGAGTTTTGTACTCAAAATCTGAGGAGGGGTAGTGACCAATATGCTACAAAATATGGGGCACGTGTCAAAAAAAGTGGGGCATATGCCACAAATTACAGGGCATGTGCCTTTTTGTGGCATGTGCCACAACTTTTTGGGCATGTACCACAACTTTTTGTGGCATGTACTACAACTTTTCAAGGCATGTGCCACAACTTTTCAGGGCATGTGCTACAACTTTTTGTGGCATGTGCCTCATCTTTTCGGGGCATGTGCCACTACCTTTTGTGGGATTCTGTGGGGATTATTTTACTGTTTTGTGGGTTCACTTTTTAATCTCCTAATAAGCCAGAGTTGCTAGACAGCTAGGCAGCCACCCTCTCTCTGCTGGTACAAGGTACCATACGGTAACTACCGGTATATAATGATGCCAAAACAGCAATTTCTATAAAAATCATTACGGATACCATTAGTACTGCAAAATACTTACAATGATGTACATATCAGCAAGGAACCTGCATTCTTGCAAAAATGCAATAGAAAGATTCAAAAAACTTTGCAATTCACTCATGCCACAAAACTACCGATATACCAGTACAAATCATAGACTATTTGCTACCAGGCTACCATGATACAACCTTCATCTGGTCACAAATCACAAGATGCTGTGATTCATCTCCAACAACTGCTGACACAGCAGTACCCGTAACACAGGGACAGCTGACTAAATATAAACTACCGGCAACTAGACTAGAGCAGCTGAGCAGTCCTGCCATACCGGTAACTTAAAAAAGTTGTAAAATTTTTGTCTGCCAAAACCTCTCTTTCAAGCTTATCTGCTTATTAGCATACTCGTTTTAAGTAAAACCATCCTAGAGTTGTAGAGTAGGGTCAGTAAACTACGCAGTGTTCCCTCTAAGATGCAAAATTTGAAAAAAATGAGAAATTTTTGGCAAAACTTTCAATTTTTGCACATTGCTATAATGATTCAAAAGCAAATTAGGCTAGTTGAAATTGCTCAAGTTTTTTTGTGTCGAATAAAAGTGTTTTACCATAAAAACTCCTACCGGTATTACAAACAAAAATTATTCCAGACCTTGAATTACCTACCCTTTAATTGTTTGGGCAAATTTTCAGTGATTTTCCTCTTAGGGTAAATTCGCTTTAGTTAAAATCTTAGAGGGAACAGTGGTTTGGAGTGTCGTGTTTACGATGACCATGATCGCAAGGTTGATGGTTCAACTCCCACCCAAGCCTCGTTCTTGCGTCCTTGGATAAGATGCTTTACAGCATTTACCTCTGCTTGGTGGAATCTAACAAGCAGCAAATTGAAGAAGTCAGAAGCAAAATTCAAGCAGAAAACTCACAAGCAAGGGCAACTCCTAAACGAGTCTGGATTCGTCCTACGCATAGCGCCTCCATCCCTTTCTCGTGACAAGACACAGAAGGATAAAAATGAAGAAATTATCAGAAACCAAATCAAAGTGTAGCTATGGTGTAGTGTACAATCTAGACTACTCATACCAGTAATATCAATAGCTAAACAGCTTTTTTGTTATTGGCATATTTATCCTCCTATCTCGAGAAAGCGACGAAGCGCTGTATGAGCTCACTTAGGAGTTGCCGGCCGTTTGTCTACCACACTAAGATGGGGAAATCCCGTCAAGTGCCTTTCCCAATGGCACAACAAGTACCGGTAAACTTGCCGGCTCTCTCCACACTGTCCCTTACATGCTGAACGTCAAGCAGGGAAGCTGTGAATACCAATTTTAAACTCTTTGGTTTGACCTGACTTGGAATCGAACCCCAAGTCTACCGATCCAGAAGCAGACGCTCTATACCACTCGGTCATCTGATCGGTTCTAAGCTAACAGGCTAAGCACCCGTTCCGGTACACTACGGTAGCCTACTCTTCCATTTTCGCTGGTTTTTTAAAAAGCTTGCAATATCACCATTGGAGATAATCCGGATGATCGGATCTAACATGTCACATTTCGGAGTATGCTATATGCGACTATCCGACTCTGCTGTTAACTATCAAATAAAGTCCATATTATAACTTCGTATCATACGGACTTAGCTATTTATGGCTACGAATCTCTTCCGACTTTTTGTAATAAATATCCGATCCTGTCCGGCTCCGAAACAACGACCAAAAGTGAAAGTCAATCAATCAATCAATTTGTTTTTATTTCCGCTCTCCATAACGTCAGAAACGCACGTTCATGTGAGTTCAATAAGTGTTGGCAGAGCACGGAAAAGGGCACACGCAGCAAAACGGGTAATCGTTGAAATATGCCCGTCAAAAAGACTAGGCATGGCTGCGTGACCCTAACAATGAAAATAACAAACATTTGGATTTAACAACAAAAACACACGCGCATAGCGAACCAACACAGAAACAAAATTAATTAATAAGTTAGTCAAGCAACATGCCATAGCAAGTCCAGAATCCAACTCAGTGCGAATACTCAGAGCTGGGCACTCGGTACTTTAAAAGTAACGACGGTATCGGTAGCCAACAAATACTTTGCTAAAAAAGCACCATCGGTGCCGATAACGGTACTTTTTTTAAAAAGTGAGAACGATATCATTACTCAGTACCGATTTTCGGTACTTTTCAAACAAAATTTTTTTTCTTAAAAATTGAGTTTTGTTTTGGTTTATGTCTAGCAAAGCAACAAAATTAAAACCTTATCAAGCTTTTTCTCCCATCTGGTGCTAGTGTAAGGTCTGAGTTGTAGTCGCGCACGAATCTTGATACTGCAAGCGAACACGTCGGTTATCAACAAGGCGACAGCGGCACACTCACTAAAACAAGCATTCTCACGTATGTCAACATGTATAATCTGTTGATCTCCTGCATTAGGCTAGGTATGGAGTATACCAGCTAGCGACTGGACGTCAGGCGATAATCGGCCGACGGTCGTAACGGTCGCGATTGGCAACCCGTCGAAAATCAACGTCCAACGGTCCTACCGACCGAATATGTGCAATTCTTGAATTATAGGCTACATTGATTTGTTGTTATAGCTCACTCAAATTTGAAAACAAAGATTACTTTGCCAATTTACTTCCATTTTTTCATTAGTTCATAATCGGCCTCCAACCGATGTCGGACCAACCCTAATTTTCTCTCTTTATTTGGTCGTCGTGTCAAATATAATGTCGACGTCGGAACAATTATTCGGCAAAATTAAGCTACCGGAATCGTAAAGAACCGAAAAGTTGCTTTGCCAATTTGCTTCCTTTTTTTTATTAGTTTACAGAGTTGGGCAGTACCGCGGTACAAAAGTACAAAAGTACCGCGGTACTGGATCGCGGTACTTTTTTAGTACCGTTATCGGTACCGTCGATACTTTATTTAAAATGTACCGCATTTGGTACCGTCGTTACTTTTTAGACCGTTTTACTCGATATTTCGGTAACTTTTTTTGAGTAACCTTAAGAGAGCAAAAGCGGAAAACTTGCTTGGTTTTTCCGCAAAAAGCATCTTTGAAAAGTACCGCGAAACCACGTTGTTGTAGATCAGTGGCCGGCAACCACCTGGCTGCGGCCCCGTATGAAGTTTGTTACCGGTCCGAATGCGTTTTCAGAATAAATGCTTTGGGTTTGAAACATTTTTACAACGTGGGACGCAATTTCAGTTGCCAACGAATTTTTGCGGTTTTTACATAAAAAACACTCATTTTAGCAAACTTATTTATCGAAAAAGAGCATGCAGTGAGTGTAGTCACTATGGACAATGCAAAAATGTTTTCGCGGCTTATGTCTAACAGCAGAACCTTGGCTAAAATAAATGAAAGGAGGCTGAGACCATTATTAGTGTGAGAAATTATGGACTAAAAGTTAGGTTTTAGCACCTTATTACAGAGCCAAAGAGGGGGTCATGGCACCGTAGCCTTCCCCTGCGTACGCCCATGATGTCAATTCTCCTGAAACGGCAGTGTTTTTTTAAATCCCCTAGAGGTGTAATTGTAGACGAGTTCTACTTCCGATATTGTTAACAATTGGTTTCTGAAGAGAAATAAATTCACTAACGATGCGAATCAGAGTTTCGAAAAGTGCTGGATAACTAAGTTCAGAGCAAATATACAAAATCACTCACCACAGTTTAATAACATCTATTTAAAACCCGACAGTCTGTTTCACCCAAGAGGGATCATCAGGTGTACCTTAAAGGCTTATTCTATTTGAATAAGATAAGGTAAAACAGACGGTCGAGTTTTGAATAGCTGTTTCCAAACTGTGGTGAATTTGTAGAAATAAATTCAGATTTATTAGCAACATATCTATTCAATGATCCTTCAAAAACTTTTACAAATGTGTTGCAAATAACGAAATTTTATAAAAATTCTAAAAAAATTCTTCAATGCCAGAGCTGGGCAAACTGCGGGCCGCATGTTAATCTTTCTTTTTGCTCTTCAACGATTTTCCGTGAAAAAATGGTAGTTCCGCGTACGTGTAGGGGAGACTGGGGAGATATGTTACAATTTTTGGTAAAACGGTCTTTACTGCCGCTCTACTGCGCGTACGAGCTAACTTTCTTTTTTATAGCTTGATGATCCTCTTAGGAAGTAATCAGAAATGGTTGTACGTTTTTATCTTCTTATCTTAGGGGCCTCAAAGATGAATTAACAAAGGGTCTATTGTAACATTTCACCCCACAACAGCGGGGTAAGTTGTTACATCTAATGGGGCACTGTGTTACATTTGTTAAAAGTCATTTAGAAGGTGTAAAACAGTTAAAAAATCTCAAAAAAGTTGAATAACGAAGCAAAACAAGCGTAATCGGTCGCTCATAAAGTAATTTGAGCTTACATACGCAATTCATACTTGGCATTGAACACCATCTTTGCAGAAGACTCAAAACGAAGCAAAAAATCAATTTACATATCGGAAGTCTCGCACACGTAATTGCTATTAGGCTTACAATCAGCACATTCAGCATGCGACCACTTTAAGCATTTACACCCTAACTCTAACTTTATTAAAAACCAAATGGGGCAAGATGTTACAAGGTGTAACATTTTACCCCTTTACAGTGCCGAAACTAGCGCCCCCCGAACCCCCCAACCGGGGGGGGCCGCACAAAAAGGGGGCCTCGTAAATAGTCAGACAGTAGTACTATTTAATCAACGTTTGATAAAGGTGCCTTATATAGGCCTATTCTAAGATTCAATATATTTATGCTTTTGGCCGTAGGGGGCCCCTGCAAATTTTTTGAAAAATAGCAGTCGCAAAACTAGCAAACAAACGTTTAGTAGCATACCAAGGGCCAGGGGCGGATCCAGGAGGGGATGTTGGGAATGAACCCCCCCCCCACCAGCCATTTTCAACAATGCTTTGGATAAATAAAGTTTTTCTATAATTTCGAACCTCTTCGTAATCATGGGTGCAAATCCATGGAGGGATGTATACCCCCCAATAATCCGGCAGCATCTCTCCCAATATTTTCATGTCCCAAAACTGGGCATCAGCGAAGGTGATGACCTTTTTTTGGTCTTCACTTCATTTTGGGCAAAAAATTGGGCATTTGGAAACGTTATGACCTTTTTTTTTTGTCTTCACTTCATTGTGGGCAAAAAATTGGACATCTGCAGACGTGTCAATTTTGCTAAATCATCTCCCCCAATATCGAAAAATGGCGAAAAATGGTCGATTTTGCTAAATCATCTCCCCCAATGCTCAACATACATTTGCACCCCTGTTCATAACAATAAACCTTAGTCGCCTTAAGCACGCATAATCGAAACTGTGCTAACAAAATGCATCATATTTGATGAAGCACTCAAAGTTAGGGGCCAAAAATATGAACAAACTTTGCCTGAAAATTGTTCGAGAAGTGCTACAATGACCATTACAGTATGCAAATTTTCAAAAATTTTCCGGGGGAGCATGCCCCCGGACCCCCTAGAGTCGTTTTTGTTACTTAAGTTGCTTGAAAATAACTCTGCCGGGAAAAAATTGCGCTTGAAAAAGTGACGAAATTTGGTGCCCTTTCCCTGAAAAAAATTCTGAATACGCCCCTAACATGAAACATTTTGAAAGGACTTATTTACGCCCGTTACCGGATTTAAACGTCTTTGTATTTAGTTAACATTCAACCTAATATAAAATCACATACCCCCCACCAAAACTTTCTGGATCCGCTTCTGCCAAGAGCCCCTCATCCTCAAGTGAAAGGCGCAAAAATAAGCCTTAAAAACGTTTTTTCTTCGCATAGGTAGCGAAATGTTAGAGTAGGGTTTGCTTGCAGCATTATTTTAGTGGGTTTGGAAGGGACCTAGTTAAACAGACAACTAAACCTAGTTAAAACTGAGAAATTTTAAAGGCTCAAAACGCACAAAAAGCCTCCAAAATAAGGTCAAATTCCGCAAAATTTTCTGGGGGGGCATGCTCCCAGACCCCCCTAGCTTGGCATCGCCCCTTCGGGGCTCGCTCTTATGCATCACCATCCAAGAAAAAATATTTTAGGGGGCCCCGAAAGATGATTTCGGGGGGGGGACCCGCATTGCCTAGTTTCGGCCCTGCCCCTTTATAAAATATGGACTTGAATGAAATTTTTCATAATTACGTTGCCCTTCAAATGAGAAAAGCTTGATAGGCTCTTAAACTACAATAATTTCACTTATCAAAAAGCTATAAGTCTTAGCCTTAACCTCAATTCTCTGCTAGGTATTAAGTTTTTTAAAAATATTGAAAAATTTACTTTTACAGCTTAAAATAATTTTTTTCCAATATTTTTTGCTAAATTAAACCCACAAGTCTTGCATTTTTTTGTTGGAACCCTCTGTTCAGTTGGTTATAAGAAAACTTAAATCTAGCTGTTTATAAGCAGCATTTAAAAAATTAAAGGGACTGTAACAACTTTCCCCTGTAACATATCTCCCCAGTCTCCCCTAGACTTTTTTATTTTTCCTCATCAATGCTTTGTGGGGACAATTTGGACCCACACTTTCCAAAAGGGGGTATAGTGCAAAAAAGGTTGAATACCACTGGTCTAGACTATATGGAAAAATTTGTTTATGTGTCATTGAATCAAAGTAAAACTATAGATCCGCAAATTCTGAGAAAAATGTAGATTTTGATGCATCTAAAAACTCTGAGTATGCTGCTACTGATACAACATCCTCTACTGAAAGAGGCATTGAAAATGAAAACATTCTCCTTCAACACAATAATGAAATTCACACAGCAGGAATCTTCGCAGCAATTTTTTCGTATATAGGCCATAGCTCTTTCACGCCCTTGGTATTGTTCGAATGCAGCAACGTAGCCAGATAAGCAGGGTGTGACAAAAGTTTCTGCTCTCCAGGGCGAGTTTCTGATGATGATACTTCTTATACCTAGCCTCATAACTAATGAAGGAGGCCAACAGATTATTATACATGTTGCCATACATGAGAGTGCTTGTTTTAGTAAGCGTGCCGCTGTCGCCTTGTTGACATAACCGACATGTTTGCTTGCAGTATCAAGATTCGCGTCAGACTACAACTCGGATCTTACACTAGCACCAGATGCGACAAAAAGCTTGATAAGGTTTCAATTTTGTTGCTTCACAAGACAAAAACCAAAACAAAAATTACTTAAAAAAAAAATTTCGTTTCAAAAGTACCGAAAATCGATACCGAGTAACGATATCGTCGTAACTTTTTTAAAAATGTACCGTTATCGGTACCGACGGTACTTTTTTAGCAAAGTATCGGTACCGATATCGTCGTTACTTTTAAAGTACCGAGTGCCCAGCTCTGTTAGTTTATAACCGGCATAGAACGACGTTTAACCGACGTCGGACCAACCTTAATTTTCACTCTTTATTTGGTCGTCGTGTCACATAATATCGACGTCGGAACAATTATTTGCAAAATTAAGCTATCATAAAACGGAACCGAAAGAGTTGCTTTGCCAATTTACTTCCCTTTTTCATTAGTTCATAACCGGCATAGGACGACGTTTAACCGACGTCGGACCAACCTATATATTACGGGATCCATGCCAGATCTCTAAAATGCCTTTAAAAACTTTAATTTGTGGATAATAGCCCTCAATCTACCACATGTATGTAATGTGTACTGTAATTCAAAAAATTTAAAAACAAGTGAAAAAATTTTTATTGTTTTTACCAAATCTACTGGTACTGTTCTGTGTTTTGTGTTACTTATTATAGCCATACTGGTACATCAGTAAGGTAACTCTTTTTACGGTTTCAGTATGAAATCATTCCTGTAGATTATTACGATTTAGCAGTATCAGAGAGTATTTTTATATTTTATTTTACCTGTCTTTGTGCTGTTTATCTTACTGGCTATGCACTTATTATAGGCCTATACTGTAGACGGAAAGGTTTATTTTATTATAAATAAAAAGTATATAGATCACAAGCGGCAAAGTGCTTTAGTTACAAACAAGAAAAAATGCTGATTTGCATTTCAGATGGCATCCACATAGGTGGCGAAACCGGGGGGTGGGGCCGAGGGGGCCCTGGCCTCCCCGCTTTTTTTCAGGAGGGGCCCTGGGGGAGCCCTAATTTACGCGTTTATTTCTACAATGTTGCCTCTGCATGAATGTATTCGAAACTTAATAGGCCTACCATCGAAATTAAAACCCAGGAAAGAGCTTTATTCCAGAGATGTCTTCTTTAAGATTTTGTTTGTGCGGTGGGGTAACAGAAACTAAAAGCAAGAACCGTGGGTCTGAAGCCCACATAATTTGGACATGTCACATGTGGACAGGCTAAATATGGGTTGTTGGCTTAGGGCCGGATTTTCGTATAGGTTAAGCAGGCTGAAACCTAGGGCCTCGTAGAAAAATGGGGGGCCTCATCACGAACAATCAAGACCTTTTTTTGTTCTCTTCACCGATACTTTCATGGGAAAACAGAACATCTGAGTACGTGCATACCTTTTTTTTTTGCTTTTCACTATACCGCTATTTTGAGTGAAAACAAGACATCTGAGGACGTAAAGACCTTTTTTGCCCTTCCAATCAGTGTGATCAAATAGCCTAGGGCCTCTCATTGTCTAAATCCGGTCCACAGGAGCGTATTTAGGGGCGGGGCCATTGTGCCATGCCCCCCCCACTTTTGACTCTGCCTTTTAGCAAAAAAGAACAATATTAATGGTGCCAAGTGACAAAAATATGCCAGATTCTTTTGGTGGTTTCTGTAGCTTATGGCCAGGGGCGAATCCAGATGGGTAGGATAAGGGATGTGCATCCTCCCACCAGCCATTTTCATAAATGTTTTTAATGCATACAATTTTTCTATAATTTCGAACCCCTTCGATAGCTATTAGTCTTACGCCTTAAGCACGCATAATTAAAAATGTGTGAACAAAATGCATCATATTTGGCGAAGCACCCAGAATTAGGGTCAAAAAATTTAAACAAAATTTGCCTGAAAATTATTGAAAATGTACTAAAATAACCATTACAGCATGCAAATTTTCAAAAATTTCCAGGGGGAGCATGCCTTCAGACTTCCCTGGAACTTTCCTGGTTTCTTAGTCAGCTTCAAATTAGTTCTGCCGAAAAAAATTACGCTGGAAAAAATGTGGAAATTATGCCCCCCCCCCCCCGTTTTAAAATTTCTTGCTACGCCACTGCCATCCTTGGTTGTAGATGAAGAAAATCTGGTCATTGGTTTTGGGCCCCCCCACTTTAGAAATGCTTCCGCCATCGCTGGGCATCCAGTTGTTTTTCTATAGAGAATAGTGTTGATTTAGTGCAATAATGTTTTCATAGGACTTAATATTAGCTGTAGAATTAATTGCAAAGATTTTTTGCAGTGTAGGTGTGTATTGTGTACTAGAGATGGCTCGGGCGGACTTTTTTTTGGCCCACACCGCCCACGGCTCGGAACCTCTAGCCCAGTAACAGTAACCGACCCGGCAACTCATACCAAAAATAAAGCCCAGCCCGCCCAAAGCCCATTCTTTTTACAAACCTTCAATCAAATCAATCAAACTCAAAGGGATTTGAAAAAGTGTTAGCGGCTCGTTAGCGGCCCAGTGATGAACAAAGATAGAACCAAGCCGTTAGCGGACCAATAAAAAAACCGGTTAACGGCTCGTTGGCGGGTCTCTTAGCGGCCCATGCCATCTCTAGAGCAGTATTTTGTTGGAACCGGATTATCCGAACTGTAGCTTAGTCACAGCAAAGACTATAGTCTTTGGTCACAGTATACTAATCTATACAGCAGAGATATCCACAAATTTGGATTAGAATTTGATTGGACCGGATTTTAGCAACTTCTCCGGATTTGGATCGGATTAGGATTTTAAGGTTGCTTTCCATTCGGATTTGGACCGGCTTTGGACTTGTGTCATTCGCAAAAAGCGCATAAAACCAGCCACAATGGTAAAGGAATGACTCGCATTCAACACAAATATTATATCATTGTTAATTTATCGATTTTGGATTATTTAGGATTTGGACTTTGTGCTTTCGAAATTTAGGATTAGGATTTGGTTTTGGATTTAAGCTTACGGATTTGGATCGGATTAGGATTTTGAAAAGTAAAATCCGGACATCTCTGCCAGAGATGTCCGGTGTCGCTTTTTTGAGACTACGACTCCAATCCTGCTCCAAAATTACAAAATCTTACTCCAATCTTGCTGCTGTTTACGCCAAAAATCAAAACTCCAATCACCTCCTGTTTTTACTCCTGTTACTCGGAGTATTTTTGCAAACTCTACAATCACAATATTATCCAAATTTTTGGTCACAATCGGGAATGTTGCGTCACATTCGCAATTGCTGTTTCTGCGTTTTATAACTGTAGAGATGGCTCGGGCTGACTTTTTCGAGGCCCGGACCGCCCACGGCCCGGAAGCTCTGGCCCAGTAACCGTAACCGACTCGGCAACTCATACCAAAAATAAAGCCTAGCTCACCCAAAGCTCATTCTTTTCAAGAATCTTTAATCGTATTAATCACACCTAAAGGGATTTCACAAAGTGTTAACGGCTCGTTAGCGGCCCAGAAATGAACAAAGATAGAACCGGGCCGTTAGCGGTCCAGTAAAAAGACCAATTAACGGCTCGTTGGCGGGTCTCTTAGCGGCCCATGCCATCTCTACATCACAGGTATGCAGGAAGTCGAACCGTTTAATTTTTCCGGTTCAGGTTCGGTTAGGGTTCAACAGCGGTTTTAAATTTTGGTGCAGTTCCGGTTAAGGTTCAGATAAATTGAAACGCTCCGGTTTGGGTTCGCTCCAGTAAAAAATATTTCAAAACTGGTTTATAAAGTTCCGGTTCACGTTCGCAGTAAAAATGGTATAATTCTAGTCACACAATTTAAAAAATGAAACGTACAAAGCAATTTTTCTTCGCATTGATAGGCCAATATAAGGCATAAAACACTTGTAGTAAAGCCAATATCGAACGAAAAAGACTTCTTCACCATTCATAGATTACTTGCATAATTAAGTGACTATTATTTTGAATTCAAACCAGCTTCAAAGTGACGCGTGTTACCTCACGGAGCGAGCCGCTTTTTCAATCGGTTCGGGTTCGGTTAAGATTCGCAAGTACCGATACTCAAATTATTCGGTTTAGCTTCGGTTCGCTCTTTGCGATGTTGAAAAATACGGTTCGGGTTCGGTTGAGGTTCGACAAAAATAGCGTAAAACCGGTTTATAAAACTCCGGTTCGGGTTCGACTCCCTGCAGGTATGTATTGTAGAATCTATGGTTGGTGAAAGCGGTAAAAGACAGAGTTTTCACAGCTCGAGAGATCTGGGGTTCGATTTCCGGGTCGGTCAAATTGGATACAGTGTTGTCAACGTCAACGGTTTGCCACCGCTGAAACATTTTTTTAACTCTTGGCAACTCTGCCTCGTTTAACGTTTTGAGCTCTTTTAGCAACTCGTGTGGAAATACCAACAATACGTGAGTAAATACGAAATTCAAAGGCTACTAGGGATTGCTACAAGATTCCTCATTCCTGGGTTTGCTTTTTTGATGTTTAACTTTTAAGATGTAAAAACATTTAAAAGTGTTGCAAAAAACATCATAACTTTAATTGTGCTTGTTGGATTTTAAAATTTTTAACTGCATCGTGAAGCTCTTGATTTGCCTTATTGTTTGAAACAAATTTCAAGAAATCTAATTGTGTTTTATAGGCTTCACATGGTAAATAATTTTGAGATAGACACAGACGCGGATTAAACAGTTTTTGTCGGGGGGGGGGGACAGAAAATTTAACATGTTAAGGTCTTTTCAGGGGGCTGAAGGAAAAGGTTTATGATCAAAGTACTGTACGTTATCTAGCTGTGGCGCACGCAGGATTTTTTAATGGAGGGGTTTCGGTGACGTCACTTCGTGATGACGTAAAATATACCACAATTACGGTAGTTCAGAGCAAGAGTGGAAACCTGGCTACTTGGCGTTAAGGTGTCAGTTTCGGTGTATTAAAACCCAGATGTCAGGTTTCAGTTTTGGTTTGGTTTCAGGGCTGTTGAATAATCGGTTCCAGTTTCGGTTTTAGTTTTGCTTACGCACAACTTCGGTTTCTGGGTTTCAGTTTCGGTTTAAGTTTCATCCAAGAAAGTTATTTTACTGTAAATACGAATTATTTAAATCCTCTACTTCTTGGCGTTTTTGTTTTATTACAATAATAAGTAGCAGCTCAGATGGCCGAGTGAGGAGAGCAATTGCTTCAGAAGTAGTCGACTTGGGTATGATTCCGAGTCCGGTGAAACCAAAGACTCAAAAATTAGTATCCACAGCTTCTCTATTCGACGCTCAGCGTTAAAGGAATTGTGCTGGTAAGGATGGCGATGACAATTTTTAAAACCCAACCCTTAGAAAATTTCAAACAGGTTTTAGTTTCAGTTTCGGTTTTGATGTTTCAAGAAAAAAAGGTTTTGGTTCAAGTTTAAGTTTTCAAAATTTTGGCTAAGTAGGTGTCAGTTTTAGTTTGGGTGTCCAAAATTTCCTTTAAAACTGGGTTTTCAGGTTTCGGTTTGAGTTTCCACCCTTGGTTCAGAGGTATTAAAGTGCATCGGATTGTAATGTTTCTAGTCTAAATTATTACGCAATTGCAGTTAACCACGATTAAGCTATGAAATGCCATAAATAAGGAAACAACCAAAATATTTCATTCGCACTTTTGCTTGATGCTTTGCGCTTCATTTAAAGAGCGAAAAGGTTTCACAGGAACTCGAGCTGTCAAGCCGTGTTTAAAAATTCAATGAAAAAATTTTAGATGACCTCACGTTTGGGGAATAGGAAGTTTAACTGACTAAAGTAGGCCAGTTTTCGCAACGTCACAAACAGGGTGTAGTCAGGGGGGTAAAACAGTAAATTATGCTTTCCTCCCAAATTTTTTTCAAGAACCAACATTGATGTAAACAACGCCTATAAACCTTGATGTAAACATTTAACATGCACTCATTATGAAGGGGGCAATTTGTCCCAATGACTGTCTTGAAAAGTGAAGATAGTAGAGCATGAGAAAACACTGCCCTCCTTTCCGAAACGTTTTTAAGCTATAATGAATTGAGCGCGAGAGGAATCCCTGATCATGCGATTAAGGTCAAAAACAGCGTCGATATTGTCTGAGCATTTTTCACCCAAATCACAGCGTCGATATTATCAGATGCCGGTTAGGCCGATTCTCAAACACATAATCGGGAGGTCTGAAAAACGAAGCACTCCAGCTCCTGAGACAGTTAGCCTACGTAAAAACAATTTTCCCTCTCCCCCCGTTCCGCCCCTGGGCCTCCTCCAATCTTTTGTAGGTCTGGTCTTCCTTGGCAGCATTTTTATTTTACTTTTAGCACTTACGGCAGTGTCAATTAGTTTTATATATTTAAATAATTTTCTAACAAACCGACCGGTTATAACGCAGTTGTTAAAAATGTCGCTATCGATGTGGAAGGTTTGGGCTTCAATTCTCAGGCCGGTCGAATATGACACTCT
Organism: Trididemnum miniatum; assembly: GCA_964006365.1. Lineage (NCBI taxonomy): Eukaryota > Metazoa > Chordata > Ascidiacea > Aplousobranchia > Didemnidae > Trididemnum > Trididemnum miniatum. Next base: position 26,288,065 of record OZ023232.1, on the reverse strand, counting down.
GTAGCCAACGGCTCGCCACCGCTGCGACGTTTCTTCGTAGTTAAATTGACCAGGCGTTAAGCCGTGGGGTAGGGCCCAGCCACACGTTACCACGCATCGGTGCCACAGCGAGTGTAATGAAACGAGTAGGCTATATAATGAAGATTTGATCCAATTTAAAGAAAAAAAAAATGTGTGCAGCCGTAGTTATTTGTATTTGGACTATGTATTAAGAGTTTTTCTGGATATTTGCACCAAAAACAATATCAAATTTCATGCAACGCCGTACAGAATCGTCGGTGCCGCTAGATCAAATTTAAGAGACAAGAATTGCTATGGAAAGTTTAGGCAACCAATATTGGTGCAGCATATGCGGATGATCTTGTACTTTTTTCACCGATAAAAACAATCTCCAAATTGGAACAGATACACTTAATGAAGTTTTTTCAAACTTTGGCTTAACAATTAATGGTAATAAAACAAAAACAATGATCTTCAATTTTTCAACCTACCAATCTCCCATATCCAATCACAATATGTAATTTATCCGGCTTAGCCATTGAAAATGTGCTAACTTTGAAATATATTGGAACTATCATCCATTACAATCAAACTGGTGAGCGCGAAGAAGTTAAAAACCGAATAATTGCAGCTAAGTTGTCCTTTCAACAAAGAAAGCATTTATAAAAGAAACTTCAGAATTTTCTTATTGATACGCATACAGCTACTTAACGCGTACGTGAGAACCCGTTTAACTATGGCTGCTCAGCTTGGTCGGTCTCAAAACAGCAACTTCAAGAAATAGACACGTGTTACAAATTCATGTTTCGGAAGATGATCAGAAATGGACTCAAACAAACCAAAGACTACAAATACATTAATACTGACAAGAATCTACTCAGCATATGCAAAACCATAAACATTTCAGATTTCATCAAACTTCAACAATCTAAATATTTGGCTCACATCATTTGAAAACCAGACGGTGCTACCACCAAAATTTTAACGTTCGAAAAATCAATCAGAAAGGAAAGGGGCCGACCAAGCAATACACTTTCGAAAAATGTATGCCAACACAATAACTTGGACTTCAAACAATTTTCGAAGGCAGCAATAAGCAGGGAATTTTGACCTAATAATTTGCCTACACCGATACCACTTTTTTATGTGTTGTTTTTTGATCTTGCGTCACCTCGGTGACGCAGCCCTTTATCAATATGTTGAGTGGGCTAGAACTGTGTATGTATGCATGTATGTATAGTTACTGGAGATACACCGTATTTGAGGAAACTCCTATTAAGTGCTTCACAGAAGCATCAATGACAAAAATGCAGTTCAAGCAAAACACATCAGAAAAGTTGGACTGCCGGTATTGTTGCATCGCATCGCAACAAAAGTTCAAGATGAAAGATTAAATTATTTAATTTCTCGAGATTAAATTAGAAAGTAAGACAGAACTGAAAAAACACGATTGCATTTTCGGCAAGCTCCGCACGAAGAAAAAGTCGGTTCGTTTCAAAAACTAAAGGTTTCTTTTTTCTGCAATCGTCAAGGGGGTGGGTGTTGGCTGTTGACAGCATGCCAACAGTTCAATTTCTTCATGCCAACAGTTCGATTTCATTAGTTTGTTTTTATATCTTGGAATAATTTTCGTCGGAGGAAGGGGGTGCTGCGCAGTGGCGGCTCGTGGCCAAAAAAACAAGAGGTGCAGCAAGCGACAAATTTTGATAAGCCTACTAAACTGTGGTAATCCCAACGCCTATTACAGAAACGTCAAATTTGCGGTGCAGCGAGCTAAGACGATACAGCAGAAAAATCGAGGTGTTGCAGCATTTTTTATTCAGATTTTGTTTCTTTAATTTACACTGCAGTTGGTGTAGTTGTTTAAGACATCATTATCACTGCAATAGGTCTAAGTTCGATTACCGGGCGAATCAAATCGGACACAGTGTCACCAACGGCTCGCTATTCCCCTTTTTTTCGGAACTGTGTTGCCCAAGCGCTAAGTCGCCGAGATGAGCTCCAACGACGACACATTAAGTAAACTTGCCGGCTTATTCTCCACAGTCCACACTGTCCCTTCCATGCTGAGCATCAAGCAAGGAAGCTGTGAATACCAAGTTTAAAGGCATTGGTTTGACCAGACTCGGAATCAAACCAGAGTCTACTCATCGACCATGCGAGCCCCGCCACTCGATACACTCTTCAGCGAAATAACGCAAGTATGATAAAGATTTGACTTAATTTCTTTGATCACGATAAGCATATTAAAATTTTTTAGATCATCAAATATTACTACAAAAGTTGAAAAATGCTACACGCTTCGGCGTAATGCCACCGCCAGCTCAACAAAGATTTGATTTGGATCTGGGAGTGCAGAGAGAATTTTTCTAAAGCATCTTATCCAATCATGCAAGAAATGCGCTAGAATAGTGATGAAAGCAAAAATCTTTTTATAGAGCATTAACCTCGCAAAAACGACATTCTAACGAAAGACCACAGTCTTGCAAATATTTGCATTAAATGGTCTTCGGGGCTTCAAAACTTTTTATAAGGTTTTCAAAATTGGTTTAGTGATAGTTCCACGATCTAAAGTAGAGTTTACTCTATCACATTTGTTACTTTGCTAATATAGCTACAGTATTTCAATACTTGATTTTGCTGTGGAACAAAACTTGTAAAGATATTGGCCTGTGATTAAGTAAAATGTTTTCTCACAATCACCCGTAAACTTTGCATTTCGCTTCAAAATTGCTCCGACAGTTCTCTCATCCGATTAAGTTAGGATCATCGCTCTCGAAAGCTAAAAAGTATCGTAATCCATCGGCTTTGAAAGCCGAAAAAGTACAGACTTTCGGACTTCACAGATGATCGTTTCGGCTTTCTAAGCTCAAAAAGTACGTTTTGACTTTCAAAGCCAAATTACTTAAGTAGACTAGCGAGGGTTAGGTTAGATTTGTAGACCAGTGAGGGTTAGGGTTGGTTAGGGTTAGGGTTAAGTTGGAGTTAGGTTAGAATCAGGTTAGGTTAGGGCTAGGTAAGGGTTAAGTTAGAGTTAGGGTAGGGTTAGGTGAGCGCCAGGTTAGGGTTAAAAAAGCAGATAATTGAGATGAAGCTTGAAAGTTTTACAAAAACTTCTTTGGTCCCACTTAGGGTTGGGGTAGCTATAATCCAACCCTAACCTAACTCTAATTTAACCTAGCCCTAACCTAATCCTAACCTAACCTAACTGAACCCTAACCTATCAATCAATCAATTTTCTGGACCCGCTTATCCGTGGGGGGTCGCGGGGGCAGCAGCTCAAGTTGGAGCCTCCAAGCATCTCGATACTCTGCAACAAAGGATAGATGCTCTGCTGGGATGCCAAGGCGAGACCAACTAAGATCTTCTACGTAATCTCGCCATCGAGTTTTGGGACGGCCTCTAGGCCTTCGACCAATTGGTGTTGAACAGAGCAGCTGTTTGGCTGTTCTTTCCTGGGACATTCGTGTCACATGTCCATACCAACGCAATTGCGATCTTTGTAGTCGGAGAAGCAGCGCTTCGATGTTTAGAGCAGAGTTTTCTTTGTTAGAGTTGTCCGATTCTATCACGTGATTTCGTTTTTACGCATGAGTACTCATAGATCGATTTCAGCAGACTACAATCAGATTGCATTGTGAAAAGTGACCTATTGTTCAAAAATGCAGGAGTTAGTCTAACGAATTAGCTAAAACTGATCTCAATTACGTGAAGGGCAGTTTTAAAAACATTTGCAAAAGAACTTATAGTGACTATGTGGCTTAGTTAGCAAAAACTGATTTAAATAACGTGAAGGATAGTAGGCTATTAGTGAGTAGGTGGTCTATAAGCTGTACATTTAGCATGGGTTACTGAGACACCCTTTGTTCGACACAAACTGCATTTCGAGATAGACTAGAGTACCAGTCTAAATGTCATTTCAAATCAAAACTGATTTCTATCATTAAAAGTTTTGGAGTAATATTTTCAGGAATTTGATCCAAATTGAATTCGACATTTTCTTGAATGCAAAATACCGGTATTTTACATTAATTATTTTTTGATTTTTTACTAGACCTCAGCAGCTGTCAAAATACCTATTAAAACTTATGGATCTCATTAAAAGTAGGGGACATATCGCACAGGTTTTACTGAATTCAATTTTTTGTCCAACTGGTTGGACAATACATTAGGTCAAATACTTTTTAGTATGTTGTAGTTAGTTGTAAAGACATCGCTATCGGTGCGGGGGTCTGGGGTTCGCGCATCCCTACGGGGACGTTTTGTCAATAAAGTCGTGACCTTCCGACCCCAGCTTACCTAAGCGATTTAAAGTAATTGAAAATGTCTCTTAAAAATTGTTGCTGCAATCGGAAAACGAACAAATGTTTATTCATATGAAACGAATGTTAAAATCTTAATAGTAGACGCGCTTAACCACCAGTGCACAGAGATGGGCATTTATTGGTGATATAGTTTTGATTTGTTGATCACCGATATCGCTTTTGTTATATATTTTGTCATCGCCGACAAATTATCGAGATAATCGATTCTTCATGCACACAGTGTTCAAAGTCAGTGAGTTGGCGCTATGGAAAAATACACGATGTCCATAAAGTCTTGTAACTTAGCAATTTAAAAAAATGTCTCTTTGTTTTGTTGCCACGGCAGAGTCCGTGAACTGCTCTTTCCTTAAAAACCTAGAAAAATATTTTTGCAAGTTGACTTCAAAAAAGCTTCGTCAAATACATCGAAAATTTAACGCAACATATATCGGAAAAATTTATCGATTACCGATATCACCTTAAGGAATTGAAATTTACCGATTTTAATCGGTATCGCCCAGGGATGTTTTGAAATTATCGGTTATCGTTATTGCTTAAGTACAGAAAATGTTATCGTGCCCATCATTGCCAGTGTAAATGAAAAATTAGCCTAGTATTTGAACAATGGGTTATCGGTCCAAAACATCAAAATAGCTTTGAACAAGCTGTTTTCGCCAGGGAGTCGAACCATTTAATTTTTACGGTTCAGGTTCGGTTTGGGTTCAACAGCGGTTTCAAATTTCTGTTCAGTTCCAGTTAAGGTTCGGATAAATTGAAACGCTCCGGTTTGGGTTCGCTCCTGTAAAAAATATTTCAAAACCGGTTTATAAAATTTCGGTTTAGGTTCGCAGTAAAAAATGGTAAAATTCTAGTAACACAATTTAAAAAATGAAACGTACAAAGCAGTTTTTGTTCGCATTGACAGGCCAATATAATGCATAAAATAGCCTACTTGTAGAAAAGCCAATTTCGAGATAATTAAATTGCTACGATGCTTCGACACCGGCGGCCTAATCTTTGATAAAGAAACATATCTTCACATTGATGGGCCAATGTACAGCTTGTAGTGCTGTGCAAGTACGACATTTCTGTGAATAAACCACCTTCAAAGTGTCAACCGCCATCGGTTACGCCAATCAAAGTGACGCGTGTGACCTCACGAAGCGAGCCGCGTTTTCAATCGGTTCGCGTTCGGTCAAGGTTTGCACGTACTTCAATTATTCGGTTCAGTTCCAGTTTGTTCTTCGCGATTTTGAAAAATACGGTTCAAGTTCGGTTAAGGTTCGACAAAATTTAACTACTACTTAAAACAGGTTTATAAAACTCCAGTTCGACTCCCTGGTCTTCGCATTCGGAAAAACCTCTATCATCAGTAGCCTACTCTTGATAGCTTTGAAAAAACTGTTGCATCCCAGAAGCTTTTCGTGACGCGCTCGTCAAATATTAATATTGTGTACTGCGCAAGCTTTCTAAAATCTCAAAATTATCCAGCGTAATTTTTTTTCTTTTAGCCAAGGAAATCGACATTGCGGCTAAAAATTTGAAACTAAACTACTTTTTAGCTTTTTGCAATAAAAAGTGCTCGGTTAGCGTTACTTTATGCTAAATATACTCGTTATCGAAAATGCTAGGCCTAGTCGTTTTCGAAAAAGCTTTTCGTGTAAAAGTCTATCGGTACTTTCTTTTACACCACTGTCTATAAATGCCTGCTTGCGTAAAGCATTTTTTGCTAAATATGCTAAAAGTAGTGGTTAAATATCAAAGAAGGCTACAAGTTACCTTTTCTTTAGCGTAGTAGCAGAGCTTTGGTAGTAGGTTAGCACTAAGTTTTTAAAAACAAATTCATGCATTTTATATTATCAGAGTAAAACTCTGATATCATGATTTCAAACCAAATGAAAAAAATTAATGCTGCTGCAAGCTACAAGACTGCATTGCTGCATTTTTCCGCTGTTGCTGTTACTGTAATTTATGCACTGTAACAAAACTCTGCTGCAACGTTTCTTTGAGACAATTGATCTATGAGTATTGAAGCGTGACCATTATAATAAAGAAAGAAAAAAGAGAAAGAGTCGGACAACTCTTGTAAAGAAAACTCTGTTTAGAGATTCACGAATATCTGCACTTTTAACCTTGTCCAACGAAGTCAAACCGCTAATTCTTCGCAAGAATCCCATTTCGGCTGCTTGAACTCGAGACCTCACTTTCTCATTCATGATCCAACACTCATGGCTATAAGTCAGAACAGGAACATAGACCGATCTGAAAATGGATAGCTTTGCCTTGGTGCAAAGCTCCCGTTTCAGTACCACAGATCGGCGGAGCTGGCGCATTACTTCACTTGCTTTTCCGATGCGGATATCCAATTCGCTATTTTGTCTGCCGTCACTTGTGAATGAGACGCCGAGGTACTTGAATTTCTCTGACTGGTTTAGTGGTACTCCATCAATTTGGAGAGAACACTGCTTTGGTTGTCTAGACAGGCACATGGTTTCTGTTTTTGTTGAACTGATTTTCATTCCGGCAACAGAGCATGCATCCGAGAACTTGTCAAGAGCTTGCTGGAGACCATTTTGGGTAGAGTCGAGTAGCACAAGATCATCTGCAAATAACAGACGTTGTACAGTGCATTCACCGATCTTTACTCCGCCGCAAAACTCACTTTGCTTAACTATTCTATCCATATAAATAAGGAACAGAATAGGTGAAAGAGAGCAGCCTTGCCGTAGTCCCACACTTACTCTGAAAGGTTTCGTCGTTGCACGGTTAACACGAACACAGACCTCGGAATGTATGCACAGCGACTTAATGGCAGTTAGTAACTGGCCATCAATGCCATACTGCAACAGCACCGCCCAAAGCTTGTCTCTAGGAATGCGATCATATGCTTTTTCAAGATCAACAAAACATGCATTGACCTCTTTTGCATATTCCCACGACTTCTCAAAGATTTGCTGCAAGGCAAAGATCTGATCCATTGTGCTTCAGCCAGGACGAAAGCCACACTGAGCATCCGTTAGTAAAGGCTCGACTATATCACGGCATTTCTTTTCAAGGCATTTGGCATAGACCTTACCCGGGACACTGATGAGAGATATGCCCCTATAATTGGTGCATTTTCTCTTGTCTCCTTTCTTGTGGATAGGTATTATCACACTAGTTTGCCATTGCTTTGGTGCTTGCCCAGTACTACACGCCACCTTACAAACACGAGTCAGCCAACGAACACCATATATGTTCATTGCTTTTAACATTTCAGGTCTGATATCATCCTCACCAGGTGCTTTTCCAGTTTTCAATGATTTGATTACTGCATTCACATCTGCTTCGGTTATTTGAATATCTTTCCCAACCTGTTCCTCGTGAATTTGTATCGGTGTAGCATCAACTGGGTTTAAAAGATCACTAAAGTATTCTCTCCACCGATTCAAAATAGCATCTTGATCTTTCAGAGTCACACCGTTTGAATCTTCGATAAATAGAGCGGCTCGAGATCTTTTTCCACGCAAACGGCGAATGGTCTGCCAGAACACTTTGTTTGCCGTTTTGAAATCATCGTCTAATCTTTCTCCAAATTCCCTCCAGGCCCTTTCCTTAGACAGTTTAACTTTAGTGGCTGTCGCCTTACGTGCTTCAGAGTACTGCAAACGAAGTTCAAGTGATGACTTATTTGCAAGCCAGGCCTTATAGGCCACTTTTTTCGCACGAATAGCTTCTTTAACTTCTTGGTTCCACCAAGGAGTTCTTTTCTCGCTACTCTTCGTCCCTCCAACACGCTTACGTCCACAACAGTTAGTAGCGGACGTAATGACTGCTGTTCGAAACAAACACCACTCAGTTTCAATGTCTTCAGTAGAGGTTGGAAGTTCTTTGAACTTAGATGCAATGTTGTCTGCAAATGCAGTTCGTACCTCTTTGTCAGCCAATGATTTCCATTTGATTCGATAAGCTTTTCGTGGCCGAAAAATCTTTTGTTTTTTCAAGGGTTTCAAAGCTTTTAAAGTGCAGACAACTAGGTGGTGATCAGTTGACAACTCAGCCCCTCTTTTAACACGAACATCAGACACGGTAAAAAACAAGTCCGCCGAAACGATACAAACATCAATCAGGGAGCGTTGTCCCACGGAGTCTCTGTACCAGGTGTACTTATGAAGTCTTTTGTGCTGAAAAAATGTGTTCATTATGCACAGCCCATTGGTGGCACAGAACTGCAATAAACACCTTCCGTTCTTGTTAATGTCAGGGTCACCATGTTGCCCAATAACACCTTTCCAGGTTCCATTGTCGATGCCCACATGTGCATTGAAATCGCCCAAAAGGACAAGGGATTCTGATGAAGTTGCTTTTCCAATGCAACCTCAACTTCCTCCAAAAAGGCTTCGTACTGTGATTCTATGTTAGGTGCGTACACCTGCAAAATACACAGAGATCGCTCCTGCAGCCTTAGCTTTAGAAGACAAACCCTTCCTCCCAGTGGTACCCAGTCAACGACACATTCACCTATGTTGGGCTCACAAGTAATTAAGCCAACACCAGCTTGAGCAGACATTGCTGCATCAACACCTGAGTAGAAAATTTTCCATCCACCGTTCAACTCGACAGTTCCAGAATCCCGGCGCTTTGTTGATGAAATTCCCACAACATCAAGGCGATACTGTTGGGCTTCGCAAACAAGCTCCTGCTCTTTTCCTGTCAGTGACGAAACGTTCCAGTTCCCGATAGCTAGATCCCGGCAGTTTGGTCCAACTCGAGTACGTTTTCTGTGCGCTGCCCCCATTTGCCTCCCCAAACGCTTAGCGACTGCGTTGGTGGGTTTCCGGTGACGGTCAGCTTGTGGGGTAGACTGTAGCTTATTTTTCGAACGAGTCCTTCTGCCTAAAACTCGAACGCGGACCTTTTTATCCTGCACGCCGTCCGATGCAGCATGAATATTGTTATTACAACTTTCCATTTAGCTACAGCATTGGATTGCTACTTGGTCTGTTTCTCTCCTTCGACCTTACCACCATGGGTAACCCTGATGAAAGTGATTAAACACTACCGACGGCGTTGCTCTAAGGATCATTGAAAACTCAAACCTCCCCACCACGTTGAGGTGGCAATCCATAGGAGAGGTAACCTAACTTTAACTTAACCCTAACGTAGCCCTAACCTAATCGCTAGCCTACTTAAGTAATTTGGCTTTGAAAGCCAAAACGTACTTTTTGGGCTTTGAAAGCCGAAAAGATCATCTGTAAAGTCCAAAAGTCTGTACTTTTTCGGCTTTCAAAGCCGATGGATTACGATACTTTTTAGCTTTCGAGAGCGACGATCAAGGGTGGAAACCTGGCTACTTGGCGTTACAGTGTCAGTTTCGGTGTGTTAAAACCCAGATGTCAGGTTTCAGTTTTGGTTTGGTTTCAGGGCTGTTGAAAAATAGGTTTCAGTTTCAGTTTTGCTTGCGCACAGCTTCGGTTTCTGAGTTTCAGTTACGGTTTAAGTTTCATCCAAGAAAACTATTTTATTTTGGATAGGAATTATGTAAATGCTCTATTTCTTGGCGTTTTTGTTTCATTACGATGATAAGTGGCAGCTCAGATGGCCGAGTGAGGAGAGCAATTGCTTCAGAAGTTGTCAACTTGAGTATAATTCCGAGTCCGGTAAAACCAAAGACTCAAAAATTAGTATTCACAGCTTCTCTATTTGACGCTCAGCATTAAAAGAAGTGTCTGGTAATGTTGGTGATGACAATTTTTAAAACCTAAAACCTTAGAAAATTTTGAACAGGGTTTAGTTTCAGTTTCGGTTTTGATGTTTCGAGAAAAAACGGTTTCGGTTTAAGTTTAGGTTTTCAAAAATTTGGCCAAGGAGGTGTCAGTTTTAGTTTGGGTGTCCAAAATTTCCTTTAAAACCGGGTTTTCAGGTTTAAGTTTCGGTTTCCACCCTTGGCGATGATCCTAAATTAATCGGGTGTATTGAATCCCATTATTTCCGCTTTTGCAATAACTTTTTAGCCGATTACCAGAAAAATTATGCCAGATTTTGCGTGGTCAAATGTGAAATGGATAAAATAAACCAAGTTATGTTGAACTTAAGTTACTTAACCAAGGAAAGAGGTGCGGTAGGCTAGTCTAGTTCAGTAGTCAAGGGCGAAGCAAGCTGGTGGTGGTGGTTGTTGTCAAGAAAATTTGTGTGCTGTGACTCTTATCCTTCTTTTAGAATCGATCAGTAATAAGACTAGCAAAAAAGAACAAACAAGACACAACAATCATCAGTTTTGATGTTAAGCAATTAAGTACGGTATGACACTGTACCGGTAACAGGTACAACAGTAGGCTATAAGCAGTCTAGGTCTAGCTAAGAAAATTAGCCAGTGAGCTCTGAGGCTAAACAGCTAAAGTAGAAAGTCAGCCTTCCTTCAGTGTACACTAGAGATATGCTGTGGTGCAGACTTTTAGGCTATCTACTCTAGATCTGTAAATCCCCCCAGTTTCCAGCTGATGAGTAGTGGGAAAAGAGGCAAACCCATGAGCTGACTAGTGAGGAATTATGTCGATACTACACCAGTACACCATCCTATCTGAGTTATGAGTTAAAGAAGAGTTTCAGAATTTCACTTCAAAGGGATGAGAAAAAGGGCTGATATCATTTTGCAAAGGCAGTGGCTGTCAGCAGACCAGTATTTGCGCGGGCCCATGCAAATATGCGCTTGGTTTATTCTATTATCGCTTCATGCTAACCCCGATCCAGAGAGCGTGATGAAGTACGGTAATAAAATAAACGAAGTCCTTAATGTTAGGGGTCCATAAGAATAGCCACTTCATTTTGCAAAACCTATGGCAGTATTAGTACGATAACAAGTAGATTTCTCAGTTCCTTGCAAAAAAAAGTTTTTTCATAGACTACAGCATTTTTTATGTTTTTTTATAGGAAGTGTCTATTTCATCGGAAATTTTGGTTAGGGTCCTACCGGTACTAAACACCGCAAGGAACTACAAGATACTACAAGGAACTACAAGGTACTTTTAAGCCTTTAAAATGCTTGAAAACACTACAAGGTGCTTTTAAACCAACTACAAAGTAGCTGAATACACTACAAGGAACTACAAGGTACTTTTAAACCAACTACAAGGTAGTTGAAAACAGCACAAGGAACTACAAGGTACTTTTAAACCTAGTACAAAGTAGCTGAAAACACTACAACAGCTAAAAGGAACTACAAGGTACTTTTATAGCTACTGCAAGGTAGTTGAAAACAGCACAAGGAACTACAAGGTACTTTTAAACCAAGTACAAGGTAGTTGAAAACACTACAAGTAACTACAAGGTAGTTTTATAGCTATCACAAGGTAGTTGAAAACACCACAAGGAACTACAAGGTACTTTTAAACCAACTACAAGGTAGTTGAAAACACTACAAGGTACTTTTAAACCTACAAAATGCTTGAAAACACTACAAGGTACTTTTATAGCTACTACAAGGTAGTTGAAAACACTACAAGAAACTACAAGGTACTGTTAAACCAAGTACAAAGTAGTTGAATACACTACAAGGTACTTTTAAACCAAGTACAATGTAGCTGAATACACTACAAGGTTCTTTTAAACCTACAAAATGCTTGAAAACACTACAAGGTACTTTTATAGCTACTACAAGGTAGTTGAAAACGCTACAAGAAACTACAAGGTACTGTTAAACCAAGTACAAAGTAGTTGAAAACACTACAAGGAACTACAACGTACTTTTAAACCAAGTACAATGTAGCTGAATACACTACACCTACAAAATGCTTGAAAACACTACAAGGAACTAAAATGTACTTTTATAGCTACTACAAGGTAGTTGAAAACAGCACAAGGAACTACAAGGTACTTTTAAACCAAGTACAAAGTAGCTGAAAACACTACAAGGTACTTTTAAACCAACTACAAGGTAGTTGAAAACACTACGAGGTACTTTTATAGCTACTACAAGGTAGTTGAAAACACCACAAGGAACTACAAGGTACTTTTAAATCAACTACAAGGTAGTTGAAAACAGCACAAGGAACTACAAGGTACTGTTAAACCAAGTGCAAAGTAGCTGAATACACTATGTACAAGGTACTTTTAAGCCAACTACAAGGTAGTTGAAAACAGCACAAGAAACTACAAGGTACACTTGTAAATCAACTACAAGACATTTAAGGTAATTTCAAACCAACAACCCTCGACCCCAACCACCGACTCCAACCCCACCCCCCAACCTCGTGACCCCAACACCCTGACTCCAACCCCCCTCCCCAACCCCCGACTCCAACCCCAACCTCCCAACTCCAACCCCAACCTCCCGACTCCAACCCCACCGACTCCAACCCCCCCGACCCCACCTCCAACTCAACCCCCCCGACCCCCAACTCAACCCCCCGACCCCAACCCCCCCAACTCCAACCTCCCCGACCCCACCCCCCCAACTCCAACCCCCCCGACCCCAACCCCCCCAACCCCAATGCCCTCGATCCCCCCGACTCCAACCCCACCCCCCAAATCAAACCCCTCGACCCCAACCTTGCGACTCCAACCCCACGCCCCCGATTCCAACCCCCCCAACTCCAAGCCCCCAGACCACAACCCCCCAACTCCAACCCTCTCGACCCCAATCCCCCCGACCTCAACCCCCCGACTCCATCCCCCCAACCGCAACCCCCGACTCCACCCCACCCCCCGACTCCAACTTCCCCCCCCCCGTCTCCAACCCTTGGGATGTTCCTAACGCCCTTGTCGGTAGTCCATAAGTTCCTTGCGGTGCTTTTAACTGCCTTGTAGTTGGTTTAAAAGTTCCTTGTAGTGTTTTCAAGTGCTTTGTAGTTGGTTTAAAAGCACCTTGCAGCTCTTAGCGGCGTTTTCAATTACTTGTGGTTGGTTTATAAGTACCTTGTAGTGTTTTCAAGCGTTTTGTATATTTAAAAGTACCTTGTAGTTCCTTGTGGTGTTTTCAACAACCTTGTCGTTGGTTTAAAAGTACCTTGTAGTTCCTTGTAGTGTTTTCAGCCACTTTGTACTTCGTTTGAAGTATCTTGTAGTTCCTTGTAGTACCTTGTAGTTCTTTGCACTGTTTTCAGTACCTTGTAGTTCCTTGCGGTGTTTAGTAGGACCGATTTTGGTTACCAAACGTTAAAATTCGTGGTGGCGTGACTGTTTTTTGGTTTTCGTAATACTGGTACCATTCTCACAGTACTGCAGTAGGTGAACTGTGAACATACCGGTACCGTAGCCTACAGCAGTACAGTGTCGAGTAAGTTAGTGGTTATGCAACTACAATTTTCAAAGTTTGGTACTGGTATGTAACTAGAAATTTCTGGTGAAATAGAAGCTTCCTTTTATATAATTCTCCATCTCTGGTAAAAATTTCAAAAGTTTTTACTGAGCTGTTTCTGAGTTAATAGACTAAACTAGCGCTTGCAAAACATAAAACTTGTTAATGAAGTTTTGGAAAACATTTGGCAGTGTCCAGTGTTCCCTCTAGAGTGAGAAATTCGAGAAAAATGCGAAATTTTTGGGCAAATTTTACTGATTTTGAACCAGAAATTAATATCATAAAATGCAAATCTGAAAATCTTAAACAAAAAACTTGAATATTTTAATGCAAGACTGTAGCTTGTATCTTGGAAAAGCAAATTTAATGCAAAAAGTTTGTGAAAGGGGTCCTCAAAGTAGTGAAATCTTTGGGCAAAAATTTCAATGAATTTATCATTTGGGCAAATTCGCACTAGTCAAAATCCTAGAGGGAACACTGGCCATGTCTATTGTGTGGTTAACAGCAATTTTTTCTATTTTCTGATTGGCTAAAAAAAACAATACGGTAGGCATGCACTTAATCTATGCACATCATGACTGTTGATTGGCATGCATCTGTATCAGGGACTCACCTAGCATATTGCGAAGGGGGGGTCCATAAAACTAGCAACCCTTAAATTAATTGTCAAGGTTTACCGGTACTTTAAGCAGTTCGGTAAGTTGTTTTTTTTTTTGGTCATTTGTCGATCATTAGCACCTGGGCAACACAGCTTCAAACTTTGAAGAACCATCACAACTGTGGTGAGCTGTTGGCGACACAGAGTCCGATTTGGCCTGCCCAAGGACCAAACCAAAGACCTGGATCCCGCACCAACAACACTGTTTCTTACGACTACGCCAACCAGCCAGTTTGGCTTCAGTATGATGTGGAGCAAATTCTGTCGCAACTGTTTTGAAATAACAGCATGTACCGCTGACCGGTACTGCATTTGTGCAGTTTGGACACTTCACTTTAAAAATGATGGTTTGGTTTCAAAAGGAGGGGTTTTGACCCCCCAAACTCTGCTGGGTGCGCCACTGGTCCATACGCATGTCCAGTTTTGAGAAAATTAACCAATCAGTAAGTTGCCGTTAACAGCAACATAGACGCTTCCTTAGGAAGTGTCTATTACACTTCCTTAGAAGTATGCAAATGTTGTTGGACATATGCAAATGTTAGGCATATGTTGTTAGATGTATGCATCAAGGATATGAAAGCAGTCAAATTTTTGTTCTTTCAGCTTCCAGCTCTCGGATTCCACTCAAAAATAATCTTTTTCTCAGAACCCATGAAGTGTAGCTTACACTGTGCATAAAATGCCATAAAAAAGGTGAAATAATTTTCTATTAAAATGTCATAAAAAAATCATAGAAATTCATAAAAAAGTCATGGAAAGTCTCAAGATTGGAGAAAAGTGGTGGAATATCATGGAATTCCATTTTAAAAATTGTCGGGGAACCTTGTTAAGTTCAAAACTTTTATGTTACGGGTGATTGAACTGTGAGGGTCAGTCAAATCAAAAGTGGGTAATAATACTAATAAGGGAACAAAATTTGGGAACCCCTGATCTAGACAGTTGCAATTGTGACGTTATAGTATAACAAGGCGATTGGAAACATTACCTGAGAGTGAGAACCGCAGGTGATTAATTGTGTTTTGTTGAAGCAGAAGCAACAGATGTGTAAGTTGAATGAGAAGCCTTGATTGATCGGTTGATGATTTGTGAAAGCTTAAGCATATGCATACCTCAGAGTGTGGTTTCAATTATTGTTACCTAAACCAGTAGACTAGCTAGTGTCTACGAGCATTGGGTCTTGCTACTCTGTACTTGTTACATGGTTTGGCATAAATTGAAGTCTAGAGTCAAGATTTTAGTTGTTTTTTTTGATAGTTTCATGTCCACTGTACTCTCGAACAGCTTAGCAAGTGCATGTAAATATAGTTTTAATAAAAGGTATAGTGTCTATTTTGCGGTTATTATTTTGCCAGCAGTAAATCTTGATTAGCAAAACCAGTCATGTGTATCGAAGCATGCCAATGAGGATTTAGCTGCAGCAATGCGTATAGATGCAAGTCAGTCCAGATCTATCGTTAACAGTACAATAGACACTGCCTTAATAATAATTTTGCTCAGAACTTTTCAAATTTTTGCTCTCGATTGTGTAGTTTCCAGTGTAACGGTATTATAGAATTGCTCCCCGACATTTTGGCGCAACCATATGGGTGCGAAATACGTGTGCGTACAAACACATTTTTTATGAACTTTTTGTTCGTTTTGTTTTTGAATGAATGACAATTATTTTCTGTTGGCAACGATCTTATAGAATGCATTAAGATGTGTTAATTAACAGTAACATATATCAAAAAAGATAGAGCATAGTAAATGTCAAGTTAGCGATAGATAAAGACACTTCTACGATCACTTGTCTAGCAGCGTGAGAGAGTGATTAAAAGTTTTAGATTTAAAAAACTATCCACACAATACAAGACAGCGAAATAAAAAAAATAGTAAGATGCTTAACGCAGCTGTGTTTCGTAAATACTTTGAAATGGATTCATGTTTGATAGAATAACATAAATTACGAGTCAGCTCTTACTTACAGACAGACAGACAGACACTCAATTTATTTTTGCAATCAACAATAACCAAAAAATAAACAATTAATACTGTGATAGATACAATTTTTGAAAGCGGATGTTACCGTAGTTGCAATAGGAAGACTGCGAATAGACCTTACGGTCATCGAGTCAGCAGCCACCCAGACAAAAACTATGATCCATTACACACAAAAACTACGATCCATTTCATTCGAAATATTAGATTGATCAAGTACCTCTTTCAAAATCATGTTATTTTTTTAAGGGAAAACTTCTCTTACGTTTTAATTAAAAATTAGCTTCGTATTAATCACTCAGTACCGTGTCGTTGCAATTGTCTTATTCTCACTCGCTTACGTTGTTCGAGAACATTGCAACAAAAATGTTCTAACTTTGAGATTTTTTGTTAATTTTAGAGCCTAGAATTTAACACCTTGCTGCAAGCGCCCGATTTTAATCATTAATCTTGACGGGTGGCCTCTGGAAAACAACGGTTCTTGAACTCTGCGAAAGCGATTGCGCTACAATTTTTAGATCAATTTAATATACGAATGAAATGGATCATAGTTTTTGTGTGTAAATAAGAGCTGACTCATCAAAATCAAATCAAATCTTCATTATACTCGCAGTATTACGCCGAAGCGTGTAACGAGTTTCGGGGCCCATCTCCGTGGCTTAGCGCCTGGGCAACCCAGCTCCGGAGAATCGTCGCAACGATAGCGAGTTGTTGGCGACACTGTGCCGATTTGACCGGCTCCCGCACCGATAGTCGAACCCCAGATCTCCCGCACTGATAGCGTACGCTTAGCAACTGAGCTATCGGCCGGTCTTCATTCAAAAATCAAATCTTCATTATACTCGCCGTATTACGCCGAAGCGTGTAACGAGTGCCGGAGCCCATTTCCGCTACTTAGCGCCTGGGCAACACAGGTCCGAAGAAACGTCGCAACGGTGGCGAGTCGTTGGCGATACTGTGTAGATTTGACCGGCCCGGGAATCGAACCCCAAACCTCCCGCACCGATAGCAAGCGCTTAGCAACTGAGCTAACGGCCGGTCATAATAATTTATTTTATTCTATCAAACATGAACCCATTTCAATGTATTTATGAATCACAACTGCATTAAGCATCCTATTATTTTTTTTATTTCGCTGTCTTATATTGCGTGGACAGTTTTTTAAATCTAAAACTTTTAATCACTCTCTCACGCTGCTAGACAATTAATTGTAGAAATGAGTCTTTATCTATCGTTAACTTGACCTTTACCTTGAACTATCTTTTTCGATATACGGTTATCGTTAATTAACGCATCTTAATGTATTCTATAAGATCGTTGCAAACAGAAAATAATTGTCATTGATTAAAAAAAAACTGACAAAAAGTTGATAAAAAATGTGCTCGCACGCGGACGTATTTTGCACCCAAATGTCCTTGCCCCCAAATGTCGGGTTTCGTTATAGATTTGCCTTACAAGAGCCTAGTAATTATTGTGTTGATACCGTACTTTTGCAATGCTTCATCTGTTTTGTTTGTGCGACAGTTAGTAGGCTTTTAGCATTATAGTTCATTTATATACTAATTTGGTTTTAATTCGTGATAATGGCACTGTCAAAGACACAAAACTTCTTGCAAACTCTAAGAAAATCTACCAATGTTGCTGCAATATTTGGTAGTAATGGACTTTCCAAAAACTGTAAGTTGACTTATTACTAATTTCCTACATTCCCTTGTTGTACAAATAGAATTGTTATGCTTTAGTTTAAGCAAATCAAGGTCTTCTTTCAGAGTCACTGCTGTTTTGGCTGCATTTTACAAATTGTAATACCGGTAAGCTCTGCATACAAACATCACAGTACATTATCGGAGGCTGGCATGTGCGAAGAAAAAACGTAGTATCTTAGCAAAGCAAATGGCCCACGATGACACTTTTCAATTATCTCGAAGCTTGTTGTATTTTACTACTGGCAAGAGCTCTGCTGAGCTATTGTATTTGTCATTGAACATTTGGCTGCATTTTGGAATGTCGCAATGGATGTAGGGTGAGGCTAAATTTTGTGATAGTCATGACGACGATCCTCCATTCCTCCAGTTTATTGTTCTATGCTGCTGACTCAGTTGGTTAATATTTCCGATGTGTGAATAATGCAATACAATATTTCATTTTAACTTAGTGTAACGTTAAAGTCCTGTAAACATCTTTTGTTTTCTGCATATTAATGTTAGTGGTGTAACTACCGGTACCTTCTTTTTTTCTTGCAGATTCAACGGATAAACGTATCCAAGTTGCCAATCCTGTCGTAGAAATGGATGGTGATGAAATGACTAGAATCATTTGGGATATGATCAAACAAAAAGTATCAAAAGTTTATTTTGAATTACATGTTTGTTTTTTTTTTCTAGTTGTTGTGTTACATTGTTGCTTCTGCTGTGGGGTAGTATTTGCAACCATTCTGTTTTGTGTTTAGCTTCAAGAGTATTGCTCCTGACCCATTTTTGTTGACAAGTGCAGTTGCATTTGTAAAGTGTCAGAGTTAACTTATGCAATAATGTACCGATATAATGTAAAACTACGTAATGGGTCAAGTTACCTAGCATCACTGTATATTTTCACGAAGTTATAGGTATGTTTTTTGTGTATTCAGCTCATTTTGCCGTATTTGAATGTTGATCTCAAATATTACGATCTTGGCATGGAATATCGTGACAAAACAGATGATCAAGTTACTATTGATTCTGCTCTTGCAACTCAAAAATATAATGTTGCTGTCAAATGTGCCACCATCACTCCTGATGAAGATCGTGTAGTTGGTATGCTACTTGTTACCTTCTTTCTTTTCGTTCCCAAGTTTTAAATGTTCTAATTTTTTTGCTACTTTGGTTGCAGAAAATTCTCCACATTGTTAAACGTAATTGATACTTCAGCATGTGTCAAAAGTTTTTGCATTGAGAATTTTGACTGGGTGCTTTCAATGATTAGTTTGTACTTGTTGTATTTTTACTGCTGCTGATGTATTAACCATAATATATACCGTACCTTAAAAAACTAGGCTTATTTAGAAATTCTTTGGAGCTCAATTCTTAGATTGTTTTTACTGTTGCATTTTAAAATATTGGTGTGGTTTAGAATTTAATTTGAAGAAGATGTGGAAGAGCCCCAATGGTACGATTCGTAACATCCTCGGAGGTACAGTCTTCCGTGAACCTATTCTGTGCAAAGTTGTGCCGCGTTTGGTGCCTGGATGGACTGATCCAATTGTTATTGGTCGTCACGCTCATGGAGACCAGGTTATTATATACATCTCATTTTTTTACCTTGTAGGGAACAATTTATTGCTTAAATTCTTTTTTCACGGATTATGCGAGATATGTTGAATCATACTGGAGTTCTTGATGGTAGTGGGAACCCTGTACGATATGCATGGTTGACTTTCTTTTGTATTTGCAGTACAAAGCCACTGATTTCGTCGCTCCTGGTGAAGGCAAATTGGAATTAGTTTATACTCCCAAAAACGGCGAGCAACAAAGAATGGAAGTTTATGACTTCAAAGACGGCGGTGGTGTTGGAATGGCTATGTACAACACTGACCAGGCATGATCATTATGTTTTTGATATATTTTAAAACGAAATGGCGCAATGTATTATACTGTTACTGTAGTTGCTTCTCGTATTTCTTTAAGTTTGCTCCCAATGCTGAAGTTGAGTGGTAGTTAAACTTGTTTGGTGTAATCAATCATTACCTTGCAGCCGGCAGTTAATTAGTTACTGATTTCAGTGGTGTGAAAACTAGTAGCAGCAAAGCGACTTTAGATGTATTTTATCCCGTTGATCGCCTTGAAAATGGTACCAAAGTTTTACAATAGTTCTGTTTTTAGCCTGTGTGGCTTGTAGTGACAATTTATTAATTTTTAATCTTTTTGCTTTGACAGTCTATTACCGACTTCGCTCATAGCTGCATGCAAGTTGCTCTTCAAAAAAAATGGCCTCTTTACATGAGCACTAAGAACACAATTATGAAAAAATACGACGGACGATTCAAGGATATTTTTGAAGATATCTTCCAAAAGTATGTGCCACGATAGATTTCACTTGTAAATTTTGAGTTTTCGTTATTCACATTGTGTCTATAAGTTGTACGAAGTTTCTTAGAGGTACTTGTTATGACCTTTACTATTGTATATCTCTGACTGTCTAAGAGTAGCAGCAATACCGTTGAATATGCCTTGCTTGCTGTGCGTTTGCGTGGATGGTGTAGTATATATGCAATATGCATTGAATAAGCAGGAATAACGTTTTATATTATTTTTTAATTGAATTGGTTCGAGTGTATAGCGCTAACAGTGAGGTATTCATTTAGTAAAAGATTTCATCTGGAGGTTTCTAACCGACAATTGTTTTGTGTTGTATCAAAAAATCTCTTAGTTCCAAAAGACGCGCCGGCATTCATAATTTATTTGAACAATAGCGGTTGATTGTAATATGATCTCTTCGTTAGTTGTTCACCTTTAATTGTAATTAAGGTCAGAATCAGTATGTAGTTCCTAATACATCCCATTGTCGCATTTTGTGCACTAGGTCGCTGATAAATTGCTGTGTAGGAGATTTTAACTTTGTGGTACATATTTAAACATTTTGTTTTTCTCAGTACAATCTTGAGTGATGAATAATTTGCACGTACTGCAAAGTGCTGCCAGTTTGGCTCCGACCCAAGATCCATTAGTTGTTGTTTATTGATTTCCTTGTTTCAACGACCTTTGCAGCAATTTATACAGTTTGTCACAGCTCATTTGTTTGCATGTTCACTTAACACAACCTAGTTCACATGAGAAAATGCTGCAAGCAGGAAATACTCATAAATGCCACATAACGGGCTGCACTAGCCCTAGGCGTATTTTTTTTTAAGCTATTACAGAATTACAATTAGGAAATACAAAAACTTTGGTATATGTAAACCTGCTGTTACATAATTTTAATTTCAGGCATTACAAGAAAGACTTTGATGCCAATGGAATGTGGTATGAACATCGTCTCATTGATGATATGGTAGCTCAAGTACTTAAGTCATCTGGCGCGTTCGTATGGGCTTGCAAGAACTACGACGGTGATGTTCAATCTGATATTTTAGCTCAAGGTGAGTAACCGTCTGTGCACGGGTGATTGCTTAAAATCTTACCAGTTTAAACTGGTTTTCTCAGGTTTTGGCTCACTTGGTCTCATGACCAGCGTACTGATGTGCCCAGATGGCAAGACAGTCGAGTCTGAGGCTGCTCATGGCACTGTGACAAGACATTACAGAGAACATCAAAAGGTATGTTAAAAATAACGCAATATAGTGCGAGGTTCAAAATAGTCAAATTTACGTGAGTCAATAAAAAACATACAGCCATAATCACTGAAAACATTGTTTTTAATTTTTTTGTAACTGTTTTCAGCAGGGAATCGAACCTAAACCGCGAACCGGTAAAAACCGCTTTTTTTCGGTGAACCGGAACCAAACCTGAACCGTTTAAATTTGAGATCATTGAACCTGAACCGAACCCGAACCTTTAATGTTTCAAATCTATGAACCTGAACCGAACCCGAACTTTTAAAATTTTATGCAAGTGAACCCAAACCGAATCCGAACCTATAATGTTTTGTGGACATAAACCTGAACAGAAATCGTTTAGTAACAATGTTTGAATCTGAGCTTATTCTTAAAAAATATTAATAAAAATCTCTAGACATGTGCTGCGATGCGTAACATTTTTTTTACTTTTCAAAATTTAATGAGTCTGAAACAAGTCAGGACAGGTCATGCCAACTTGGTAGGCTATGAATTATAGCCGAACCTGAATCGCGAACCGGTAAAACCGCTTTCTTTCGGTGAACCCGAACCGAACCTGAACCGTTTAAATTTGAGATCCTTGAACCAAACTCATTTTAATATTTCAAATCTGTGAACCTGAACCGAACCCGAACCTTTAAATTTTGGTGCGACTGAACCCGAACCGAACCTGAACCCAAATTTTTGAAAAGTCTTGAACCTGAATCGGAACTGAACCGTTAAAAACTAAATTTCTTGAACCGGAACCGGAGCGATATTTTAAACGGTTCGACTCCCTGGTTTTCAGTGATTCTGGCTGTATATTTTTATTGAAGCTGATAGGAAGTTCCAAGCATTATTCTCCGAAGTTTGCTTGAATCAGCTCTTCGTTGTGCGTGTTCAATGACTAGGTTCAGGGGAAGTTCATAATCACGTGCAAAACTCGGCAAGATGTTCATTGTTCAATTAAGTTTTTTTTATGCTTACTTGGCATGTGTTTTAATTGCTATAAGTACTGGAAATTTAACCATTAAGTTTCAAATTTGTTGTGCCTTTTAAGATAGTGAAACAGAATACCATGACTCAGCCACGTAGCATTCAAGTTTACGAATGATTTATTGCAACATTTGATTTCAGGGCAATCCTACCAGCACCAATCCTATTGCTTCTATCTTTGCATGGACTCGTGGTCTTGAGCATCGTGGTAAATTGGACGGCAACAATGATTTGATCAAATTCTGTCAGACGCTTGAGAAAGTTTGTGTAGATACTGTTGATAATGGTATCATGACAAAAGACTTGGCTGGCTGCATTCACGGCTTGAAAAAGTAAGATTGTTTTACTTCATTTGTTTTGTTTGCCAAATCACAACTTTTGAATGATGTGATTGACACAGTGTTACTAGTATCTCTTTAGTAAGTTAGCCTGTCACGCGTGATATGGCTTGTGCCGGGTGATTTGGTTATGACAAAGCTTGTTTTATGATCGTTAATGAGGTCTGATGAACTTGACCCTGGCGCACTTGGTTTGTTAACTGACGGTTTGATCGCCATGGTATTTAGCGATAACGTCAAGTCCGCAAGTCTTTGCTTTTTGTAGCTAGTAGAAAAAAAAAGTAAAGGGACCTTTGGCACTCTGCTCCTCGGAGATGTAGACAGACAGATTGAGCTTATCTGTTTTGAAGAGGCATCCCGTACGCATATTTATGTAATGTACCTAATACCAGCAGAACTAACATTTTTTATTCTGTTATCTTGACGAACCCGATTGTTGACTACATATCACAAGCGAAGCCGCGACGAGAATCGAATCCAAAACTAGTGCAGCTCTTCCTTTTTTGCGCGGCGCTCCAAGTCTCCGAGCTATAGGAAAATCGTTGCAATCTAGCAAAAAATGGCGTTTATAAACCCACGCTTTGTCAGAAAAAAGCAAGGTTCTGCTGGTGCTAGGCACATTACATAAAAATGCATCCCGTCCTTACTCCACCCTTCTTTGTAACCCGGCTGTTAGAGGTCTTACTCCTAATTTTATTGGAAGGCTTTGCTCCTTTCAGTCGTGGCTTTTCGCTGACTTCGTGGAGTTGTGTCGGCTTTTTGTCAGATGGTTGGTTTAACATCCCGGTATGTGAATCTGTCATATTTGAGCGTAGTTTATTTAAAAACTGGAGTAGCTTATGCGATGTTGGCTGACAGTAGTTTGTTTTTATTTACAGCGTCAAATTGAACGAGCATTACGTTATTACAACTGATTTTTTGGAAGCGGTGGAAAGCGGATTAAAGAAGTCGTTGGCTTAAGTTCGACTTTGAGTACAAGCATGTGTAAATCGTAATTTTTCAACTATTTCACTCAAAATTTTCGCTCTTTCAAATCGATGATTTGTTTTCTTCTAATCGTGTTAGTTTAATCTACCAACAAAGCGTTGTTTGCGTGCCAATGGTGCTTTTTACTACGATTTCTCCTGTTCATAAATTGCGTTTTTCTAAATCTCACAAAGCCTAATGTTCAAATAGATTGTGGACGTATTTTTTAACGTGGTGTTTGAATCAAACATGCGGAAGAATCACATAAATAAAATCTGGGCTCACTCACATGGTTGTTGATATAGCCGTAAGAGCCGGTTCGGCGCGACTGCGACGTAATTTTGCGTGACTGCGGTGACTTTGACACGTCGATTCATTTATGTCCTTGAAATGTTAAGAGGTCGTTTGCGAGAGAATTTCGATAAGTTAACCATGTTTGAAAAGTAGGTACGCTAGATTGCATGCTGATCGTGGAACATTCTTAGGCCTATGCGAAATTGCCTTTTTAGCATTATTACTTTAAGCATTGCTTACGTAAAGAATCTTTCACACATAGATAGGTTTCATTCACGAACTTTCACGAATGAGTAGGAAAACTACATGTATTTCTTTGAATGAATTTGCGTTTTTCAAGAGAGAGGAGGTTACGAATGGGTTGAAAGATCTTTTTGCTTTGACTTAATAATTAATCACCGGTATCTTTCAAGCAGGTAAGTTTGCGTGCAGTCAGTACGCCATGATTTGTGTTTCCTCCCGGGAAATTTGGGGTTTTGAAATTTCCCGTTTCCCGGGAAATTTGTATCTGGATCCCGGGAAATTTTCCGTATTAAGGGGTTCAGTGGTACTGATATCTATCATTCCGACATAACATTGCGTTCATGTAAAGTTTAAAAATTTTTTTTACTGACTAAAAACTATGATTTGATCTGTAAATTATATTTTGATCTGTAAACATCAGGAAAGTGCTGTCATGAAAGACCATAGCCTACAACATCAAGCTGATGGATCATCATCATGTTTATTCACGCACTAAATTGTTTAAACAGAAAACTTTCAAACTGGTACACAGGGGACCACAAAATAAATTTTCCGTTGATCTCCTTCACTCACAAAACTATTATAATGCAACTCAACCAGAAGGTTTCTTGACTCGATAACTGAAAGGTTTTTCGATATAGTAGGGTGGGGCAAGTTGGACACCGTAAAGACATTAATGTGAATTTCGTGAAAAGCAATGCAATAATCCAGTCCTCAGTGTTTTACTTTCGTAGCCACTACAGTTATCAACAATATGCGTAAACAACTAAACTTTACAAGAAGTGAAAGCAAAAAATTTTGACATTTTCTAAAAGCAAAATCCCTTGACCATCTTGCCGCATAGGGTGAGGTAAGATGGCCTCTAAAAAGCTGATTTTTTGTTTTTATTCGGTCGGTATGATGTGTATTTTTTTATTTATTTAATAGCATTTTCGTTTTCCTACTACGAGAAAGCGATGGAGCACCGTACGAGCTCGCTGAGGACCACACTTAGATGGGGTAATCCCATAAAGTGCGTTTCCCCTCAACACAACAAGCGAATTTGCCGGTTAGCTCCACGCTGTCCCATTAATATTGAACGACAACCAGGGAAGCTGTGAATACCAATTTTTAAGTCGTACGTTGGTTGGACTCGATTGGGAATCGAACCCGTAGTCTACCGGTCCAAAAGCAGACGGTCTATCCACCTTGCCATCTAATTGGTTATTGCTTTCATGATCAGATCAGATCATGATCAGCTCTGGTCATTCATGCTACTGGTAACCCACGAACCTCTTTCCGGCTTTCTAGGATAATTTTTAGGCATTGCTACCCATATAAACAAATAAATAGCTAGCTTAATAGATCTGAAAGCTTAAAGTGGGGTAAAATGGACCCCTCACTTGAGTGAATGAGGAAATGCTAACTCTTTTGACTAAACACTTCACTAGAAATCGTATTAACCTTTATAATACAGTAAAACCTCGTTACTTTCAAGCTGTACCACCAGAAATCACATATTAGTCTAGAGCAGCCCGGTAGGGGAGCCAAACGTTTATCAGGAAGGGGGGGCAAAGTTTAAAATTAAGCACAAAAACCGCTGCGCTGTCTTCAAAAGAGAAAGCTTGTTGCATGGGGGGTGGGGGCAAGCATGTCGATTGGGGAAGCCCTCCTGGCCCCCCCTCGGCGCCGGACTTGTGTTAGTCCGACATTGAGCATACCAGCATTTTAAAATTTGACTTTTCCAAAAATCGTCGCTATTTTTGAAACATCACGTGACATAGTTCATAAGCAAGTAGAACCAACGTCACTGAAAAACACAAGTTGTGCAACCGATGAAATCGGCCGCCATTTTCGTGCCCAAATGACTCGCTCGCATAATGACATACATTGAGTATGGTGGCAGGCTAGCAGTTTTAGACTGTGTTTATGTGGTCTAAATAGTGGTATGCAGTGCAATTCATTGAAAAATTAAGTTTACAAAGGATTAAAATATATTTTATTAGTCCAATTTGTAGCTATGCTGGCATAATTACATTACATTACAACAGCTCAGATGGCCGAGTGGTATGGAGCGTCTGTCTCTTGAGCTGTAGACTCGGGTTTGATTCCGAGTCGGGTCAAACCAATGACTTTAACATTGGTATTCACAGCTTCCCTGCTTGACGCTCAGCATTAAAGGGACAGTGTGGAGAACAAGCCGGCAAGTTTACTAGTTGTGCCGTTGGGAAAGGCAGTTAGCGGGATTCCCCCATCTTGGTGTGGTAGACAGATGGCCGGCAACTCCTAAGCGAGCTCGTATAGCGCATTGATCGCTTTCTCGTGATAGGAGGATAAATATGCAACTAAATAAAAAAAAAATAATAATAATAGAGACAGCTGATTAGAGCAAAGTTCTACTGTATATGCTGGTAAAACCAGAAATTTACCGACTAGGCTTATTCAATGCTTAAAGTAGGAGTATATAGTTAGTTAGTAGCATATTTATCCTCCTATCACGAGAAAGCGATCAATGCGCTATACGAGCTCGCTTAGGAGTTGCCAGCCATCTGTCTACCACACCAAGATGGGGGAATACCGCTAAGTGCCTTTCCCAACGGCACAACAAGTGAACTTGCCGGCTTGTTCTCCACACTGTCCCTTTAATGCTGAGCGTCAAGCAGGGAGCTGTGAATACCAATTTTTAAAGTCATTGGTTTGACCCGACTCGGAATCAAACCCGAGTCTACAGCTCAAGAGACAGACGCTCCATACCACTCAGCCATCTGAGCTGTTATGGACTTTGTTCACAGTACAGTTTTATTTAGTATAAACTAAGTCAAGAAAGATTTAAATTTTTTTTACATTTCTCATCTACCAGAGCACGAAATTGGTTTGAATTTCAAGTTTAGGCCAGCCCTGTGGTGGTGTAGCACTGCTGGTCACCATGTAATTACATAGCCTCAGCTGGTGTTAAAACTTGCAAGATGAGTTAGTTTGGAAGTCTGGGCTACTGAAGTGCAGGCTTGGGCTATTGGTTGCAGCTACTAGCAGCGTTTGCTACCGGTATAGCCCAACGTCACTGAAAAACTGTTTTTGTCCGCACAGTTTCGATTATGTATGACGTCATTTGAGGCTCAATGAGGAAGGGGTTGTAACCCCCTCCCCCGTGGCTACGCCACTGGCAGTCACTATAGACAATGCAAAAACATTTTTGAAGTTTGTCTAAAAGCAGAAGCTTGGCTAAAATAAGTGAAAGGAGGCTGCAACCGTTATTAGGTTGAGAAATTATAAACTGAATGGCACCGTGGTCCCCCTTGCGTGTGCCCATGTCACTTGCGTAGGACTGCCTAGTGCCTACACTGCATTCGCACGCTGAGTGTGAGCGATTCAAATGATGCAAATACGAAGAAGAAAACAGTGCGCAATTGTGACATAATACACATTAAAATCACATCTTTTTTATACTCGCGGGAATACACCAATTAAAGCGTAAACGAGATGGCGGGGCCCACTTCCGTAACTTTGCGCCTGGGCACTGGGCAACACAGTAAGATGATTTACGATTAGCAAATAAGCGATATAGCCAAGTAATACTTGGTCAAAATAATTAAGACAAATAATTATATAAAGCTTATCCAAAATGCCGCCCCCCCTTTGCTACACCACTGGGTCAAACCAATGACTTTAAAATTGATATTCCCAGCTTCTCTGCTTAGCATTTAACATTGGGAAGGGCACTAAGCGGGATTTCCTCTTCGTGTGGCTCTTATATCTCCTAAGCACGCTCGTATTGCACCTCCGTCACTTTCTTGCAAAGGAGGATAAATGCATGACTAATTGTAATAAACATACCGGTGCAAAGTTTTTCCGGTTTTAAGCACGCAAGTGCAGATGCATTTTCTGGTTCCTTTTGCACAGATAGGTTATGCAGGATAGAATGGAATATTATAAGCCGATAAGGCGTATTATGGAGAACATGGAAAGATTCCGAAAAGCATAGCGACTACTATGAGAGATACGCTCTCCTTAGCAATTTAGAGATTCTGCGGTCATGATTGAAGGAGTTAAAAAATGCATTAAATCAGTGCTTGGCGGCCATGAATTAGTTTTAATTAATTAGTTAAACCCTTTTTTTACTTACGCGCAATTGTTTTTTTGTGACTTTTTATCTGTTGAACCCACAAATAGGGTTTAATGATATCTTAAATATGCGAAAACTGCATTACTTTGTAGTTTAATACAGTCGGCGATATTGCGATTGGGCACGAAAATGGCGGCCTTGTGACGCAACAACCTGACCAATGCGCTGCATAACTTGTGTTTTTCAGTGACGTTGAGTAGAACTGCACTTTGAGATCATAGTTCATTTGTTTCAGTTTACTGCATTGTTTTAAGCATTATTTCATCATTTAATGCCATTACATACAATATTTGCTCCCTAAAATTCATTTTGAAGCCGCCAGTTTGTTACTCACCTTATAAAATGGGTCTTTTAGCGATAACAATAATCTTCAACTTTAATATGTATCTCTTTATTCTTTGCCAACACAAAGTAAAACTTTCCTTTCTATTTGCAAAGCGAGCAGCCGAAATGGGATTCTTGCGAAGAATTAGCGGTTTCACCTTGTTGGACAAGGTTAAAAGTGCAGATATTCGTGAATCTCTAAACATCGAAGCGCTGCTTCTCCGACTACAAAGATCGCAACTGCGTTGGTATGGACATGTGACACGAATGTCCCAGGAAAGAACAGCCAAAAAACTGCTCTGTTCAACACCGATTGGTCGAAGGCCTAGAGGCCGTCCCAGAACTCGATGGCGAGATTACGTAGAAGATCTTAGTTGGTCTCGCCTTGGCATCCCAGCAGAGCATCTATCCTTTGTTGCAGAGGATCGAGATGCTTGGAAGCTCCAACTTGAGCTGCTGCCCCCGCGACCCCCCAAGGATAAGCGGGTCCAGAAAATTGATTGATTGACTTCTAGCACTAATAAATAAAATCTCAAACGCAAACTATTCTATCCGTACGGTAGCGCCGTTAAGCCGATTTTGAATTGGAACTGTCCATCTTGCCCCACAGTCCATCTTGCCCCACCGTACTATACCTCCTGGCCATTATAATGGAATGCAAATATTTCTTTTGTCTGTGAGTGGTGTCTGTGTGATTGTAATAATGACAAAAATAGAATACAATGCAATTGCTCATTGAGTCATGGCCACCCAAAATAATAAACACGCATTCTTCCAAAACAAGAAAGAAACCAATAACGAACAATTCTGTACAGTGTTTATAGTAGAACAATTTTGAACTTTCAAAAAAAATTTTAGCTGGCCATGCCACTGATTACACTCGAGGGTCAAGTTGTCAACTCTAAAACGTACTTCATAATCGTTTTTTTTTTTTTTCTTTTGACAATGGAATGGTGCTGCTAGCGTAGAGAATTCTTGCAATATCTTTACTGTGTGGTGGCGCAAACGAGCAATAAAAGCTTATGAAATTAGCTGCATACGCTATGCTTGTACTAAGACGAATGCTATGGGGCGCCGTTGTGAAAAAACGATTTAGCAAATTTTGTACGAATTTTCAGCAACATTTACACAGTTTCACAGCTATTTAGTTAAAGCGAAGTAACTGCAGCTAAGACACTTCGAAAAATGCAATAACAGCCAAAGTGTGACGACATTTAATCAATAGCAGCGATATTTATTAAATAGCGGCGATATTTAATAAATCACGCGACATTCATTAAATAGCGGCAATAATTAATAAACAGCAGCAATTTTTAATAAATCGCAGCGACATTTAATAAACAGCAGGACATTTAATGAATAGCAGCGTCGTTTAGCTAAAGTGCAGCGAAAAATTAAAGTGCTGCGGTAATATGATAATGAGATCAACAGTGTTTCCATTTCTTCATTTTTCGTAACATCAAATCGCGATTGTCTTTAGAGTACAACCACAGTGTGGGCTACATAAAATTCTTTTTATCGGTATCCTGATATTCCTTGCCCAATCTTTTTAGAAAATTAGGTCAAACAATGTGGTTAACTATTTGTTTTTCTATTGCTTCTGAGCGCTGATGCGAACTTCTTTTCGAGGTAAATGTTAAACTACTTCTGTTAGAAAGCAACTGTTCGAAAATTTTGAAACAGACATAGTTGTAATTCAAACTTAAATTTCTATTTTCTTTTTCATTAGGCCAACCGTTGAAAAAGAACTTGTTAAATCCCTTCCTTGTATATGTTTACCTGACTTATATTCAGCAAATCATTTTAATACCGGCACTTTAAAAACATCTTTAATACGTTAGTGCTTATCTTAGCAGTGGCGCCGCCTGGAAAAAATATTGGGGGGGCGAAATGACGTCATAGCTTGTGATTTTTGCTGAGCTACACAAAAAAATTTTAGTCCTATTTGTTGTCGTACGAAATTTCATAAGATTTTTGACGTAAGCAGTTGCCTAAAATATCTTCTACACAATTCAAACCCAAACAATTTTGCTTTTTACCGGTTGTTTTGCAAAGCACCTTACGATTGTATTCTAAAATGCCACGCGAAGTGGCGTAGCTTTACGTCATAACCTTTAACTGTTTCGTAGCCTACGTCACTGTACGTACGAAAAATTTCATCGCATTCTGTGTGAACACACCTTAAGACGATAGACACATTAGCTTTCCGTTGGTGTAGTTTAATCGGTATTCCTAAAGTAGGCTATTGCACTTTTTCCTGTAATTTTTTTCATTCCTAAATTTTTCATCAAACCATTGTTCTAACTTTCGCTACTTTGTGACAAAAGTGAACAAAACCGCAAAAACTGCTAGATTTCCTGGTATCTTATGTATACACAGCTCTTTAGAGCTTTATTACATCAGGAGCCCCTGACTTGATAACCTTCGGTTTCTTCGGTGCTCCTGGCCTGATTGTTTGAGAGTTCGCTTTATTACTCGTTCTTTTAATTTTCAGGCTGAATAAACTGTTGTGGTTGTTGTTATTATGATGTCACAGTTAAATTTTCTTCAATTTTAACAGAAACTTCAGGGCAAATAACAGCGAAACAACAAAACATCAAAAATCAAATCTTCATTATACTCATCGTCAGAGCCGTAGCAGCTGCCCCCCAAACCCCCCAATTGGGGGGGGCCACACTGCCAAAAGGGGCCCCAAATTGTCTTGAAGGACCCGAAGTTGCATCAATTCAAAAACAAAAAATTTTGCTTGGCGAATCGCGTTGAATGGGATTGTTTGCGCTCAGAATCTATATATTTCAGTTTTAAAATTTTTCGCTATCGTTTACTTTCAAATAGCGTCATAAACTGCATAATGATGTCATAAACAATACACTGCGTGTAAGAGTGCGCGTAGGACTTGAAAAAGGAGGCCGGTGCAGAGTTGGATGCAATCATTTTTCAAAGCTTAAATTCAAATTCATTAACACCTTGTGAGCAGATTTAAAATTTTATCTATTTATTTTTTATTTATTCGCAATTTTATTCTCCTATCATAAAAAAGCGACGGGGCGCTACGAGCTCGCTTAGGAGTTGCCGACCATCGGTCTACCACACCTAGATGGGGTAATCCCGTTTAGTGCCTTTCCCAACAGCACAACAAGCGAACTTGCCGCTTGTTTCGCGCTATCCATTATGCTGAACGTCAACCAAAAAAGCTGTGAATACCAATTTTCAAGTCATTGGTTTGACCGGACCCGGAATTGAATCCCGGAGTCCACCAATCTAGAAGCAGATGCTCTATCCACTCGGCCATCCGATCGGGAAATTAAATTCAATCCTACCCTATTTCTGTGTCAGCAACCATAATCTGACATCGAATACAAAAGTCTATTGAAAAAGGATTTGCTAGTTTGAAAACGTGTGCTTTTGAAATAGCGCAGGAATTGGACATTGGTCCGGTCTTCCTCAATCAAAAAGTAAAAAAAAAAGAGAATGAAAATAGAAAAAGAGAATGTTTAGTTACGATGCAAATCTATATCGTACAGCTTCTGAGGAAGAGATTCAAAGCAAACTTTTTAAAACAACTGGTGGACCAGGCTATTATGTCGATACTAGAAAGTTTTAAGCTGACATGTGATGTCGCTTCTGTCTTTGCATTGCTGTTTACACCCAGCAGCTTCGTGCATGAACAGCCATTGTCAGCAATATGATCTGGCAATACCGCACGCAGGTTCAGATTCTTTGCGACGGGTTCGATTCACGGCTGGAGTCTATTGCATTTGATATCTATATCAGATGGTTGCTGATTAGAACGACACAAGCTCGTTTGGCAGTCTCCCTTCAATACCGTTGAACTTTTAATTCAATAGTAATACCTGTAAGTGCTCGCTTGCCTTGCTTCTCGAGTTTACAAAATGCGTTGTTACTGTTACCAGTGCTGAACAAAGCTTCAGAAAACTGAAACTTATTAAAACGTTTGTTACATCTAATATGGCAAACAGCAGACTATCTTTTTTCTTTCCATTTGTTGGCATTTTTATCCACCTATCACAGAAAGCAATGGGGCGCTACACGAGCTCCCTTAGGAGTTGCCGGCCATCTGTCTACCTACCGCACTTAGATGGGGGAATCTCGTTAAGTGTTTTTCCCAACGGCACAAGCAAACTTGACGGCTTTCTTAACACTATCCATTTAATGCTGAATGTCTAGTTGGAAAGCTGTGAATACCAATTTTTAAGTCATTGGTTTGACTTGACTAGTGATCAAACCCTCAGTCTATTCACTCCTTCAGGCTCAGAAGCACACGCTCTATCCACTCGGCCATCCGATTGGTTCTTCGCTGGCCATGTTGTCAATCGAAAGTTAATGCGCCCGATCTCCAGATTATGATGCTGTCAAAAGAACATCTGTGTACGAAAAAGTGCGCTCTAGCTAGACCGGAGGTTTTCAACCTATTGGCCATGGCCCAACAGTGGGCCACAGAGCTTGACTAGAGAGCGACATCAGCATTCCCTAATCATGCCATCACGTTGACTTTGTACCTTTTAGCAAAAGTTATTGGGCCACCATCATATTTTATCATTTTAGTGGGCCATGAGCAGAAAAAGGTAGAAAAACCCTGAGCTAAACGATTTTAATGGAAAATGAATTGGGTGTAACAAACTTGTCTTAAAATTACACCTTTTATCTTTACACAGTGATAACGCGTTATATGTTTTAATTTTACCACAGTATTCGCATTGTGGTGAGAAACTGAGTTGTTACCCCTGGAAAAACCTAAAACAATTCATATCGAAAGCTAAGTATTGGGGACTTGAAAGGGTTTTTTGGGGGGGCCAAAGTTGAGCTGCTACGGCACTACTCGTCGTATTACGTCGAAGCGTGTAACGAGTTGCGGGGCCCATCTCCGCGGCTTAGCGCCTGGGCAACACAGCTCCGAAGAAACGTCGCAACGGTGGCGAGTCGATGGCGACGCTGTGCCGATTTGACCGGCCTGGGAATTGAACCCCAATCCCCCCACCGATAGCATGCGCTTAGCAACTGAGCTAACGGCCGGTCTTACAACAAAATATCAAATTAGAATTACAGTAGCTTGCTTACCCTAGGATAGGCAAAACATTTAAAAAGGGGGGGCATAATTTCTACATTTTTTCAAGCGTATTTTTTTTCGGCAGATGAAAATTTGAAGGTGATGGAGAAACAAGAAAAGCTCTAGGGGGTCCGCGGGCATGCTTCCCGGAAAAATTTCGAAAATTTGCATGCTGCGAATGGTTGTTTCAGTGTTTTTCGAAAGTTTTCAGGCAAATTTTGTTAAAATTTTTGATATTAATTCCGAGTGCTTCGCAAAATTATTATCCTAAGCGAGCTCGTACAGCGCATCGATCGCTTTCTCGTGATAGGAGGATAAGTAATATGCAACTAAATACAAAAAAATATGATGCATTTTCATCGCACATTTTTGATTATGCGTGCTTAGGGTTTATCGCTATCGAAGAGGTTCGAAACTGCACAATAACTGTATACAATAAAAGTATTTTTGAAAATGGTTGGTGGGAGGATGCATACCCAAAGGCGTAGCCAGTTTATCGCTATCAAAGAGGTTCGAAACTGCAGAGAAAAATAGTATACATTAAAAACATTTTAAAAAATGGCTGGTGGGAGGATGCATACCTAGGACGTGGATGCATATCCAGAAGCGTAGCAAAGGGGCAATTGCTCCCCCCTCCCCGAAATATTTCCAGTCACCACTAACCTACAAACAAAGACACTAATGCTATAAGATAAGTATACTAATATCGTAAACAGGGGCGGACTAAAACCACTCGGGGGTACCCGTGTGTCCTTTTTTAACAAAAAAGCTACGCTAAAATGAGTGTTTTTCTAGTAAAAGCCCTAGAAATCCGTGGCGGCTGTGGACTCTGCCCCCAGACTCCTTAGACTCCGGCAATTGGGGGCTTCGCCCCCAGACCCCCGGTTGTGGCCCCCCCTTTGCAGAATCCTGAGTGCGTCTCTGAACAAGCCTATGGAAATTTTGCTCCGCCCCCGAAATTTTGGGTGGCTACGCCACTGTTTATACCCCCCTAGATCTACCCCAGGCCATTACCTACAGAAACCATCAAAAGAGTCTGGCACATTTCAGTCACTTGGCACCATTAGTTTTGTTCTTTTTTACTAAAAGGCAGAGTCAAAGGGGGAGGGGGCATGGCACAATGCCCCCCTTCCTAAATACGCTCTTGCCTAGGAGCCTGTGAACGGTTAAACATTTTCTTGCGCCTTCCTTTTTCTATATCATCTTTTCATCCTTTGGTTACGTCTGAGTATGTTTTGCGTAGAATTTAACAACAACGAAACTATTGCTGAAGCGCACTAAATTACATTTTGCTTTGGATTGCCAATCAATCTATGTATAATGAATACTTGCTAAAACCTAAGAGATTTCTAATTCTGAAAAGCCCTAACTTGCTCGCTGCGTCTTTAAATTTCTCAAAACGTTACAGCAGGCACGGTTTACGAATAGGCTTCGTGAAATTGCAGTATGTCAAGCCAACTATGATTTCACAAAGTATTGAAATGTCTTTGGTGGCTTTTATAATACAACAGCTGGTCATCGATATGAATTGTAACCATTGTCTTAAGCAATGATTGCTTCTGTTACATGCGTTTGCAAATTTGCGAAATTAGAAATGTCGAAGAATATTAGAACACGAGATGGAGCTAGACATTTCGTTACAAAAATTACGTTGCCGAAAGCATCTGACGTCACCCCCTACCCCCTGAAAAAAAAAACTCTGTGGCTCTAGGCGATTTGAAAAAATGGTCAAAAAATCATTGGGTCGCCTCCCTCGCCCCCTCGTGGCGGCGCCCCTGTATCTTAGCCATTAAAATTCACTTTGTTTGAAGATAAGTCGACTTAATCAACTCTAGTAGCTTACTAGCTTTAACGTAGGCCTATTTTACAACTCAGCAGCTGGATTAGTCTTCTGCCTTCATTCTGTATAAAATGCTGCAATACCGGTAATCGAGCACAATCAGACTGTTAGGAATCGTCACAAAAATGTGACATATAAGCAGGGTTACCACTTCGTGCTTATTTCTAAGATTTGTGCTTATTTTCAAGGGCAATGTCTTAGAAAATGTTAATGTGCTTATTTCTAAGAAACGTGCTTATTTTTGAATTTCAAGCGGAAAAAATAGGATTCTTCGGACGTGAAAACCTTTTTTTAGGTCTTCACCGATTGTTAGTGGAAAATCAGGACTCTGTGGACAGGGTTGCCTTGGTGGGGGGGGCTCAGCCTCCCTAGTTCTAAAAAAACTGTTTGAAGGGGGGTTCGGGGGGGCTCTTAAAATCGGCCAAGTCCTTGTTAACGTTTAGACTTTAGAGCAGAGGTTCTTATACTGGGAAGCGTAAAAGGTTTGCAAGGGGGGCGTGAACATAGCAGTGACTAAACGATTGAACGTATAAGCTTATTTTCAAATCTTTTTTTCGTCAAACATCAAACCTTGTTTCTCCAGAACAGCTGCATCCTTCTTATTAAGACGATTAAGACACTGCAAATAAATTGTTATATTTTCTGCATGTTTTTTGTAGCGTGGTGAGCAGTGTCGTATCAAGGCATTTCCGAGGCTCGGTCCCCCCGGTTGGGGGGGCATTTGTAGGGGCCCCACAATATTGTTGTATTAGACTTAGAATTAGAGGCAAAAAATTTTAAAGAAAATTTCGTCAAAAAGATGTTAAAAAAGTACTATGATTGCAATTAAGTGATGTAAATTTCAATTAAATTTTCAAAAAAATTTCGGGGTAGCATGCCCCCGGACCCCCTAGAGTCATCATTGACTTTTATTCTGCTTTAAATGAGCTCTGATTTTGCCACACCCTGAAAGACACTGCAAGCACGAAAGTTTGGGGCGCCCCTCCTGAGGAAATTTTTGGATACGTCCTTTGAAACAATGCAGCTAATGAGTCGTAAATGTGCGAAACTGCCCAAATTATTGCAGATATCAAAGGACCCCATCTAGACCTTTTTTTGTGGGAAAGTAATAATCTTCACACGGCACTGGTAGTAGGACTTGGGCAAAAATAACTAACGCCAAAAGGGAATGGGGATGTAACTGAAAAAGTTTACGAACATCTGGCATAAAATAATAAAATTTTCAGCATTATACAGGCCCCAGAGCCGGGGCCAAGGGGAGCCAGGAGGGCCTGGCCCCTCCAATCGACATGCGTGGCCCCCCTCAATTAACAAGCTTACTCTTTTGAAGACAGCGGTTTTTGTGCTTAATTTCTAACTTTGGCCCCTACTGATAAACGCTTGGCCCCCCTTAGTCGACTGCTCTAGCGCCGGCTCTGCAGGGCCCCCCTATTTCGAATTTTACCATGGCACCCCTGTCTGTGAACGTGAAGACCTTTTTTTTTCTGGTCTTCACCGATTTTTAGTGGAAAATCAGGATTCTGTGGACGTGAAGATCTTTGTGTTTGGTCTTCACCGATTTTTAGTGCTTTCACGTTAAAGAACTTTTGACTTTTAGGTAACCTAACTTCAGCGTGCTTATTTTTTGGTGTGGACCTGTGGTAACCCTACATATAAGCTTGTATAGTAGGTCATGTTTCGTTTTTTAAATATATTTATTTTTTTCTTTTGATTCGGGTGCGAGGCCCCCACCTATCGGAGGCCCTAGGCGGTTGCCTAGTTTGCCTTTGCCTATGCCTGCTGTAGACTTGGGTTTGATTCCGAGTCGGGTCAAACCAATGACATTAAAATTGGTATTCACAGCTTCCTGGCTTGACGCTCAGCATTAAAGCGGCAGTGTGGAGCACAAGCCGGCAAGTTTACTAACTTGTGCTGTTGGAAAAGACACTTAGCGGGATTCCCCGATCTTGGTGTGGTAGACAGACAGGCAACTCCTCAGCGAGCTCTTATAGCGCATTGGTCGCTTTCTCGTGATAGGAGGATAAATACGCGAGTAAATACCACAATAAATACAATGTTTTTCATTTCACCGATTTCACTTTTTATTCAAATCCACGAAAGCATTCATGTGTAACATCACAAACTTATTTAAATTTGAATAGAGTTAAAACTCTCACTTAAATCTGGACTGAATAGCTTAGGCGATTTAGACAGGATTTGTTAGTTCTCCAGATGTGTTACAGGCAACCTACTTTCGATAGAATGAATATTGAATTTCAAAGTTCTTTTGTATGCTGATTCGGGTGAACGTTTCGTGCCGATTAAATCTTGAAACATCGTGTCGCTGAAAAGACGATCTGTTTTGAAAGAAAGGAGGTAAAGAAAGCTCAAATAAAAAGATTGATTGGCCAAGTGACGTCAAAGCAAACATCGGCTTAGCACACATTGTCCGTTAGTTAATGGCTAATGCAAGAACAAGAAAAGGACTAAGTATTTACAGTAAAAGTCCTACTGGTCAGTCGAGAAAGCTCTGCCAAGTAGCCATGTATCATTTGCTATATTGAAAAGCATGCGGTAGCTGGAAGCTAGCACGGATAGATCATTGCCTTGTAGGTGTGTTTTGGCCATAGCCAAGTTGAGTTTATTGTGTGATCGCGAAAGTGTAATAAAAGTGTTTTGTTTGTGCTTATTCGGACTGTTATTCTTTCACCCTTCAGTGACTGCTCAAAACGGCGGGTAGGCTATTATATTAAACTTCAAGGCGTGCGCCGGAATAAGAAAATAATACACTGCGAAAACTTTTTATTGATAGAAGATTATATTAGTTTTTCTTCAGGTTTGTGCTCGAAATTCCACTATCTTTATCAAGCCGTCAATATTATTGGTTGCAGGAAAATAGTAACATGGAACTTTCTTATCAGCTTTTTATCGGTAGCAAGCTTATAAATTACTATTGTGGCTTGATATGATAAAGTGTGGTAAAAAGTGTCTCAAGTTTTTACGATTTGAGTTTAAGCAGATATTAATTTGATGGACTATGTAGAAAAAAAGTGCTTGGTTGCTTTGATGGAATGGCCAAGGGCATGCAGTATGAATACCACAACAGGTTTTCTTGAAACATCGTAAGCCAAAGGTTCATTCAAACCCCTATCCTGATGAACAAAATTATACGTCGCGTTAGCGACTGTACAGACAAAAATCAAAAGGCCAATCGATAAAATAATCCTACTGTATCAAGCTTTGAAATGCTAAAAGTCGAAAGGATTCTTTCGCCATTTTAGCGATCAAGTTACCAGTGGTGTAAAAAGTAGTCCAGAAATCCAGTTAAGTAAAAGTATTGTTACTGACGGCGAAAACTACTTGAAGTAGAGTAGAAAGTAGGGGATGTAAAAAGTAACCAAGTAAAAGCAAAAAGTACCACCAATTTGAAGCTACTTAAGTAAAAATTAGCGTTTGCAAAACCAAGGCCATAACGCTGAGCTTTGACAAAAGATAATTCGCTCACTTCCAAACTAGACATATATTTTGCCCATGCTTAAGTATATTTAGGATAATTAGCACATTTATTTGACCAAAATAAAAAAGTGAAGTATGTCATAATCTGCAAAATGCAACCTCATTGTCCACGCCAAACACAAAGAACAAAATACCACTTAATATCACGAAATTGAAAAACTTGTATATGAAATAAAACAATACACCTAATACTAATGTTGCCAATTTTATTATCAAGCATGAATATTTATCATTTGCGTGATACATTGCTTAATAATTACTATTTTTAAAGCCACGTAAGTAGCGTTACTTTCTGATTGAACTACGTAAATAAAAGTAGAAGTAGTCGAAATTTAAATCACTTGAGTAAGTATTAGTTACCAAGCAATAATACTTAAGTAGTGTGCTTAAGTAAAACTACTTCGTTACTTTACACCACTGCAAGTTACTCGGCGTTGTTTTTGTTGTGCATAAATAGAGGGTGAAACTTCACATCTTCAGTCAATTCATGGACTGTTACAACAGTTAACAAATTTATAGGATTTGAAGTGCGATTAACACGTGGTCAATAACTGCACTGGAAAAGCAATGGGTTGTAAGCAGCAGAATTGCAGAAATAATCCCTTTTTCATAAAAATACGAAAGTAATGCAATGCCGTGTCAATACCGTGTTCAAACTGTTATGAAACATTACCTCCATTACTGAAGTAAAAATCGTATAAGCAACACAGTTTCTCTTCATGCAGCGTAAACATTTTTCAGTGGAATGTGAATGGTCAGTTTTAAAGAAATGAATAGTTCTTCGCCAGTGCAAACGTGCCCAAAAAGTTGGCAAATTTTGGAATCATGCTGAGTTTTATCAATGAAATATTTTCACCTCACCCCGCGTTCACCCTAAACAATTTGAACTTTTCAGACGAATATTTAATACAGCTAAAATGTATTGCTTAAGATCAAGATCAAGAGGATAACCTATGTGTTGATAAAGTATAAAAGCTATGTCGGCAAACGCGAAGCTGCTTCTATTGTTGTTATTGACAACATTGTGTTTGTCAACATCAATAGGATTCATTCCGTCTTACAAAGATGCTTGTTTGACTTCTGATGGTAAGTTGTAACGAGTCATTGAAAATCAAAATCCAATCATTACTATACTCGCGAAATAGATAGTTCTCTGAAACAGATAGTTACACGAACGCGAGGCTCATCTCCACGGCGTATCGGCACCTAATAGGCTGCACAGCAGCTCCGAAGAAACGTCGCAGCGGTGGCGAGCAGTTGGCGACACTTCGTCCAATCTCACCGGCCCGGAAATCGAACCTCAGACCTCAAGCACCGACAAAAATGTTGTTACCCCTACATCAGCAGGTTTTTTTGTGTCTTTGAAAAACAATATTCCTTTGATAAAAAATTTTTTTTCTGAATGTCCTGAAATATATAATTGTGCCACATGCACGATTGACGTGAATTTAACTTCATCTGAATATTGGAGTTTAGTGCAAATACCCACCCACTGACTGAAAACCGGGCATTGAACTTATGCTAAATCGAGACTTATATTATTTTAAAGTGGAAGATTGTACCAAACGAGCCGCGTTGTCGCAGCTGCAGCATTACCAAAATCACTTTCTATATCTACTGTATAAGAACGTTGTCGCTGCCTGAAGTCACTACATGACGTAAATATTCGGCTAATAACTAAGCGCTACGTCAAATTTTCAATTTTTGCAATCAAAATGTTTTTAAAAAGCTTGATAAATTAAATCTATTTATAAAGTAGCATTACTTTTGAAAAAAAATTATTTCTAGTTTTTGATCTGTGCAAACGTGCCCAAAAATAGATTTGAATGCATGTGAATAAAAAACTAAAAAATTTTAAAAACAACTCAGCCCGATGTGTTCGTTGATTGGTTCACATGAAAATAAAATTTTCTTTATCTTGTAGCGAGCTTGGAGTCGAAATCTCTCGACTCTGACGTAGTGTTGACGGGAACAATCTTGAACATGATGGAAGAAGATGCTTCCGTGGAATTAGATCGCAATTCCCGAGATGTTCGTTCAAGTGGAAGAACAGCCAGTGGGCTCGTGAAGGTGTGGAGCGTAATGAAGGGATCAATTGATGATGTGTCGGATAAATCGAGAAAATACAGAAAGTTCAAGCGTTCAGCAGGTAGGCCTATTTAACTGCGTGCAGCCAATATAATTACAGTACTTTAGCTAGTTAGTGATTTTGAGTTTTTACGCTTATTACACCTGTGACAAACGAAAGATGCCATCAAAAGAAAGTAAAAGGTCCTCCTTTGA
Source organism: Trididemnum miniatum (assembly GCA_964006365.1). NCBI lineage: Eukaryota > Metazoa > Chordata > Ascidiacea > Aplousobranchia > Didemnidae > Trididemnum > Trididemnum miniatum. The sequence continues at coordinate 26,246,616 of OZ023232.1, read as the reverse complement.
ACTACTCTGCTCTAATTTGGCTACTGTAGGTAAAAGGATGCAGACTCGGCGGCTGAGCTACTTTTCATCTGGGCCATAGGCTGTGCTGTGGCCATTCGCTGCCTATTACTTGTAGGCTAATGCCCCTTTTGCTCTCGTACCACTACAATATTTTGGTCAATATTCGCTATTACTCTCCTCTTCATCGTGGAGAAAACAATATGGAATAGAAGAAAAGCTAAAAAGCTTTTGGAAAGTTGAGTAATTCATGGCCTACCCTCAGAGGTTGTACACTACGGTATTAAAAAAAAAAACATTCTGCTACTCTTGAAATTACAGCATGGTCATTATAACATTCAGTAATTAGTTGCTGTTTAAAGTCACAAAAACCTTGCTGCAATGCAAATATTGATATTTCTTCTATTGATTTCAGAAAAAAGTCGCAGATCTGCTGAAGCATCTAGTTCAACATCTAATTTGACGAAAAGCGCAAAAATGACGAAAAAATTGGTAGGTGTCGCTGGCAAGACGAAAACTGGATTAAGCAACCAAATTGTTGAAGTTCATGGCTTGTGGAATTCTTACGTTTGCGGAAGCTTTCTTGAAGAAGGAGACACCAGAGTTTTTTTTCTCAAAAAACTTCCTGATCGAAGACCAGAGATCGAACGCGTGAGAAGAAATTCCAAAAAGTTAAGAGGAAAAGAGAGAAAAGGAAAAAAAAGAGGGAAAAAAAGAAAGCGAAAGAAAAACCGCAAGAGAAAAGGCAAAACAACTCCTTCTGTTGGTGAGGAGTTAAAGAAAGCTGCCAGGTCGCATCGAAGGAAATCGAAGGTCGCTTCACTTGAAAGAATGAAGGTGTCGTATGCAAAACCAATATCGTACGCAACTGCAAGTTCCAAGTCTACCTTGCTAGTCACTGGTGAACCTAGCCGCATAACATTAAACAACTTGAGGAGCATACAATCTCTGCTTGTAGAGTAAATTCATTTGGTGGAATGCTGAACAGGGACAACATAAAAAGGAGTGATTGTTTCCTTTTTCACCTCCTAACATATCTGCGACTTTAATCTGTTCTAAGTGCTGTTTGCGCTACAGTATAATTTGAAAACTCCAATGTTCATGCATTTTACGTGCCATAACATCTTAACGCAATTCGCCCTCCGGTCCTTTTACAGAAATCGCAGATCCGCCGCTGGAATGTGCATGTTCTCAAGGGGGTAACTTACCGTACAGGCAATGTTCGTTTTGTCCTTCGTAAATGTTTGCCCACTTCAAATTCAAAAATGATTTTCACTCTCTGTTATTTACTGGGTATATTTATTGTCTATGTGTATTATTAAATGTTACATGAATACGAAATGCTTATAAAAAATCAAACGTTCTACTGTTCATAAAAACTAAATAGGCTACGAGCAAGAAAGACTGAACTAATCACTTTGGCTTGCTTATTTAGTTCAATATTTCTCGGGAATGGAATTTTCACGAGCGATACCACAATATTATTCATGATATTGTTACGTTTGGTCAAAGAAAATGATTGCAAACAGGAAGTAGGCCTACGCTACGAGTTTTGCACTAAACGGGATATTGAAAACTACGACGTAATTGTGTTCACCGAATTACCATTGGCCCCAAAGTAGACATGGGTAATTTTAAAGATAAAGAAAAGGGATCTACTGTAAATCAACTCTTGGAGACCGAATTTTTCTTCATTTTTGATTTTATCACGATAGATTTCACTTACTTCCGCGTCTGTAATTATATTTTTATCTACTAGTATATAGGCTGCCACCAGCCTAACTATAACCTAATTTTAAATTAGCCTAGTTTTTTGCAAAATTTTGAGAGCTGTGGATGAATTGTCATGTTTAGGTTACAAGCTTTCATTTTTCAAAATCATCAAACGTTACGTGACTGCATTTGATTGGCCCTTATCATCTTTAATAAACACTTTTAAGAAAAGTGATTTTGATATTAAAAGCTAGTTTATTCAGAAGCAGTGGCGCCGCCAGGAAGGGGCAAGTTGCCCTCCCCACTTTCGTTTTGGGCTGTTTTTTCCAGTTCGTGCAAATCCATTGAGAAATTTTTTTCGAGGGTAGGCCTATACCCCCCCGACTCCCCCAGACTTTTGTCGGCTCGTTGTTCCACTAATGAAACAAGCCATGAAAATGCACTGTTTGACCTGTGAATTATTTTTTGTGTCAAACATAAGCTGACTAGTGACCAGGCTTACTGTACGGGTTACTGAATTCGTCAATGGCCTTTGTTACGTCACAGAGACAAGGTAACCTAGCAGAACTCCAACGTATTCCATAGTAATCTCCTCACATTACCGCAAAAACATTGCGTCAGTATTCTGCGGAAGAAAAACTAATAAGCTAGAGTTCAATTACTTTACGAAATAACTTATTACTTTGACTTAATTTTTTCCCGCTTTTACAGGGGTAGTATTCTTACGTCATCATAAAATAATGAAAGTCTTTTATGCGATAAACCTCAAAGTTTTTCCAAAATATTTGCTGCTGAGTAATGTTTTTCAGTACTTCAATTTATTACAAAGTTTATGACTGAATTGCAAAGCGATAAGTAGTTATCTAGAATTTACGTTTTATGCAACAAAAAAAAAGTTTTATGATATCCTTATTTCATGGGCGCACGCAGGGTGGGACACGGTGCCGTGCCCTCCCTCTTTTAGACCTGTAATAAGGTGCTAAAACCTAACTTTCAGTCTTATTTTCTCAAATTAATAATGGTTGCAGCCGCCTTTTACTTATTTTAGCCAAGCTTCTGCTTTTAGACATTAGCTGCGAAAATATTTTTGCATTGTCTATAATGACTGCACTCACTGCATGCCCTTTTTCGACAAAAAAGTGTGCAAAAATGAGTGTTTTTTTTTAAGAAAATCGAAAAAATTTGTTGTCGGCTGGGGGCTACGCCCCCAGACCCCTTAGCCTCCGGTGGTTTTTGCCAAATCCTCGATGCGCCACTACCTTATTTCCTCAAACAATTTGAACAAAAGTACCGTATGTGCCATCAGTGAAACATCGGGCAGTAAAAGATTAAGGTTAGATCGATTTAGATTAAATTGGTTCCAACTTGTTCAGCGGTAGCTAGAGTCAAGACAAAAAAACACTTTTTGATTTCCGTTTCCCGTACGTGACGTCATCAAGTTGTATCGTTATTTTGCCCCCCACTGTTTTGACTCCGGAGGCGCCACTGTTCAGTGCTCAGGAGCTAATAGGCGAGATAGCAGGCCTACTTCAGAGCCAATACTCAGTCATTTAGCCAATACTCTTTGGGAATAGCATAAATGGGAAAAGCACCATTACCATTGCATAGCTTAGTCCAGGCCTACCATAAGTCCCGTTCCAAAAAGTGCCTTCTAGAATTCAGTTTGGGGAAGCCCACGAAAAAGTTTAAACCTCGAAAAAAATAAATAACTTGGGATTTTAACTGCCAAAGGCAGCCAAACACAAACTGAGCATCTTAACGCATAGGCCTATACGTTGAACCAGCGAAAGGCACCAGGTAAGTTTTTATTATGGAAAAAGCTCTTTTTAGCTTACTGTATTTTGAGAGCCTTGGTGCTGTGCAGTTGATTTGCCTGTGGTGTTGATAGCGAGAGAGTACAGCACAAAACGAAGCGAAAGTCAAAGCTAATCTCGAGGGCTAGGAGCCAGAACTGTCTGGTGAAGGGGGGTCCGCGGCGACCGCGCAGAGGGTCCGTGACAATGTTGCAAAAAATATAAAAACTAGAACTTTGAAATGATTTTTGCAGGACGTACACAGACCCATTTAATTACTGTAGTGATTGAAAATCTTATGGAATGCTTTTTTCTTCTACTATCTCTTGATTGTTGAGTAATTATTAGGGCAACCAAAAGTCAATAAAGTCAAATATTTTTAACTGGCTCAGAAAGCCATCAAACTTCTGCAAAGCATGTTTCTTTCAGCTTCAAACTAAGCGTAGTTTGAAAGTTATTAGGTCAAAATAAGATCAAAATGTTGCGTAACTTTTGGTCTAAATAAGGGTCAAAATCTGCTTTTTAGGTCAAGATACAAACTATGCGTCGCTTTTAGTTTAATTAATGAATGAAACAAATTACGTCGTCATGATTGGTTGCCAGCTTGTGGAAAGCAAACCGGTAGTCCCCTTTTCAAAGAAAGCGCATTAAAACAGCATTCGAGCATAAAAGTAGTAAACTGTGCTTAAGTTTACTAGTAAACTGTGCTTAAGTGCTTAAGTTTACAGCATTCGAGTATATTAGTAGTAAACTGTGCTTAAGTTTACTTAAGTGCTTAAATTTACTACTTTTATACTCGAATGCTGTTTTAGTATAAAAGTAGTAAACATTAAAACAGCATTCGAGTATAAAAGTAGTAAACAGTAGTAAACTAGAAGTAAACTCCACTATTCTGCCGCTTTTTCTCAAAAGATAATAACTACAAATTTTTCTAAAAATTTTTTTTACAGTTTTCGACTCAAAAATTGATGTTTTATCATCTGCGTAAAAATCAAACTCATATCTTATTTAGTTTCAAAGCGCACGCTATCGGTGCGGGAGGTCTGGGGTTTGATTCCCGGGCCGATCAAATCGGCACAGGGTCGCCAACGACTCGCCACCGTTGCGACGATTCTTCGGAGCTGTGTAGCCCAGGCGCTAAGCCACGGAGATGGGCCCCGCAACTCGTTACACGCTTCGGCGTAATACGGCGAGTATAATGAAGATTTGATTTTGAATATTAAGGGTAATAACTACACGCAAAAGAAATTTCGCTAATTTTTTGTTAAAATTTTTTTGTGGTATAATAACTAATATTGTAATTGTCATGTTTTTTATGACGTCATAAAATCACAAATAAGATTTCTCATGGTTTCTTATAACGTCATCAAAAAATTCACAATTAGGATTTTGCGCAATTGTGAAAAACATAAAACCTCTATTATCCCAAAAACATAACAATTGTAGTTGTTAGCTTTTGAGAAAAAACGGCAGCAGTGGGGGAATTCCCCACCGGTTGGGAACCAGTGATCTACTCTAGTGTCTATGTCCATTTTTGGTGAAAAATGAGTTAGTCCAAAAAATTTCTCCCTCCGTGGGTGCACTGCTGCTCCCAAACTAGTTTTGTCCTACACGCACTGTAGCCTAAGCATTTTAAACTAACCATGCGTTTTTGGTTATGTCGATCGTCCCGCTTTTGGACATAAACAGTTCTGGTATCAAGAAAAATATGAGATGAAGGACACATCCAGCTTCTACTTCAGTATTGCTCGATTGTAAGTTCACAATGAAAAATGACGTCATAAAGAATGGATGAAAAAAAAAAATTACTCATGTAACGCCACAGAGTGCAATAAGCATATTCGATAGAAATCACTATGGTATCCTTGGCTTTCTATCAGAAACGGTTTACTTTTGTTGCGAAATCGCAGTAGTTAATTGCCCTGTCCAGGGGCGGATCCAAAAAAATTTGGTGGGAGGGGGATGAAATTTGGAATTAGGTTGAATGTTAACTCAGTACAAAGAAGTTGGACAAAAAAAAAAAAGCGTGAATAAGCCCTTTGAAAAATGTTTTCATGTATGGAGCGTATTCAGTAATTTTTTTAGGGAGGGGCACCCACATTCGACATATTTTTAAGCGCGGTTTTTATGATGGTATGTATGGGCATTAAGAAATAATGACAGTATGATGGAATGGGCATTAAGAAAGAAAGGATTTGCAGAAGTGTTGGTGCAAGCAGTGATGAGTTTATATGAGGGTTCAAGGACGAAAGTTAGAGTTGGATCAGGGACGTCGGATGAATTTGGGGTAAGGGTTGGTGTGCATCAAGGGTCTGTGTTATCACCACTAATATTGGCTATTGTGGTAGATGTTGTGACAGAGCATGCAAGAGAAGGATTGTTGAATGAAATTTTGTACGCGGACGATCTGGTGGTGATGAGTGAAAGTTTGGAGGATTTACGAGAGAGGTTCCAAAGGTGGAGAAGAGTATTGGAAAGCAAGGGATTGAAAGTGAATGTAGGAAAGACTAAGATGATGGTGAGCGGAACGGAAGGTGAAATTACATCGAGCAAAATAGATCCTTGTGGAGCATGTGGGAAAAGGGTTGGGTCTAACGCTGTGTGTTGCACACAGTGTATGAGGTGGATACATGGAAAGTGCACCAAGATGAAGAAGGTGACCTGCAGTTCTACCAGAGATTTTGTTTGTAGAAGAGGCACAGATGTTGGAGATGGCACGGAAGAACCAGTGGGGGTATAATGCGATGAAGTGGAGACTGTGAAGGGATTTTGTTATTTAGGAGTCAGGCTAAATGCTAGTGGTGGGTGTGAAACTGCCGTGACCTCAAGAGTAAGGATAGGATGGATGAAATTTACAAAATGCGGGGAGTCGTTACGTGGAAGAAGGTTTTCTTTGAGAATGAAAGGGATGGTTTATCAAAGTTGTGTAAGATCGGCAATGTTGTATGGAATTGAAGCATGGTGTTTGAGGGAAAGTGAAATGGCAATTTTGAGAAGAACTGAAAGAGCCATGGTGAGGTCAATGAGTGGAGTAAAATTAGTGGATAGAAAGAATACGGAGGAGCTGATGGAGATGTTGGGTTTGAAGAAAACGTTAGATAGAAGGGCAAAGGTGAATGGAGTGAGATGGTATGGGCATGTGATTGGAAGAGAAGATGATAATATACTGAAAAAGGCAATGATGATGGAAGTGAATGGACAACGAAAGCGAGTACGGTCAAAAATGACAGGAAGAGGCAGGTGGAAGAGCGTGTGAAGAAAGTCGGGTTGAAGATCGAAGAAGTTGCAGATCGAACGAGATAGAGAGAAGGAGTGAGAGCGATCGCGGAGGAAATGGGGTGTATTCGGCCACCTTTGGTGACGAGGAAAAAAACGAATTAAAACTGGATTGATGATTGAAAATAAAAAAGGCTCTAGGGGGTACGGGGGCATGCATGCTCCCCCGGAAAATTGTTGAAATTTTACATACTGTAGTGACCATTTTAGTACTTCTTGAACAAATTTTAGGCAAATTTTGTTTAAATTTTTTGTCCCTAATTCTGAGTGTTGCACCAAATATGATGCATTTTGTTCGTACATTTTCGATTATGCGTTCTTAGGGCGTAAGCCTTAATTTTATCGAAAAGGTTCGAAATTATGGAAAAACTGTATTCATCGAAAACATGTTTGAAAATGGCTGGTGGGAGGGGAATGCATCCCCCACATCCCCCCTCCCTGTCCACACGTCCAATTTAAGTAGGCAGAGCCGTAGCAGCCGCCCCCCAAACCCCCCAATTGGGGGGGCCCCACTGCCAAAAGGGGCCCCAAATTGTCTTGAAGAACCCAAAGTTGCATCAATTCAAAAACAAAGTTTTGCTTGGCGAATCGCGTTGAATGGGATTTTTTGCGCTCAGATTCTATATATTTCAGTTTTAAAATTTTTCGCTATCGTTTCCTTTCAAATAGCGTCATAAACTGCGTAATGATGTCATAAACAATACACTGTGTGTAAGAGTGCGCGTAAGACTTGAAAAAGGAGGCCGGTGCAGAGTTAGATGCAATCATTTTTCAAAGCTTAAATTCAAATTCATTCCTTTGAAAAAATAAAATTCAAATTCATTAACACCTTGCGAGCAGATTTAAAATTTTATCTATTTATTTTTTATTTATTCGCAATTTTATTCTCCTATCACGAAAAAGCGACGGGGCGCTATACGAGCTCGCCTAGGAGTTGCCGACCATCGGTCTACCACACTTAGATGGGGTAATCCCGTTTAGTGCCTTTCCCAACAGCACAACAAGCAAACTTGCCGGCTTGTTTCGCGCTATCCATTATGCTGAACGTCAACCAAAAAAGCTGTGAATACCAATTTTCAAGTCATTGGTTTGACCGGACCCGGAATTGAATCCCGAAGTCCACCAATCTAGAAGCAGATGCTCTATCCACTCGGCCATCCGATCGGTAAATTAAATTCAATCCTACCCTATTTCTGTGTCAGCAACCATAATCTGACACCCAATACAAAAGTCCATTGAAAAAGGATTTGCTAGTTTGAAAACGTGTGCTTTTGAAATAGCGCAGGAATTGGACATTGGTCCGGTCTTCCTCAATCAAAAAGTAAAAAAAAAAAGAGAATGAAAATAGAAAAAGAGAATGTTTAGTTACGATGCAAATCTATATCGTACAGCTTCTGAGGAAGAGATTCAAAGCAAACTTTTTAAAACAACTGGTGGACCAGGCTATTATGTCGATACTAGAAAGTTTTAAGCTGACATGTGATGTCGCTTCTGTCATTGCATTGCTGTTTACACCCAGCAGCTTCGTGCATGAACAGCCATTGTCAGCAATATGATCTGGCAGTACCGCACGCAGGTTCAGATTCTTTGCGACGGGTTCGATTCACGGCTGGAGTCTATTGCATTTGATATCTATATCAGATGGTTGCTGATTAGAACGACACAAGCTCGTTTGGCAGTCTCCCTTCAATACCGTTGAACTTTTAATTCAATTGTAATACCTGTAAGTGCTCGCTTGCCTTGCTTCTCGAGTTTACAAAATGCGTTGTTACTGTTACCAGTGCTGAACAAAGCTTCAGAAAACTGAAATTTATTAAAACGTTTATTACATCTAATATGGCAAACAGCAGACTATCTTTTTTCTTTCCATTTGTTGGCATTTTTATCCACCTATCACAGAAAGCAATCATGGGGCGCTACACGAGCTCCCTTAGGAGTTGCCGACCATCTGTCTACCTACCGCACTTAGATGGGGGAATCTCGTTAAGTGTTTTTCCCAATGGCACAAGCAAACTTGACGGCTTTCTTAACACTATCCCTTTAATGCTGAATGTCTAGTTGGAAAGCTGTGAATACCAATTTTTAAGTCATTGGTTTGACTTCACTAGTGATCAAACCCTCAGTCTATTCACTCCTTCTGGCTCAGAAGCACACGCTCTATCCACTCGGCCTTCCGATAGGTTCTTCGCTGGCCATGATGTCAATCGAAAGTTAATGCGCCCGATCTCCAGATTATGATGCTGTCAAAAGAGCATCTGTGTACGAAAAAGTGCGCTCTAGCTAGACCGGAGGTTTTCAACCTATTAGCCATGGCCCAACAGAGGGCCACAGCATGGTTTTCAGTGGCCACAGAGCTTGACTAGAAAGCGACATCAGCATTCCCTAATCATGCCATCACATTGACTTTGTACCTTTTAGCAAAAGTTATTGGGCCACCATCGTATTTTATCATTTTAGTGGGCCATGAGCAAAAAAAGGTAGAAAAACCCTGAGTTAGACGATTTTAATGGAAAATGAATTGGGTGTAACAAACTTGTCTTAAAATTACACCTTTTATCTTTACACAGTGATAACGCGTTATATGTTTTAATTTTACCACAGTATTCGCATTGTGGTGAGAAACTGAGTTGTTATCCCTGGAAAAACCTAAAACAATTCATATCGAAAGCTAAGTATTGGGGCCCTTGAAAGTTTTTTTTTGGGGGGGGCCAAAGTTGAGCTGCTACGACACTGTAAGTAGGCTTAAAGCTTACACGCTTTCTTCATCATAATCAAATTATTTGATGTCACAATTGAAAAACGTGATTATGTAGATCGAAAATTTCATTGTGACGCAGAAAGTACGTGGGTTTTTGACGCTAGCGGACAGAGTAACTAGTTATTTTTTGGTGTAGGCTAATTACTGCGTTTGTAATACCGGTACTGATTTCACAAAACTGTGGCCCAATTTCGCCTACTCTTATTATGTTCACATAAACATTTTTCTTAACGAATTTTAACTGCAGCGCAATCTTCAGCATTACCATAATAAATTTTTTTATATCTTGCTTTAGTTTTTTTCTTGCTTTTGCAGTGGTAAAAAAACAGCTCAGACGGCCGAGTGGAACAGCTCAGATGACCGAGTGGTATGGAGCGTCTGTCTCTTGAACTGTAGACTCGGGTTTGATTCCGAGTCGGGTCAAACCAATGACTTTAAAATTGGTATTCACAGCTCCCTGCTTGACGCTCAGCATTGAAGGGACAGTGTGAAGAACAAGCCGGCAAGTTTACTTGTTGTGCCGTTGGGAAAGGCATTTAGCGGGATTCCCCCATCTTGGTGTGGTAGACAGATGGCCGGCAACTCCTAAGCGAGCTCGTATAGCGCATTGATCGCTTTCTCGTGATAGGAGGATAAATATGCAACTAGAAAAAAAATATATATATATGAAGTCTTCTAAAGCTACAAACATTTGTCTGTGTTTCTCTTTACTGCAATCAGTGAACCACGGTAACGGTGAAATTAAAAAGAACGTTTTTTCTTCGGCGAATATGAAAATGAAGTGAGTTTAATCATGAGGTCAATCTTATTCGAAAATATCTTTCGTGAATGCATTTGGTTCTTTCAAAAGTAGGCTATTCGTAAAAACTAGTATAAAATCAGTTGTTGCTTGAAATTATATTATGAAGAAATGAAATCGCTTACATTTTAGTTCACTTAGCAAAGATTTGCAAAAAAGTTGAGGTACATCCGCACAGCATAGATTTATCATGAACACAACACAGCCCTATAAGTAGTCTATAGAAAGGTTTAAAAACAATCTAAGAAAACATTTTGGCAATGATAGCGACATCTTTTAAGTTTTTCTTGGTTTTAATTATTACAGGTTTAAGTACAATTAATTAATGTAAAAACATTTAAACAGCCGTCACCCATCTCCTTTTCCTTCAGAAACCGTTATCTAGTCGGAGTCAAAAGCGTTATCACCCGACTTCGTATCAGAAAAGTTAAGTGATAATGCTATTGATCAAATGATACAAAAAATGCTCGAAACCACAAGCGTACCTTGAATAAAAGCACATGAATTCGCATTGAGATTACATATTTCTAAATCTACCACATCACTTTGTATCGGGCAACAAGTCCACGAAACAAATGTTTTTGTTACTTGACTGTTAACGAAATGATAGAATGTAAAAGAGGTGGATAGCTCAGCTCTTCTCCGACACTACATCGTTTTTTGCTGTTCAAGAAGGAAAAAATTTTATTGATCAATATAATGTACCTTACTACAATTTATCGCTTAAAAAGCTGACATTGATGCACAATATTTGATCAAGGACCGAGATGTTATTGTTAGTTGTCTGTGGACTAAAAACACAAACTGTGTTTGCTTGTTGTTTGACAAGAAGAAACACAAAAGCTCACAAAAAAGGAAAAACATACAAAAGAAAAGGTAAACGCAGAGATGAAAAGCAAAAAGCAAGTTAAAACTTGAAGAATATTGTTAAGTGCACTGACATAACAAAACATATCAAACGAAGTTTCAAATCGACATTAAGTTTTCTGTTCTATTGTAACGTTTGTGATCGGCACAGGCAATCGTGGTGTTGGGGAACGACCGTCAGATACAGTCACGTGATTGTCACGGATGAATTGCTTCAGTTGTTCCGGTTCTCCGTATTTATCCAAATCAACTGCTCTTCTTTCTTGTTGAAGCCAGTAAAGCATCTCAACCCTGCACAAAGACAACATTGTGTTTCAGAAAAATAAGACGCAGGGTGGAAGAGACGATTAGAGGCAACTAAATGAAATCCGCAAAACAAAACATGAAATTTTGGGTGGGGTTCCCATTTAATTTTCGGCCCTACTATAACCAAAACATTAGATTGAAATAACTACAAAACAATTTTTTGCTGCAAAAATAGATTTGTTCTACTTATTTAACTTCCATTTTTGGTCTAGCTCAGTTTTCATTTTTAAGGTTCTCAGCTTTTAAGCGGGGTGAAGCTGTATACAAGGCGTACAAGGCCCAGTTCGGGAGATTGGATTTCAGGCGTACAGCCGCTTACAAATTTAATTTAATCGACTGTGGTAATGCAAGTAAAAATTTTGAATCTTAAACTACAGAGCTCTCGAATAACTCGAAACAGCTGTAGAGAAAATAAAATCACTGAAGTTTGGAAGAAGCACTGGTCTTTTTATAATCATTAAATCAACCTACTTGTCGACATTCATTTTCTCGTGATACGGTCTTCCTTCCAAAGTTACAATGTCATCGTATTGAGCGTGAATTGCATGCAACATCGGAACTAGATGCTTCTCTACTTTTTCAAGCTTTTGATAAAACTTTGATCTTGTCTTAGCTTCAAGAAGACGATTTATAGAAGACCCTTTTGCCCCTGTAATAAAAAAATAAATCTTAAAAAACTTATACAGAGACATTCGAACAACTGACACAGGCTACTGCATTAACTGTATATATTCACCAAAATAATGAGACAATAAATAATGAAACAGCGGTACTTCGTTTTACAAAAAAAATCGTCATTAGCCTATAAACTCAAAAAATGGCCTCGTTAAATTTAGGTTGAATATACCAAAGCTACTTTGATCTTGCAACATGACTATCATTTTCAAACAAACACCATCAAAAGTTCAAAACACGGTAATGCGAAGAAGCAGATAAACAATTAAAAGCGTTGCAAGAATCACAAAAAAAATATTAAATAATAATGCACTAGCTATTCGTTTCACCGTTACTCCAAGATTAAAAAAACAAAAATTATAAGAACGGCAAAGCTGCGAAAAAGACATTTACTTCACAGTATATTTCATAAGTTTCATGCATGCAGTATGACTGAGTGAAAATGACGCATCCAATCAGCAACCCTGTCGTAAAAAGTATGAATATCACTCCATCATCAAATCAGCGTGACACTAAAACGGGAAAATGGAACTACACTCAGCCTAACTAAAAACACTGCAGTCATCATATATTGTCACTTCCAAACATTTTCGAGTTTGGGTTTACATGTCTACTTGGCAGCATGCCTTCATGCACAAAAAAAAATTCAAAATATCTTCTCGCTTAAAACGTAAAAAAATTTACTGTCTAAGCGACCTTAAATTTAGGCTAAATATCAGCTTATTAAAGACAACCTTTGTAAAAAAATCGATGAGGATTTGAAGCTTCAAGTTCAAATCGTTCTAAATCATGTAGAAGATGTTCTCTATGCTGCACCATCTCAGTAGCTCGCTCCCACGAAGATAGAACCTGAACACAGTTGGCAGGTTGAACAGCAACAATCTCTAGGAGTAACGAATACCATATTCGAAAATAAGTAGAAGTAGCAAGCATTTAACGTAAAAAACTACCGGTTTTCTAACTAACAAAGCGGCAATACATGACAACATTCAAACAGAACAAGTTTTCTCTATATCAACCGTTAGGGCTTTTTAATTTTGATGATTGCAAACAAACATTTTTCTTAGACTCGACAAAGTAATTAATTATGAAAACCGATCAACAGGTTTCGGCCAGTTTATATTTCTTTCCACTTCAGCACACTTCACGCCTGTAAATGAGGCTACCTTATCAAGAATATTGATGAAGTGGTCGGAGCTGTATTTGGCAGCAGCGTTCAGCTTCTGTGTAGTTGACATTCGTAGCTTCCGCCAGACAGTTTCAAAACGAGCTTGTACGTTCTTGGACATTTGAAATTCAGTTTTCGCCGACGACTCCCCCCCTCTAGGTGACGTAGCAGTGCCACTAGCACTCCCGGATGTTGCGTACGATATCGATTTGGTTGTCCGTTCAGAACTTGGCTTTAAGCTTTTTCTGCGAAGACAAGACACAAATTAGGCTACACGTTCGCATATTATATTTTAAAGGGCTAAATTTTGGCCGTAAAGGTATTTCCTTTTCCCGAAAATGGTTCGTGACGACGTCATCTAATCGGCAGAATTCAAAATTGAGACACAAATTCATAAAAAATATGATGAAGCACATCAAAATGGGGTAACATTGCTTGAAAACCCTTTTCTAAGTGAAAAAGCCTTTTCAAAGTCATGTGGCCAACATTTTTACAGTCTCTTCGGTTTTTTTTTTTTTTTCGTTTCACTTTCAGCAGTCTCATAGCTGTATCAACTGTCTACCCCCTGTAATAGCCTTTGAGTAAGTTGAGAGTTGGGCCCATCTTTCGACCATGATGCAATCTTTTCCATTCTTTCATATAAGAAACTGTCGTCAACTGCATACCTTCAGCAAAACATATTACTTTCATTAGACTGCTGCACAGCATTTCACTAGCACTATTTACCTGCCATTTTACAATAATATATATTTGCTCTTTCTATAAGTTTTTAAACTGGAGATCTTCAAGTTTACATAAATGTTAAAGAGCCAACTCTAAAATAACGTTTCTGCAACCTTCTAAGCTTGATTAAAAAAATCTCTAAAACATTATTTCGTGAACTACATAATTTCTGCAGACTAGGCCTATGTAACTTTACTTTGGGAAGGTCTGTATGATTATTTGCTAATATTCTATTTCTAGGTTACTTAAAGCTCACACTAGTACCTACCAGCAGGATCACCTACGTGATTGCCAAGTCCCGATCTGCTGTTTTTCCACAACAATCCATCGCTTTTTATTTCGTTAAAAGAACTAAAATTTGCATTGGAGTGGTAGCCTACAATGCAACTGGTGTTATAACTCGATAGAAGACACTTTTCTAAAACTATTAAAATGAATAACAAATACATTAAAGCATTAAACTAAACTCATTCTATAACATTTTTGTCTTTGCTGCTATATTACCATATCTTTACTTCGCTGCTTAAACTTACGCATATAGTTAACGGTTAAACTGTTTTGTTCGCTTTAATTGATCTACCTGAAGTTCGATCTCCACACGAATATTTGCTCTGAATATTTGAAAGAATCATTTTGGAAACTTGTGATGAACTGAAGTTTCCGGAATTTACCAGGATGTCACTTTCGCTGCTGTTTGTGGAAATTGTTTTCGGGACTTCCTTTGGATCAACTTTTCCTGAGCTCGGATCTGGAGCTAAACCTTCATCCAAAAGGAGAAAAGATTCTTCGTTTTTCACAGCGACTGTGACTACATTCTGTTTTTCTGACTCAAATTTTTCTAAATCGTCCGCAATCAAAATTCCTGAACTAACATTTGGCACCCTCGAAGTGTCTCTGCCAGACAACTCGCTGTCTGAACTATCGACAGGAGTATTCATTGTTAATCTCGAACCTTCCCGAAGTCGTGAAAGTGAAATTTTTCGGGAAAACGTCGCCAGACCAGACTCATTATCCATTCTAAATAATCAAAAAGTGATGGATTGATAAGACGAAAAATTTGTTAGGTAAAAGTAAGTTAAAGAAGACTAGTTATACGCAGCTTGGGGTTCTTATTTTCTAGGATATCCAGAATGTTCCAAGCCTGAAATAAAGATAATTTGATTGTTATTTGACGTTTTCCCGACTTACTGATCACTATCCTCGTCTTCAGCTGGGCTGTCAAAACGTTGATCGGGAGTTCCAGCTGAAATCGAAAGAAAACAATAACTACTCAAAAGTTTTACAAAAAATGCAAAGTAACATCAAAAGTTGCATTGTTATTCTTCTGTAAACAAAGTTATAGACTAACTTTTTTTAAAAGAAAACTGCAACTCAGCATATGTAACATCTTTGCCACAGCATTCTCCAGTCAACGGGCCTGAAATACTTACAGTACGTCTTTATGGCCAGCTATGCCCAAAATTAAAGGATGCACTAATTGCACCATATGCATCAATTAGTTTTTCACATGAAAACTTTTTGAGGTAGTTGCTTAACCTTCATTCGAGGGGAGAACGCATATCCTCGAATATCTTAGAGAAAAATTTTTGACCTCTACACAACAAACATATTGTAACGACCAGTGCATAGTCGACTCGTACATGTGGATTGTTGATGTTCAATATTTACGCTGTAACTGTATCTAGGTTTACGGGACCATTGAAGAACTTTTGCGGGACCTTTAGGGTTCATGGACCCCAAATTTAGAGCCACTGCTCTACGACTTTGTGAGACTAATAACACGTACATCTTAACACAAAAGTGTTGCGTATTTTTAAGTTTTCAAACCTTGCATTTCTGGATATTTTCCGAGTCCACCCAGAGTAACCACATTCACATTCCACAATCCAGGAATATATTTCTCTTTTTTCTTTTTCATTTCATTTTCGTGATCCTCCCGTTTTCTAACAGTGAAATTCAGCAATTAAGCATAAAACAATCAATTAAACACACGCAAAAAGTTGAAACATTAAAGCAAAATATATTGCTAATGCAGAATGATAAATAATATTATAGACATGTTACTGCAGTAAAACTTACCTAGCTTCTTCGAGCATGTTCAGTTTGCTTTCAATGTCAATTTCAGTTTCAGAAATCTCGCTATCGTAGAAGTGGTAAATCACACTGAGAAAGTCTGTATCCTGATAGCAAGACAAAAAAAACTGGAAAAATCATTTGGAAACGCTAAAACTTTTCAATCTCACAAATAACAGCCGCAAAGAGGTTTCAGGCGGTAAGATTGTTCTAAACAATATACCTATAAGCATTTTCTCAAAGTTCCATGAATCCTACATATCTTTTCAACGATGGAATTCATAAGGTGGCCTAATTAATTGATTACAAAAACTTAAATAATTGGTTGGCGGTATAAAACTAATGAATAGCTTTGAAAAAAGCTGTTTTCGCGTTTGGTTTCAAAAAACCCTCTCCGCGTAAGGCTTCAGCAACATCCCAACGACTTCAAGACCGTATCACGCATCATGTTCCGAAATGGCTACGACAACACACAGCCTCCCAACGAGTGCAACCTAAGCGAGCGTGCAAGCGAAAATAACCCACTCCAGAATGTGACTCAGCAATTGGACAACACTTAATAGAAAACGACCAATGTGCTGCCAATGACAAGGAAGATCAATTTTCTATTCTGGATATTGCGTGCAGTACCTTTCATCTCAGGGTGTTCGAAGCCAGCTATAGCATCAGAGTACCGCGACCTAATCTATGCAAAAACAGAAAGAGTCTGACTATACTCTTAAGCTATTCAAATAGAATTTAGGTTCGCACTACTTGTCTAATCAGAGCCGCGCGTGACTTTCCGCGTTCGATTGGATTGGCTAATGTAACAAACGCTTCGCAGACGTCCGAAACTGATATTCATCAATCGCCAGACCTTGCTTCTCGTTCTTACTATGACACGATTACCCACTGACGAGTGCGTCACGAAAAGCTTCTGAGACAAACAGCTTTTTTCAACGTTACAAAAAGAGTTATGACAGAGGGTTTCTCGGAGCCTAACGCGAAAACAGCTTTTTTCAAAACTTAAATAGTATCTTTTTGTAGTTGCTGGACCTGGTACTATCGTAAACCACTGTTCACTTAGTATGCGTACGCGAAATGGTAGGCTACTCACTTTTGTTGAAAGATATTTGAAATAATCATCGGTGTTTATAGTGGCCCTCCACCAAGCTAACCAAGAAGCTTGTGCCTTGATTGCTCTAGCATGGGGGTGCAAATGAATGGGGTGAAATGCCGATGGGTGAGTGTTTCTTCCAATCGACACTGTACCTACTGTTGAAGGCTTGCCGTTTCGTTCCCATAACTCTTGTGGCTGCAAAAAATGAAACGAAAAACTCAAAAACGTAGGAAAATTGTGTCAAAATAGAAAAAACAAAAGACGCATTAAATTGCTAACATAAAAGTCTAACTGTGAATTTGGAAAACATTTATTGGCTTATAATCTTATAATCATGGCCTGTGTAGTGCTAACGCCAATTAATGCATGAACACAAAAAAAAAACTGTCTACAAAACAAAGTTTTCCAAATAGTTTATTAGCTCGTATTCTGGAGTTTGCAACGATTTATCGAGCTTAAGAAGATAACAATGAGAGTACTTCAATCATAATATCTTACCTCTCCCATCCAGGGTGGATTGCGACTTATTTTTTTAAGTTTGGGATTAATTATACGTTGTGGTTTCGGTAAGGTCAATGTGCTTGAAGCTAAGGTCTTGTTTAGATTCACTTTCTCGACTGGCTTCATTACCTGCAATTGATTTAAATCAAAGCAGTGCACTTGAATTCAAGCACTTTTTCTTAAAGCAGGGTCAGCGATAATTCGAAAAACTGAAATTTATTTCTCACAAATAAAAAATACAGTTGTACTAATGCTTTGTTTTGTTTACGCACATTTGGCTTCATTAATTTGGCATCTTAGCGTTATGTCACTTAAATAATAACCTTGAAGTGTACTATCAGAGAAGTGCACTTAAAAGTGGAACCAAAATTGTTTTAAATATATCCTATTTAAAAACTCGTAGATCACCAATATTTCCTATAGAAAACAAAGTTCACCCAACAACCTGTTATATTTTGTATACGGTCTCTAGGAGTGAAAAAAACTTATGAATTTAAATTCATTTGATGTAGCAGCAAGAAAAACGTTTCAAAAACTTACCAAATCATCATTGTCAAACATTAAGTGATCATCAGGTACAGTCTTCATAATCTCATGATAAACTTCTTTTAATTCTTCTCCTTGGAACAAGTTGGCGTCTAGTTCTTCGACTGTCGCTGGAGATATTTCACCTTAAAAACAAGACCTGGGTCAGGAAATGCTTTTCTGTCTTTTTTAACGACCTTTTGTACCAGTTAAATCGTTGGACAGTGGCCCGTTCATGATCAAACTGACAGGAGGTAATTCCACCTTGTCAGGAACGTACATATCAGAAACACGAATAGTCACGTTGGATTTGTTGACAGGGTTAGCATGGCCAGGCTGAAAAAACAAGATAAAATTAGCCGCATGTATTAAGCCTCAGAAAATATGTTATCCTATATTGTCAGATTGGATCAGACTGCCGAAACCATTGAGAAAAAAGGTATTAAAATTTGTCATCGCATAATAAAGAACGTTCTCTAACTTAGTTGTTGATCGCAGTGTCGTATGTCATAATTGGCTTGGTCGCACTGGACAGTACCTTATTTTTGCTGTTAACAATTATCTGATAAAACGAATACTAAAGAAATTTATTCATAAAATATTACGGATTTTTCAAATTAAAAACGGTTAAAATCACAATCTAAAAGCTGTCAGGCGGTACGAACCTGCGATATAATCCTTCGTTGGAGTGGATTTAATCCAGGGGTGGGCAAACTTTTCACATGAAGGGCCACATTTGAAAAAATTTTGAAGCCGAAAATCGCACTGATTGGAAGAGCAAAAAAAAGAAATCTTCACGTCCGCAAATGACCTATTTTTCCTCTGAAAATCGGTGAAGAGCAAAAAAAGGCCTTCACGTTCGCAGATGACCTACTTTTCCACTGCAAATCGGTAAAGAGCTAAAAATAAGAAAAAAAATTCTTCTTCTTGTTTCGCGGTAGTTTATATTTCTGTAAGTGCCCACGGGCCGCACAAAATGGCCGCATGCGGCCCGTAGTTTGCCCAGCCCTGACTTAACCAATACTTCAAAAACCAGAGAAAAAGAATACCAAAGTAAATAAAAGAAAATAGCTCAGAAACAATATAACTGAAAATAATCGCCACATAATGTATTGCATATTATTATGCTTACTTACAATTTCAGATTGTACCACCGCAGGTTGAGGGTAAATAGGCTCAGGAAGAGGTCTTCTTTCTTCCTTTTCAAACTCTCTCTTCCTCTCATCCAACTCTTTTCCTTCCTGTCTCAGCTTCTTCAATCTCGTATCTTGAGCCTCACGCCTAATAGTAATAATTCTTACAAGGCTGAAAAGTGTTAAGAGTACCTATGTAGCAAGCAGACTGCTACCATTTGTCGACAGCATAATGCTCGTCAATCAGAGTTTCAATAAGTTTGCTAGCTCATTCTTTATTGAGCTTAATTTCGGTCATCGGGCTTCTGTGTTAAAGTTAACATCGAGCCGTCACCTCATGACAGGATAACTGATATCGTTTAGAGAAGAAATGCAAATACATTTTAAACGCGTGCCTGTAGATTTCTAATTATGACATTGATGAAACAATGAGTTAAACAACGAATCGGTTTTACTGATGCTATCTTCTCGAAACTCTAGGCTAGCCTAATTATTGAACCACAGTCCCTTATATTGCGACTGCAATTAAACCACCATTATCACCACTAATAGTGCTAAGAGAGTAATTCAAGATAATATCAGAGTAACAAATTAACACTTGAATCTATCAAAGTCTCAAGATATAACAGTTTTCTGACCTTGTAATGGCTTGAATTAGGGGAGGAATGCCTGTTTCGTCTTCAGATACGTCAACGTCCGACTCAGAGTTAGCTTGTAATCGAATAAGATTTTGCAAATCTTCTTGTGGATTGTTTGCGTCAAACACTGTTTGAGATTGAAGATGCAGCCCTGTTGCATATACGCTAGATCAAAAATTCGATTTACAGTATTTCACTGACAACCATAAGCACCGTTTTAACCCTCTAGGTCTCGTCAGTGACATTCGTGGTACCATATAATCATGGCTTTTTACTTGGTTAGGCTATACACCAAAGCAACAACTTTCTATTTGTGGTTACTAACAATATCCGCTTGCTACAACTTAGAAAACCTTCTCTGTTAAACTGAAAAGCAACGGTATTTTGGTGAAACTTCAAAGTTCAAAGCAATGCCCCATGTTAGCAGTTGGCAAGTATTTAAACTTTTTAATTTTGATGGAGTCATACCCACCGTTCCCTCTAAGATTTTAACTCATGTGAATTTGCCTAAATATAAAAATCATCAAAATTTTTCCCAAACATTTACAAGGAGTAATTCGAGGTTTGGAATAATTTTTGTTTAAAATAAGAGTTTCCATGGTAAAACATTTTCAAATGACACAAAAAAACTTGAGCACTTTTAACTAATTTGCTTTTAAATCATTATAGCAATGTGCAAAAATTAAAAATTTTTGCTCAAAATTTCTCATTTTTCTCAAATTTTGCACCTCAGAGGGAACACTGGTCTTACCTAACCAATTTTCCTCAAAAATATCGACACAAATACAAAAAAAAAAAAAAGAATCAAGTAATATACAACTGAGGTTGTTTTTCAAATTATTGAACCGAAAATTCAACAGCACTTGAGGAAAACTGCGAAGTGAGCTTGCGCTCTTTTAGCCAGCAGCTACCCGGTTCATTAAGCTAATGTCAAATGCGATGGTCTCAAGCCATGAATTGCACCGTCACAAAGAGTCTGTCATCTGCGCGCGATACCGCTAATCCAAGTCACTGACATCCAGCACTTTGTAAGAACCAAACTACCACATGTAAAAAACAGCTATAAATTACGTAGCGATACAGAGCTTAAGCGGAAAACAAGGCTTAGATGTCAAACCTTTATCTAATGCTTTGGATAGCCTGGCACTCTGTATATTTCGCTTCTTTGTAGAGGAGAATTCAACGGATGATCGTTTCAATACATACATTGATGGGAATTCAACGACCTGCTGAAATAAAGTGAGTAAAGTTTAAAGAAGTTGAAATGGCAACAATAAAAATCTCAGAAACCTTACTTGAGTGTCCAAAATGAAAATCGGGTCACCAGAATAAAAAAATAGAGAGGAAAGTAGCGTTTTGTTTAATTTTAGGTTTTTACAGGTCCATTTTGAGTCCTTTCAAGTTTATTATCAGCCCTCACCATTTTTCTTACAAGCAAAAGCGGCTATAACTCATCTACTTACTTCGTCGTCGGAATAAGCTTCAGGGAGAATTTCAGTTGCCAACATCGGTTCTGATTCCCACTTTTTTACGTTCCTGAAAAGCAACCGGGAAGTTACATAGCTTTACAAAAACGTAGCGGAGTACGTCAGGACGTAACGTAAACTTTACAGTAATGTAGCTACGGCGTTTCTTTCAACAACTCGCGTTGGGCATTTGGGCAATGCAAACTTGTGATGGTTGCGTTTTAACTTGCGTACCGCATTTTCTTGAAAAGAAGCCGTGATTACTATTTTTTATTTTTAAACATTTTGTGCGGGCGGCTTCAATTTTTGTATTTGAACGTTTACGTCTTCAAGTTGGTTTCCAGTGAGCATTCAAGTTAGTCTACCATAATGGTTGGTTCACAGTCACACTGGGTGCGGTAACGGCAAAATCCGTCGACCGCAACGTTCAGTGTGAACAACAGCGCGTGAACGTTGAACGGATTTACGCCGCCGTTTGCCGCTGACCGCAACGGATTTTACCGTTACAGGGCCCAGTGTAAACCAACCATTGGGGGTAGGAAAACGGAAACACTAAATCAGCTGCAATTCTACTGTTTCTTCAGTGAAACACTCGTACGTAGGTCATCACGAGCTACCCTACCGTTAATCCAGCAACTGCTATGCCTGTCGCGTCTGTGTAAATCACTTAACAAAACCAAATGGAGGAAGCGTTAACTGCAAGGTAGCAACAAAAGTACTATTTACTTGAATGACATCAGCACTATTGATGATGAAGAAAATGAGCATTAACAGTTGAAAAAAAAACATGCTATGTATAAAATTTTTTGTTGCATGTCGTTGGATTTGTTTTCTTCTATCAGCAATGAAAACGGTTTTATCCGATGCGGCTTCCATCTAACGGTAGTTTTATTGCTTTTTTTAATCAATTCGAGCGGTTTGTATTCGAGGGCTTCTATATTTAAGAAAATACGATACATGCTGTTGGCTTCTTGAAAAAAATCCCCGCATGATTCATCAAAAACATGTAGAAAGTGGTAGAAGCAAATTAAAAAACCCTGAAGTGATTGCTCTTGACGAGATAGTATTTGTTTTATGCTTAAGCACTTCTGTCGTGTTCTAACAACAAGAAAAACAAAACAAAACAGATATGCCAGTCCAACATGCTTACATGAATGAAGTCGTTGGCTTTTGCAAATGATCATCATGTGTCTTTAAATCTTCACCTAAAGGAGTCACAACTTCTTCTAATCTTTCTTGCATTCGACTGATTGGAATAAAAGAGTAAGCCTGGCAAAAAAACATGGCTTGACATTATCATGAATCAACAGCTACCAACCAAAAGACAGCTCGAGCATTGCTATCAGAGACGTCAAGGAAGCCATAAAGGGCCAAAAAGTCTCTCTTCAAAGCAAAAACCTTGCATAAACTGTGTTCACAGCGTTATTATCTTTTTCTGCTCACTTCTTGGCTAAATGACCCAGGCTCACACCATAAGCACGGGTTCTATTTACTTATCTTTACTTGTTCTGATAACGGTCGGTTGGCGTATTGGCTAACAACACCGCTAACGGTGCGAGAGGTCTCGGGTTCGATTCCCAGGCCGGTCAAATCAGACGCAGAGTCGCCAACGGCTCGTCGCCGCTGCGACGTGTCTTTGGACTTGTGTAGCCTAGGCGCTAAGCTGCGAATATGGACCCGGCCACCTGTTACACGCTTCGGCGTATAATACGGCGAGTATAATGAAGATTTAATTGTTAATTGTTCTGAATTACTGGGCCAGACTGACAGCTCAGCAGAGTAAATACGTCTTTTCAAGACAATGCACATCTATCTGGCCAGGGTAAATGGTTGAAACCACGAGCAAGCGAAACAAGATAATTAAATTGAAACATTTTCTTACAGAAAAACTGTTTGTATATGTCATTACACATCATCTACAGCATTGCTCACCTTGTTTAGGTCGAGAACGGGCATTTGTTTTTTCATATCACGGATTTCATAAGCTAAATTAAAACCGGAAACACTTTTCTTTGCTTTCGTCGTTTCGATCAGATTATGAAATGATAAACGTGTCGGTGTCTAAGTAAATCCAAAAACAACATAAACTAATCTTGTTACACAAATCAACGACGTACTAACTTAGTAATAATGCCAGGAGAACAATACGACTAAACGATAGATATGATTGCTTTATAAACACTTTGTGGTATAGAAAACTACGTAAGCGCATTCGATCAAAATATACAAATTTTGTCTGGAACTTTCAATAAAATTCTGCGGGAAAGTTGAGCTTCATTTTAGTACGAACTCTAAAAATTAACATACGTAGATAAAAAATGTTCCTCTGCCAATTAAGCTTAAGCCAAGCAATTTTCTTCTTGATCAAAAGTAAAGAAAACAAAAACTAAAGTGAATAAAGAAGCAACGACAACACAACCATTTAGTCTAAAACATGTTTCAAAAAATCGCAACGAAACACGGTCAACACACTTTCGGCGTCTCTGGAGTGATTGGATCAGTTGCTTTGCCCAATTTCAAGGAATCTTTTTCTTCTGTTCGGCGGAGACTCTCGATAATGTGACGACGAACAGCGAGCAAATTCAAACTGTAACAGAAAAAAAATTTGCAATCAGTTTTATACAATATAATAATACTGTAACTAATGCATTCTTGCAACAGCACACATTTGTTTTATAATGTGACTTACAACCAATAAGCCAGTATTAATCAGTCAGAGCGAAGAAGTTAAAAGTTTTAAAGAATAATAAGAAAAAATACATTATATGATAATAAGATGACGCAAAAGTGCAGATGTCATAAATTTTGGATTGTTTATTAACCTTGCTACTTGATTCATGTTAATAACTTACTACTTTCCAGCACTGGTCGCGACCTCGCCACGAATTCGGGAAAGGTTAGCATCTTCGCTAAAAACTCCTCTTGCATTTAAAACTTTTACTTGTTCGCAATAGTAGAGAAAGAGTTGCTCACAAACAGTCACGATATGGACCTAAAACGTGAAAAATGTCAAGTCAAGAAGGCTATTAAACAAATTAGATCTACATTACGGTAGGTCTAAAACACCCTTTATTTTCTTTAGGACTCTGAAGACCACTAAATACGCCATTAAAAACAACTGCACTGATGTGACAAAGTCTAATACTCTTTAAGAATGAACAGAATTAAAAAGACAACGTGTGAATTTTTTTCTTGGCAATCAGCTCTACTGCCTGACTCGGTGGTTTTAACTGGAGGATCACTGTTTGTTAATTTAGATTTTATTTGAATAAGACTGATAATGTCCAATATGGATGAAATATATTTTTTTATAATATTAAAATTCATGTGGCACAGTGATTCTGCAATTTTTAAAGAATAATGTACAGAATAGAAAAGGTTACTGTTTTTTTTCCGAGATTCTACAGTAGTTAGCTTCTGGATGAAAAATTTCAAGAAATGGGGTCTCAAGTCGCATTATGCATTCATCAATGGGAAGTATCCGACTTAAGAAAAGCACTATGAGAGTCATCTTGTCATGCATGTTAAAGACGCATTTTTCAATTTTTTGTCATGTACATTACATTACTAGTAAATTCAAGTGCTTAAAAACAACAAACCCAATATCATTTTCGAAAAAATAAACGTAAAAAAAAACGATTTCTCACTGTAATTCTTCGCTGAAGTTCTCTGTTTTGCTTTGGGGTAAGAAAAGGGTCATCTACTTGCTTGCGAAAACCAGACCATATTGCACTCACCTCTCCGAGTAAAACAGCACCCTGCAAAAATATACACATACCTAATTTGTTTCATCGGCTGAGGTTTAACATACATTGAGTAAACGGCGCATATCAGTAAGAAAAACTGGGTTATTAGGGTGGGAGTTAAAAGCTTTGTCAATGAAATGTTTTTTTCTATATCTGAGTCAAAGATTTATATTAAAATTTTTTGTGTCTGAATTAATTTCGATAAAACTAAGGCCATGCATCAAAAATTCATGCAGTTTACACATATAAAAGCGCTGAATATATATTCCGCTTTATTGTGCAGCTGCAAAACGGGTTAGCTTAAGTACAGAAACTGGTAGGGAGATTAGCAATAGGTTGGGTCAGAAGGGTTTTTATGGCGTGGAACTGCTACTTCACTGCGGAGTAATTATATTTTGTAAGTTTGACCATTGGCCATCAGATCGAGCTGATTTTCCGAAATTTTGAAGCTTATGACCATAGATCTACAACGCCAGAATATATAAGTTGTTTCTATGGTTCTCAGAGATTCAAGATATCTTATTGTGACCATGATGTCATCTTGTGTGGTAATGTAAATCACTTCATGCCTTCAATGTTGCCTTGTTAAAATAGCATAGTTTGTGGAATTAAGTACACAGTTGTAATCGGTCGTCCCTCTTTTTGATTCCTGTCATGCTGCACTGATGAGATTTTTCGAAACAGTTGTAGTCTTCGCAATTGCAGAGGCTGCAGTTGTCTGTATTATCATTATTCTGCTTTATTATTAAGCATATCATGAAGTACTTACAAATTCAAAAATGCAACTTGTCTTTAACAATAAGCTTGTTTAAATCAAACAAAATCGAACTAAATTTGATGCATAATGCAAATGCGACGTACGTAGTAGATCTACTGTATTATGCTTAGTTACCAAAACCATAATTATTGAGAGTCCACAATGATGTTTTACAATCAAAAACAAATCGGACATATACTGACCACACTGAGCTGGTTTTCTACTGAAATATGTTTCCAGTGAGGTCTGGGATTAATGCGACGACGAACATGCCGGCATAGGGCATTGTAGGTTTTAGGGGGAGAGCGAATTGATTCATTAATGGGAGTAAAAGGTCGTTCCTCATCAATATTTTCTTCAGCTGGTTCATCTTCATCACTACTTTCAGTCTGGATAGAACATAAAAACTTATTTACACAGAATCACCACTTTTTAAAGATGCATTGCACAGTAATTTAAAAAAAATTTAAAAGCGATGAATTAGTGAAATCTAAATACTAAAAATATTGCCATGCTATCGGCAGTAGTAGTTTTTTTACCTTTTAGCTACGAAATAATAAATGACATGAGCGCATAAAATAGAAGGGCTAAAAATAAGGAAACAGGGACAAAATGATATACGTTAAACCGCTCGAAATGACAATAGAATCACAGCATATTTAAACATTAGCAAGGTCGCTGTACCTAAACAACAACAGCAACAAAATAGAAACCACACACTCACTGTATCAATCTAGATCTATAAAAATTTCTATGCCATCTAACCAAAATGCTAAGACTTTGTTAGTTCAGAACTGAGAGAATGCATCATTAAAAGCACATATAATATCAATTTATTACTATTGTTGCATCATAAAACTTGCAACAAATTAAGAAACATGTTAATCAGCTTAGAACAGGGGTTCCCAAACTGGGGTAGGCCTACATGTATCCCAAGGGGGTACATTTCGACTTTTCAAGGGGTATATTAGGTTAGGAAAAACAAGACTCTTTGGACGTAAAGACCTTTTAGAGGACTCTGTGGACGTGAAGACCTTTTTTTTGGTCTTCATCAATTTTGGGGGTATATGAGCGAATCCAAAATTGTCCAAGGGTACCGACGAACAGAAAGTTTGGGAAACCCTGGCTTAGAAAATGTGAAATACTATGACTTTTGGAGTTTACAAGAACCTGAACAACATTTTTTAATAGTTACAACATGCAGATTTTTAAATCATGCAAAATTTGCAGGGCTTGTGAGAATTAAGACGCCTCTTATAAAATGTCCACAAAAAAGTGGGACTGCCCCACTGACGTCCAGATGGCACATAAAAGGTCATTGCCTAAAGCCTGATGTTCGCTTTGTTATAACATTTAAAGCAGGGAAGTTGCACTTTAAAGTGCACATTAAATGAGAGGCGGCTTAATTCAAAGTAGCCCTAAATTTTCAAAGTACAAAAAAAGATAAATATAATTAAAACATAAAACGACACTAAGCATGATACACAATACCGTATGCTAATTACCTGTTTCACTTTTAAAAGAGTTAAACTGCTCAAGGACTGTCTTCGTCTATCACCAAAAGAATCTTCAATTTTATCCAATTCATAAACTCCTCGTGACTTTTGACCTTCATAAAATGAATGCTTTCTACGAAAATGATATCGGTCACAAATTGACACATCTTCACCTTTGGTCATTGTAAATTGTGAAAACAATAATCAGAAAAACAAAATTTGCTTTAACAACCGCTTATCACGCGGAAACTAGATCATATTGCTGCAGAAAATGCAATATTTATTCACATAAGGTAAATGTGCAAGAACATAAAACAAGCTGTCTACCAAAAAAACTCAGTCATACCTCATATTGTACCAAAACTGCGGAATGGTAAAGACCAATTGTAGGCCTACTATTGACATCGATATTATCTTTAAATTATTATTTAAACAATGAATGTACAGCACAAAATGAGTTAATTACTACCATTGTGACATAGAAGAGCCATCATAATACTGTATAAAAGATCTTGGTAAAACACCATTTTGAGATATTCACATTACCTGAACATACATTTTTTTATTGCACAGTTGCCTTTATTCCCATTATATTTTGCTACTCTGTTCTGTTAATTTGCAAGTTAGTTATTCTATTTTGATGTTGATTATATACTTTCTTCTCTCATGTTAGTCTGTGCTTTGGCTTATGACCCAATACCATTATGTTGTATCTAAAATTATATATATACATATGCATGATATTATCACAGTATATTTGTCCATAGATAAGTACTGTTAAACTGTGATATGTTGTTGTAATCAGTATCCTCTCAGTTCTGAGAGTAATCTTTAGTCATACCAAAAAACTAACTTAAATTTCTGGACCCTGTTAACTCCAGGCTGCTACAGTAACAGTCTAATCCTTTCATCTCACCACTAGATCCAGAGATGATATTTTGGCTGACAAAAAGTTAAATCAATCCACATATCATACTGGTACTGGTATTTTGGGCAAGAGAATAGGCTAGAATAACGACAATCACAGTAGTCTAGGTTAATGCAAAATCTTTTAACAATAATAATAATAATAATAATAATAACAGTGCTACAAACACAACGTGCTTTTGCACCGAGAAACATAATTAGCAAACACTTCAAGTATTAATGCTAAATTACGTGAAAAATTGTTGAATGTACACATGTAAGATTTCGAAAATACACTGTTGTTAATAAATAGTGCAATTATTGAATAGGCTACTGAGGTATACACACCATACTATGCTACTACAGAATTAGGTAAATCAATTGGCACAGTAACAATGCATTTGGCTGTGTGCACAAAAACTTGCAGTGTGATAATAGTCATGAATAGAAGCATAAAACACTAGACTACCAAAGACAATCTGGATCAAATTTTACTGGATTATTGCACCAAAATCTGTCTACTTGATTTTAAAAAATTACTTATATGCAAAGAAGCAAAAACCACATCTTTTGGGAGAGAATTCCAATTATTGATAAACCTGAAAGCAAAAGACTTTTCTCTGGGTATTACAGTACCTGCTTATGGGAAGTTTTATGAAGTTTAAATTTATGACCTCTAGTATCCTATCGATATTTAACACTCTTATTTAAATACATAAAGCAAGACCAGTTTACACTGTAGGCTACATCATAATAACCAGTGCAAATATTTAATGGTGGTTTCTCAAAAAAAAAAAATCAAACCTTCATACCCTCGTCATACCGGTATTATGTTGAAGAATGTAACAAGTGGTAGGCCCCATTGCAGTGACTAAGCACCTGGGCAACATAGCTCCGAAGAAATGATACAGCTGAAGTGAGACGTAGGTGACACTGCTTCTGATTCGACCAACCCAGGAATCAAACACTAACCTCTTACACCAACAGCAATGTCTCTACTCACCACACCAACCAGCCAGTAATGGTGTTTCCTCAACCTATCTGGAGACTACCACTACCAGTAGGCAGTTGTTAGGCTAAACTGACCCTGTTAAATTTGCCGACCTTAACCTAACCTATGACCTTAACCCAACCTATTACCTGACCCTAACCAAATCTAGCCCCAACTGAACCGAACCCTAGCTAAATTTTACCCTAACCAAACCTAATCCTAACCCTAATTGAACCTGGGGACTTTTATTAAATCTAACCCCCTACCAGTATGTCTACCCACATTTTTGTCTCAGTTTTCATCATTTTCGAGCAGTGATAATGTTTAATAGGCTACCACCTACCGTGAGAATAGATATCAACAAAAAACCTCACAACTTTAGATACTGGATTTTGGTGTTTCCAACAAGCCAGCTGCTTACAATTACCGGTGACAAGATTCGTTCCCGATTTCCTTTGAAAAAGCTCTTCGTTGTTAATCTCCTTGACAACAACGCTTACTGCCCTCAAACGGCACTTTTTTGTTAGCTAACATACCGCAAAATGACTCGCTTGCATTCAATTATTCTGATTATGGAAATAGATTTCAGTCATGCTGATTTGCAATTTTTTGGCTAGGCCTATTCTGGTATTGCATGTTATTTTATTGAGGAGCTAGGTTGTCGGATATATTCATTGTTAGACAATAGGCATGAAGATTTAGTGTTAAAAGTTTCTGATTTGCTTTATGCAGGAGATCTCTTTCTCCCTGGTAATTCAGTACCGTAATTAGTTATAATAGGCTAATCTAGGTTGTCAACTGCCGGTATGGGTACAGGGGTAGTCAGGTCCTACCGGTACTAAATACTGCAAAGGACATCAAATTGATGTACTAAACACTGCAAAGAACGACAAAGGACTTGATAACCCCATATGATTCCAAAGCCTTTGTCATTCTTCTCTGTTCATGTTCTTTCTGCTTTGCGGTGTTTAGCTGTTTAGTCTAATAGATCAATTTGAAGGCCTTTGTCGTTCTTTGCAGTGTTTAGTACTAGTAAGTCCTTTGTTGTCTTTTGCAGTGTTGTAGTTCTTTGCAGTGTTTAGTCTGTTAGTAGGACAGTAGGACCGGGGGTAGCCTATTGTCTAATGTAGATATACCGGTAGGTGGTAGGCCTACTGCAGCTACTGGACCTAATAACCAGATAACCCCAAGCCTAACTCTAATTTAACCTTAACCTTAAACTAGCCCTAATTTAAATTCCTTTGTCATTCTTTGTTATGGTATGATTCCAAGTTCTTTGTTGTTCTTTGCATTGTTTAGTAGATCAATTTGAAGTTCTTTGTACTTTGCAGTGTGTTGTAAGTCCTTTGTTGCTCCTTTGCCAGTTTGCGGTGTTTAGTAGGACCAAACATTTGGTTCTTTTTCAACTGTTCAATGATGTCATATATTCACAATTGCAATACCGTACTTTCAGCTTCATAGTGACTGACCCTAATTTGCAGTGTGCTTTTTTAGCTGGCACTATCCTTAGGGATGGGCATTTCAGAATAATTGGGTATTCTAGAATAATTAAACCAAATGTAGAATTTCAAATCCTATTCTAAAATAATTTTTCAAAATTTTGGAAACTAATAATGAATCTATAATAGCCTATACATTTTGTTTTTTATTCAACAAACCCATAACAACACATATCAATCAATCAAAGGTTTATTTGTGCTTTCTGTAAGAAATTTACGAGGTAC
Source organism: Trididemnum miniatum (assembly GCA_964006365.1). Taxonomy (NCBI): domain Eukaryota; kingdom Metazoa; phylum Chordata; class Ascidiacea; order Aplousobranchia; family Didemnidae; genus Trididemnum; species Trididemnum miniatum. Next base: position 26,215,486 of record OZ023232.1, on the reverse strand, counting down.
ACGAAAAATTATTTGAAGCACCAGGAGATGGTGAGTATGACCATGTGGTCTTCAAAGTCAACTACCACCTGTGAGCAGGCATAGTATTGTTGGAATATGAACAGCTTACATGTTGGAGTATAAACTTAAATAATACACCCAGCACCAGCAGGGTAAAGAAAACTAAGAAACCTATATTATAAATCAAAATTGCTCAATGGTTTCTTCAGGCAATATGAGCAAATCTTAGACTAAAAAAGCAATTGAGGCATCAAAAAAAAAATAATAATAATGATAAATGATGAATGAATAAATTACTGAAATGCACCATCCCTAATTTATAACTTAATTTTGTTGCACCATTTTAATTTATAAGTTAATACTGAAATGCACCATCCCTAATTTATAACTTAATTTTGTTGCAATGCAAAATGTTAAGCATTTCCAAATTTTTTCCAGTCAGATGAGATCTCAAAGCAGATGCAGTTAAATTTGCACTGGAAAGAGCAACTTTTACATCTACAAAAAACAGAAAAAAAGAAATTAAGCTGCTTCATTTGCAAAATTTAGTTATTAGAATTATCACTTCAGTTCCAACTATTCGAAGTAATATGACTTTTTGGATTCGAATTCGAAAGATTCAAAATTCAAGAATGCCCAACCCTACACCATTTGTATAGGCTTGAAAACTTTGCCACTCTGTTTGTTTTATTATCCTTTTATAAATGCTCGAGGCTACTCGGTTGTATAAAAGCATGACCAACAAATAAAATGAACCACAGTGACTACTCGAATGTTGCGGGTCTGTGAGAATAGCAGGAATAGCTGCTTCGTTTTTTTTTAAGTGAAGGCAGTGTCTAGTATTGCTGTTAACAGCTAGATCCTGATTGGCTTGACTGCTGATTGGCTTGTGTCTATGCGCTTGATCTGCTGCTGGCAAAATAATAGTAGCAAAATAGACACTACCGGTATCTGAAATAAAACTGTGTAATTTAGTTTACATTTTTGCAAGTGTGGCACTTCAAATTGATAGTCTATTCTATCATATTCTGAAAATACAAATTAGTTGCATTTAAATGTATTTTGTTGTTTTCTATTCAGGTGTTTGCAATTCTTGATTATCCAAACTTCATCACTTTGTTACTTAGCTTCTGATTTAAAATATTGGATTCTTATTGTATGGACAAATACAAAGCTATTCAGTCATGGTTTCGAAACAAAAACAACGCGGAACTTCTCAAAGAAAATGGTTTTGATTTGATGGAGCATTGGCAAGGTTGTACGGTAGCTTAATTACTGATAGTTTATTTTTTAAATTAAGTTCTTCATGTGTTTAAAAGTAATTGTTTCTTAACCAGTTTCTACCTTTCTTGTTTAGATAAGGTAATGTCTATTTTGCCATTCCTATTTCGCCAGTAGTAGATCCTGATTGGCTAATTTACTCAAAACTGGTCAGACGTATAGATGCAAGCCATTCAGGATCTAGCTGCTAACAGCTAAATAGACACTGCCTTTAGATAATGTGCCAGTATAATATGTTAAATTATTAAATATGCGTGGGCTACCATATTACCTTGCAGCTTGGGTACTAGCATATTTTTTGCAAAATCTTGCCCAGCTGAGTTGTTACTTTCGTTATGAAGCATTGAAGTGATAAGAAATGGCAAACTTTTGAATTAGTCATTTTGAATCAACTTATTTTGATTTACAGGAAAAGCAAGTGGATATGAAGTTCCTGAAATTGGCTGGAGAGTTGCATTGTGTCATACTTTCAAAGAACAACCAAAAGCTTGGACATTTCCACCTTTGTCTCAAATTCCATCACTAATTGGGCTTGCTATAAGGTACAATATTATTTATAATTGTCTTTGGCACGAACTAATTTTGTGTCAAACATTTGGTGCCAGTGTGTGTGCCGGAATTGTGTTTCATTTTTGTAGCTGTCACTTAGCTTTAGAGGAAGTATTGTAGCACATTCTGTTCTCTTATAACTAGCACCTTGGGATCAGTGAGACTCTGCTAGCCAGAATTTTTAATCTCGAAAGCTAAGAAGTTGTTTGCATATTAATAGTATTTGAAACTGATTGTTGTAAGCTTTGGAAACATTGATTTAATCATGGTATTCCTGTTCGTGCTGTAGAACAACAGAAAATACTTCATTTTATATTTCAATGTCACTCATTTTCATTAATGCATAATGTTGTATAACAATGCAGGTGAAGATTTCTGTACTGTGAATATTCTGTTTTTGCAAACGTTTGATAACTTGATTTTGTTGTTGATTTGAATCAGATATCTTCGTTGGTATAAAGAATTGCATCGTCGCGACAAGAAACCTTGTATGGATTACTTTAATCAAAGTCCTTTGCATCAAATCTATGGTAAGTCCTATGAAAATGCTTATTAAATATTGATTGCTGAATAGGGTTTTTGAGAAGCTGCATTGAGGTATTTGCAGGTATTGTATGATACGTCAAAAATATGTCAGGCACCCGTGTAAGATAGTGTATGACATTATTTCCACTTTATATTTACAATAAATTTTCTGCTATTGCATTACCTTTTTCAACATGTGCATTTTTGAAGTTGGCTCATGTGAAATATTTTTGTTAGGTGTGCCTCTTGGTGGAATCGGTGGTGGTTCTATTAATCGTGGTTGGCAAGGTGGCTTTTGTAAATGGCAGTTGAAACCTGGTGTTTATACTCAAGACTGTCCCTTGGCAGATCAAGTAAGAGTTAGCTTTGTATATTTATTTTATACTTAGGTATTTGTTTAGACGGTATTATTGTCACAACCACTGGAAAAAATCATAGCATCATTTACAGCTATATGATGTCTTGTTATCTACGTAGCAATTCGAAGTGTATTTAAACAAAAGAATGTAAAAATGAAAGGTATATTAACTCTTTATTTTACTTGCATTTTAAGTATTTTTATTAACTGGGCAAGAAGTGTTCATTTGGCCTACGTATGCAAATTATGTTTTTATTACCAGCCATTTCGTGGAACTGTTCTCTTTAAGCTGTCATCACTTTGTTTTGTTTAACAATTATTTACTCGAGATTTTTATAGTTTATAGTCACCATACAACAGCATGGCAGGACAGTGTTTCAGCAAGTACTCAATCCATTACGTCCCTCTAATAAAACGCTGTCCTCTTGGAACTGGGGATATTGTGGAGCGCATGCTTTTTATCATGGACTTTATCCCCGTTCCTGGACTGTGTACGATATACCGGGCCAAGGTGTTGTATTAACTTGCCGACAAATATCTCCTGTCTTTCCCCATGATTACAAGGTTGGTGAACTATGTGTGTATGATGTGATTGGGCACGACTATTAGCACAAAAGGATACGATAATCTGTTTTATTATACTTTGCTGTATCTTGATGATTGTGATTTTTTGTTGTGAGATTGCACTATGTGCTTCTGCTCGTCCACTATTTGAACTTTGATAACTAATTTATTATTATTGTAGTGAACGAAAGACTGAGGGTTTGGTATTACATTGATTACATAAATCTCTGAATTGTTCTTGTTATTGGCAAAATACTGGAACATTATATTTAGGCTTTAACTTGTTGCATCCTTTCAGTTACATCAAAGGTGTTTTTACCACTTCACTGTGTTTCCGGCTATGTGATTAATAATGATGAACTCGTGCGCGTGTTTTCGTTTGTTCTTTCTACATACAAACTTGTTATTGTTATTGCTAATGGTGATATACTTCTGTTCATTTTTTTTAATTGTGCGCGCTGCACGATGCATTTTGCTCTTGCTACGCAAGTTAATGCACGCAAGAGCTTATTTTATCATCATAGTATCGCATTCACTTTGACTCGAAATATGGGTTTTATATTTACGTTCAATTTCTTTCTTGTTATGTTTACTGAGTTGGGAATTCACGTGTATTTGGTATTTGAATTTACCGAGTTACAAAATACAGACTTTCGCTGTCCACATTTGTTAATATTTGTCGAATGTATTTTTGCTGTAGTTTTACAAGTCAGGAATTTGGTTTGTTGGAAATTGACAAACGTCTTTTTATGTTGAAGGACACAAGCCTCCCATCTGCTGTGTTTGTATGGACGATCGAAAATAATCGAAATAGTGACATTGAAGTTACTATCACCATGTGTATGGAAAATGGCATCGGTGAAATTAGTATATGCTTACAATTAAAATGTTTATTTGACCGAAAAAATGCTTTCTTTGCTTTTAATTTTTACTGGTCGATTTTTTTGAGATTTAGTAATTAGCTGCACATACTAAATGCATAATATGCTATCAAAAAAAAAAAATCAAATCTTCATTCTACTCGCGGAATTACGCCGAAGCGTGTAGCGAGTGGCGAGGCTCAGCTCCGCGGTTTTGTGCTTGTGCAACACAGCTTTAAAGAAACGTCGCAACGGCGACGCTGTGTCCGATTTGACAGGCCCGGTAATCAATTCCCAGATTTGCCGCACTGATAGTGTGCGCTTAACAACTGAGCTAACCGGCCGATGTATAAATGCATAATATCCTCTTTTTATGTAGGTACAATTTATGCGTAATTTTGCAACATGTTACTTCATGGAAGCGATGTGAATTTTTTTTAGGAAGCGATGAACTAAGAAAGTCCACATCTGGATTATGGAATGAAACGTTTTGCAGCCAGAAACATAAAACTCTTGTCAAAGGCGTTGCCATGCACAATACCTCGTATCGTAACATGCCGTACACTATGAATGTTGCTGCGGCGGAAAAGGTAAACCTACTTCCTTATCCTTAACAGTATTGTATATGTGGGCTAGACGAACGTAACGACTGTAAAGTGGCATTTTTGGACGAGTTTGATAGCTTAAACATTGAACGGGCGGTACAATATGTTTTTGTTTCGTATTAAATGAAACACAAAATAAATCTTTTTTGCTAAAAACGAAAATAGCCATTGTTTTACAAGCAATAAACGTTATGATCAACGCTGGTGAAGTATAAACTTAGCTCAAGGATTTGTAAAAATATCAACTACCGTTGCATATCAACTTTAGGACGCTTTTCGAGCATATCTTACTGACAATTTACAACAAACTACAAATAAGATCAAATTATTTTTTTCATTCGGGACCCTGTTTTTTATTATGGTGACTAGGTAACCGAAGTTGAGTCCCTGTACGTCATACAGTAGTGGCTATTGTTTTTTTTTGCTCTTGATACTAGCGTGTTGTTTTTTAAATTTTTGGAGTCATTTCATTCGCACTGTTAAATAATCTTGCTTTTTCAGCGTAAAAAAACTTATATGCTAGTTACGAAACGTGCTGAAGAAATTGAGTCTAAGTAGTCAGTTTCTTACTGATCCATTTTTCCATTTGTGCGTTGTTTTTTGTTTCGATGAGTGCGTGTTTGCATTATTTATGCATGAACCAGTTAGCCACAATTACTGAATTCATTATCACATTGCGTATGATAGAATGGAAGAAAGGTTTGCCCCTTCGTTGCTTTCAACCCGTTGAATGACGGCGGAGAAATATGGAAGCCTCTGTTAGCTACTGGATGTCTAAATTCATCAGCAGGTAGTAGTAAACTTTGAATTCACGTTGCTGCAAATAAACCTACATCATCTCTTTATAAAATGGTGGATGTGTGATAGTGTGATGTTGTGATTGTGTTTTTGTGATAGTGTTGTTTCGATAGTGTGATTTTGCATTTTATAAAACGATATATTGATGGCCATCTGCTTCATTATCTACTGTTTGTGAGCGATAATCATCAATTTTTGAGAAGCTTAAGAGCTCTCGTGTGCATAAATGCTTATTACATTTACCATCTGTTTGTCATCCTTCTAACATTTTGTTTCGAATTTAACGATTTTATGCTTTAAAAATTGAAAGCGTAGTTCTTTCTGGCGCAAATAAAATTTCCAGTTTACGGGTAAGCGTCGGTTTGTATTTCTTAAAATTTTGATTAAATTTGACGCAAGATTCTCAGTACTTAGTAGTACTTGCTCTTTGAGGGTTTTTCATATTCGACTGATATGAACTTGATATTCCATTCAAGACCTCTTGAAATTTTTTTGCTTAAAATACTTGAATCGTGCGCTTGTAAAATACGTTTCCTGCCGTGGTTTCTAATTTTAAAAAGCTGAAGATTTTAGCTCAGTTTTATAATAAGTTTGATAAAAAGCAATGCTTCAGGGTTATTTTGCAGCAATATAACATCAAATCTTGTCGTGGTGGGTTGTGTAGTGAGACTTGCGACCTAATCGGGCAATTATCAGGAGCTTAGAGTTAAGAATATTTGTATTTGCTTCGGGCTTGAGTGGGGAAAATTCTGAGCCTGACCATAACAACACTTTTAGTTTTTACGGATAGTCGAGTTTTTTTATTTCTGACTTAGCTGAGCTAAAAGTACGGAGACCTTTTGCAGTTCTAACTGTTGGGTAACGAAAATTAGTAACACTATTTAGTGTTTGTGGTTTTATCAAAAAAAGCGTTCAAAGGGAATTTTAAATTAAACTAAATTTTTAAATTGAAATTTAGTTTTAACGTTTTGTTTAGATGAAAGCCACCCGACTACCAAAAATGAAGCCATCGCTTGTGCGGTCTCTTGTAAGTGCTTCGTGGGAGCGAAAGCACGCAACGAAGTGGAATTCTGTCTAACCTGGGATATGCCTCGAGTGAGCAAATAAATAAATAAGTGCTCAAGGTTATTTTCAAATTATATTGAACTGAAAGCTCAACAGTAATTAAGGGAATCTGCAAAGTGAGCTTATGTTCTTCAAGTCAGCAGCCACCCGGTAAATATGTCAACTGCGATCGGCTCCAGCCGCGAATCGAACCCGTCACGTCAGATCTGTTACCTGTGCGCGGTGCCGCATGGCCAAGTCGCAGTATTGTTTTTGATATCTTAAAAAGGACATCGTCTTTTTGACGTGTATCGCTTGTTTTTTTCACCGTTACGTCAGGTTTGAGTTATGCATGTATTGTAAATACATCGTGTTCACCACTATCGTTGTATCGAAGGTACTGATGTAGCTTACAACTGTTCGTGATTAATTACATACTATTTAACATGTTTTGATTGGTTTGCGAATTACTTTCCTTGTCTCGTCATGGAAAACTAATTTGATTATAAAGTTTTTCGTAACAATTAATGATAAACACGTACATTAATTTCTGATCTATCATAGAATTTTTCATTAGGTCTTGTGATTAGCTTAACAAATGTCTGTTTATTTCAAACGATTACGCGACACACATGTCTCTTAATTTCTTCTGAAAATCATCGAGAAAATTTAAACTTCTCTGAGTTCTATGCATTTTTTGCCCAATTATTTTTTTGTATTTCTGCTAGTTTCTTTTTTGCTCTCGTAATTAGAACTTTGTTCGGTGATTTTGTATATTTGTTTTGTTTTTACAATTTGTGTCTCGTTGCTGTTTTTACCGCCTAAGGAAATTTTAGCTTCATTTTCCTGATAGATACACTTTGGTGATAGCCAGAAATATTACAAGCGTCGTTATACTCGCTGGTTTGGTTGTGACGGTAATGCTGGTCCACTTCTGGCAGATTATTCTTTAAATCACTACAAAGAATGGGAAGAAAAGATTGTCAAATGGCAAACCCCAATTTTATCTAATAAGTAAGAAAATTTGTACTTCTATATTGTCAGCATGAAACGCATATTCAAAAATAACTTAAATCACACATTGCAATTCTGCTTCTCTGTATCAAGTACTACTTTATCAATTAGTAAGGTATTTAGATTTTTAATTCTATGAATTGAATATTCTGTTCCTAACTTTGGTTGGAGGTAGTGGTAACGACATCTCTACCGGTGCGATAGGTCTGTGGTTAGATTCCTGGATTGATCAAATCGGACAAAGTATAGGCAACGGCTCGCCACCGCTGCGACATTTTTATTCGTAGACTAAAATTTTGTTTTGGTTCGGGCTAAGCCGCTGAGATGCCCTCCTCCACGCACACACAAACACTCGTTACACGTATCGGCGTAATGCCGCGAGTATCATAAAGTTTTGTTTTTGATTTGTTATTTCACCCGAAACAGTACTCTGTTTAAAAGTAATTTTTTTAGTTGTTCAAAAGTTACTGTTGGTACTTTACGCAGAAATTTACCGACTTGGTACAAATCAGCGTTGTTCAACGAATTGTATTTTGTATCGGATGGTGGAACAGTTTGGCTTGACGATGACACAGAAGAAACGGATGGTTTTATTGCGAATGGATTTGCTAACGCAGAGGTCTTAAATGATGAGATTAAGCAAAATCCCAGCTGGTAGGCTAAATGTATTATTTGTGTTTAAGCAACAAAACTAAGGCTTTGCGTAACTTTTCAGTTCAAGTTTAGAAGATAAAATTCGAAATTGCGATCATATCAGAGAATACGGACGATTTGCATACCTTGAAGGACAGGAATACAGGTAAGTCTTTCAACTTTTCTGTTTTGCTTGTTTTTGCTGCTGATGGTTTCGTAAAGTTTCGTAATTACCATATTCATCTTTTGATGTAGTGATCATTTTTGTAGTAATGCTTGTGTTTTAGTTCTGTCCAAGTGTTTTAACTGGTTTAGGAGTGCTAAATTGAAATGCTGTTGTCTGTAACAAACAGCCTACATTTTTTGTAGTGTTTTTTTTTTATTTTTCGAAGCTTTACTTACTTTTCTTAACTTTCTGTAGCATTCTCTTCCTAGATGCTTGCTTTTCTCGTCTTTTCATCACCAAACAACATCTTTAATTTTCACTCAATTTCCTGTGTTTTTATCAAGCCATCTTCTTATTTTTTGCTGTGTGTTAGTAAATCTATTTGCAGAATGTACAACACATACGACGTTCATTTTTATGCATCAATTGCTCTCGCACATCTCTGGCCGCAGTTGGAATTGAGCCTTCAGTATGATATAGGTGAGTTATTTGTTCGCACCGAACTTTCATAATTCAAATACTTGTGAGTATAATGCTGGAAATTTCTCTCCAGTTTTGGTAGAAAACATACAGCCCAAAATATTTTTTAAATACTTGACATTTCAAGATGTCACTCATCCCATTGTCAAAAGTAAGTAAATAAAGTAAGTAAGTAAGTCAAAAGTAAATTTTTTTTGACATTGAGATGAGTGACATGTTTTCGGTTATTCTTGCTGCATATTTTCTACTGAAGTACTTATTTTTTTGGCGTTGTGATTTTTGCAGTAAACGAAAGATCTTTATTGTTACTAGGCCCGTCAATTTTTACACGGCTCAGGTGCCCAAGTGGTAAGAGCGTGCGCCTATGGAGCTATAGACTGGGGTTTGATTCCGAGTCGGGTCAAACCAAATACTGTAAAATTGGTATTCACAGCTTGGAGAACAAGCCGGCAAGTTTACTAGTTCTGCTTTTGGAAAAGGCACTTCGCGCGATTCCTCTATCTTGGTGTGGTAGACCGATAGATAGCCGGTAACTCCTAAGCGAGCTCGTTATAGTGCTTTGATCGCTTTCTCGTAATAGGAGAATAATTAAGTATGCAACTAAATGCGAAATGCAAATATACATTGCTGCTTTGGTCCGACACGGTTAGTTTATGCAATCAATAAGTGGATAAAACAACAACAAACATCATTATCATCATCATCCAGTTTCAATCCGGTTTCTTCCTCGTTCCCGAAGATGTCCGGATACACCTCATCCCCTCCACGATGATATCTTTATAATAAACGTCGTTTATAATTTCACAACAGAGGTCAATAAAAGCAACAGCTCAGTAGTCAAGAGAAATGTGCACATAGGATGACAGCAATGGGAGCAACGCTCATCCAAGTGGCTGATAAACACTTTGATATGCGTTGGTCTAGCTATTGTAATGTAGTGATTTAATCTTATTTTGCAGCTGCTAGTATTTTGCATTCTAATCCCGAAGAAAAGAAATACCTGATGGAAGGGGATTGGGCTCCTACTAAAACTCCAAACTGCGTACCTCATGATGTTGGTTGCCCAGGTATAAATTGCATTCTGTTGCTTTCATTATTAGTGTATCATTTACCGTGCCGTTAAATTTTTTTACCTCAGAAATGACTCTTGGCTCAACAGAAAACTTGAAGTTTTCTGAAGGCCTATTTGTTGCATGCTTAAACCACTTGTTCCGAAATATTTTGTTCATGTGAGACATATACAATACCGTAATAAACGACACTGATCTGATGGCCGCGTGGATAGAGCTTTAGAGCGTGTGCCTCCAGAGCGGAAGACAGAATTCGATTCCGAGGCAGGTCAAACCAACGACTAGCAATTTGGTATTAACTGTTTGACGTTCAGGATTAGAGGCACAGTATGATGAGCGATAATTTTGTGCCTTTTGGGAAAACCACGTGACGGGAAGGGTAGACTACAACTTCTCAGCGAGCTCGTGTAGCGCCTCCGTCGCTTCTCACACTACAAAGTTCAAAATGTTAATAATATCAAAAATAATAATTATAAAAAGTTAATATCGTTAACGTTGATTTGACATGATTTTTCCAGACGACGAACCGTGGTTATCAGTGAACGCTTACTTCGTACACGACACAGCGGAGTGGAGAGATTTGAATCCGAAATTTATTCTACAAATTTATCGAGATTATCATCTCATGAAAGATAAAGAATTTTTGAAAACCCTCTGGCCGGTCTTGCAAGTAATAAATGTCGAAGCGTTATATTTTTAAGTTGTAACAGACACGAACTTTTTATTTACGCGGCAAATAGTAACGCTGAGCAATAATGGGCATGGTCACAAGAAAACAAATGGGGTGCAAAAAATTTTCGCGCGTTGGGTTGCCGCTTCTCGCGTGCCGGTTTAAGCAGCTCAAAGCGGTTGTTTCGTCTGGCAGTGGTAGGTATGCTCTGGAAGCCGAAGGTGCCCGGTTTAACCCTAGGTGATGACTGATGACGTAAAGTTTTTGTCGATTCAGTGACATTCAGTTTCTCATTTAACCACTAGTAATGATTCTTTCCTAGGGTTATTAAAATTGTTGACACCTACCAAACACCAAACGCATAATCTCTTTCTGATAATACCTCCATGATACAAAATATTTTTGACCTTCATCGGCCTGCTGCAGTGGACCACAAAAACACTTAAAACAATGTAAACCTGCAGTAGTGTACCATCTCACGCAGCATTCCATTACATTATAGATTGTAGCAGCGCATAGTCTGAAGCATGACGAAGATGGAGATGGTTTAATTGAAAATAGTGGAGGTGCAGACCAGACGTTCGATGGATGGTGCGTGGAAGGACCAAGGTAAATGACTTGACATACGCAATTACGCTTTACGCATCTCTTATCTCTGCTTACTGAAGACTGAAGAGTTAGAAGTTATTTACTCCTAACGAACCTGCTTTCCTGATTCCAAACTTTTTCTAGCTTCAATGGAAGAAAGTGTACTAGGCAATGGTAAAGCATTTTAGCAAGCAATAGCAGGCAAGCTTGCTGATCCGTGGATGTTATAGACTGGCGTTTCAAATAGCTTATGTTCGTTTTTTTTTTTTTTTTTTTTTGCCGCAGACAAAAGGATCAATTGGAGTACTAAAAAATGCATCTTTTAGGCTTTGTTTTGAATTTTGTTTTACATCTTTTTATCTTGCAGTTGCCAGAATTTCGCATTAAAATCAAATGTAGTTCTCTTTTTGGACTTAAAAAAGATGTTTGCGTAAAACATCGGTAATGTTTTATACTCTTGATAATCTAAACACTGTTTACATAATTGAACAGCGCATATTGTGGAGGTCTGTGGTTGGCTGCACTTCGTTGCATGGTACAAGCAGCAGAGGTACTCGGTGAAGCATCTGAAAAGAAGAAGTATTCTGATATATTGGAAGGAGCGAAAGAATCGTACAATAAGCGATTGTGGAATGGTAATTTTAAAATTTTGCATTCCATAGTGTATGGTGTTAAATCTCCAATCGTTAAACTGCAAACAGGCGAGAATTATTGATATTTGTGAAGCGAACATCCGATGTAAACAGCCTATTGTGCAATTTATTCACGGAAACGTATCGTAAGCAGCTTTGCATCGTTTAATCGAAGATTTGAGGTCGTGTAGGGTAGGCAAAAAACGCGCCTTAATGGTGCAACATCGCATTAGACGTATTGTTAGCATAGAAAATAAGTAGCCCATCATTTTACTGAGTGACGCTGTTTATTTTTGCAACTGAAACTGCGCCACACAAGTAGGAAATGTTATACTTAACGGTATTCCTCTGTGGTCTGTGGATAGTCATTATGGCTTATAAGTCAGTCCCAAGTTATTGCGTAATTGAATAGCAACGTCAATTGCGAATAGTCTGGCTAACGTCAAATGGTGGTTTAATCTTTCTCGCAAACATGCAGCCAAAAAGTAGCTGCAGATGCTGTGGCGGACCTTTCAGATCCACCTGGTGCCATTATAAGCTCAATACGCGTAGGCTTATACCATAAATCTGGTGTAATAGGAATGGAACTGAGATGCGCCTGAGAAAAAGTTAAATCAAATCACTTGCTTATAAAGAGAAGCGTATAAAAAAGTAACGTAGACTTGATATTAAGATCAAAATGACTGGAAAATTGAAATGAGGAGTTTGTTACGAGAATAGCTGAAGGTTTGAATGTGTCAAAGTTCTGTTTATGGTCAGTTGGTCACTTTTGGAGCTGTACTGTTCGTGATAGCGATTTCTTGTTCCGTAGGCTCCTATTATGATTACGACAGCAGTCGGCATTTACGTCGTAGCAGTGTGATGGCAGATCAATGCGCTGGCCAGTGGTACTTGTTTGAAGTTGGAATAAAAGACGTAAGTTTACATTGAAGAAGAAAATCTCTGCGAATATGGCGGTAAACCTATGCTTTGCGTGTAAATTTTTATTGTAAATGCAGTTATTGCATTGTTATTTTTGTGTGCATTGAGGTATTGCATTTGCGCGCTTTCATTTCAGATAGTACTTCAAAACGATTTTCTTCTTTCACCATAGATGCTTTTGCTGTTTGAGTGCTTCGGCACATTACAAGGCAATTAATCACTTATTTCGATAGGAGACGCAAAACGTTTGTAGAGCTCGCTAAATTGATACTTTAGGTGCTTCCTGAAAAGAACGTTTCGACCGCATTGAAAACCATCTTCGATTTAAATGTGAAAAAATACGGTGGTGGACAATTTGGTGCTGTCAACGGCATGCGTCCAGATGGCAGGGTGGATACTTGTAGTGTCCAGTCCGATGAGGTGTGGACTGGAGTGACATATGGACTTGCAGCCACTATGATACATGAAGTAAGGATTTTTTATGTGAAAACAGTCTTTTATCGCTGTGTGTAGCTTCCATCGAACCTCTATGACAGAGGAGTCCGTAGTCTGTTTTTGCAGGCTCCGGTTTCACTCCCGCTATGAACTAACAAATTCCGACTCCAGCTCCGGCTCCTGTGAAGACCGAAAATCAAAACTCCTTCTTCGGTTTTGACTCCTTTTTCTCACGTCCACAAACATGACTTCAGTTCATTCTCACAACAATGACCCTGACCCAAGAAATCAGCCAATCCGACTCCGGTTTTGACGTTAAAGTAAACTCCGACTCTAGTCCGGTTCTCGTAAAATTCCTTCGACTCCGGCTCCGCATACTTTTCGTGTACATCTCTACTCTGCGATGAAACGGGTTATGGTGAGCGGTCGGGCGGTTTACCCTAAAAGTTCTTGGTTGGTGGAATGATGACCGATCCTATCTGATCTTTTTATCCCCCGCGTGATATGTGATTTTTCATGTTTGATTTTGATTGAAATATAACTGTTTGCCCGAAAAAGCCAGTGCTGGTATGCTTGCTAATTCTCATTCAATTATTGGGCACAGAGTAATACTAATTTTCGGCACAACTAGTTTGAAATATTGCCTATGAATCAACGAACAAAATGATCGTAAGAAGTTTATAGAGTTAAGAAATTTTAACGTAAAAAACTCGGCAATAACTGCTAGAACTTGAACTCAGAAAATTGAAAATGACAAACTCTAATCTGGACTTGAAATTTATAGTGAACTCATTGCTGAATTCGATTAAAAATGCATCGAGTTCGCAGGGCTCGTTTATATATCCTTGCTTTACCTGACCAACCTAAATAGTTTAGCGTTCAGGCGCATTTTGGAATATATCTCGCTCCCAATTTTTGAAAGCTTGTATTTTTACAGGGTATGATTGAAGAAGGTTTTGAAACTGCCAGGGGAATATATCGGACATGTTGGGAGCGCTATGGGATGTCCTATCAGACGCCTGAAGCATTTCGCATCCAATGCACTTACCGTTCTCTTGCTTACATGCGGCCTCTCAGTATATGGGGGATGCAGACTGCTTTGAACAATTCGAAATTTTGCACCTCTGAACCACAAACTATACCGAAAGATGTCAAAAAATATCAATCTAGTTAATCTTATTCTCTAATAACTAAGATTTTAGAACGTGTTATTGAATATGTGTGTGCTTTGTTTCCCAAGTGTTGAATGTTAGTAGTAATTGTCAAAATAGATGTCTTTTACCCTTATGAAGGAGCTTTTGTGAAGCAATTCATTCTTAACCAAGTTACTATTACTCCGTTGATTGTTGAAATTCATTGATTAAGCAACAAAGTAATTTTAAATTGTGTCGTTGATGCCTTTTTTGGTATTTCTTTCTAGGGTCAGTCTACTGACATAGCTATCCACTATGCCTTTTGCTTTTTAATGTGGGTTTTTGAGAGAATGATCGCTGTTTTTAGATACCAATAATAATTTTACCTATGTAGCAATTAGCAATGACGCTGTTACATTTATTGTAACGGCTGAAGTTCCGCTGTATTTTTTTATGACTTATTTTTTTGAGATGGAAAGGTCAACTTAAAAATATAGGTTCAGTATTACTTGTTAGCTGTATTTGTATTTCTTTATTTAGCCAGTTAAAATTTTTGTAGACTGTAGAAATTGTGACCAAGTTTTTTGCATTGTTTGTTATGATTATATCTGGTTGATGGCGAGAACTTTCGTGTGACCAGAGCAGCGTAGATTATGCTGTAAATAAATTATTAAGAAGTTGATGCACTTTTATCATGATTTTATGGCGAATATAAAGGAATGAAATTTTTATTGTTATCGCTTATTTTTTTGGATGTGCTCTTTGGTGTAATGAGGCGTTTGATAGTAAAATTTTGTTGAAAGCTTCGTAATTTTTTGTTTGTGTCTTGAATGTTGAGTTTTAGTACAGCGTTTTTTTAATTTAAGCCTTTTAATTATACAGATCGTATACTGCGTTAAGTAATTATGTCGGTATACTGCTACGCAGATATGATATTTTTTGTTGATACAAAACTCCCTTTCACTTTTTAGGGACAAGATTGTAAATTACTTCACATTTACAATGCAACTTTGTCGTGCAATGTTTTAATAAATCGTAATTACACTATAAATGAATGAAAGTGTTTCTCGTATTAATTCTTCCACATTCTTCTAAATTTCGTAATAAACTTCTCATTGGTTTGCCTTTTCAGATTTTCGTCAAAAGCACCAGCAGTTACGAGGTAGATACAGCTGCAGCTCTTACTGACTCATGGCAGTTTATTACGTTAAATTTAATTTTGCATTTGAAATGTGTTTGTGTTTTCCATGCAAGATCTATCTTTAATATGATATTACTACTTACAATCAAATTAATGCATTGATGAATTTATTTTTGGCTTTGCACTTTGCTTCTTTTTTCTGCAGACATATTAGCCATATACGAAAATGTGTAAATAGATTGTTAGCTTGTTGGTTAATGTAATTTTTTGCTTCCATGTCGCAAGAAAAAGACAAGCATGTGAAGGTCATCCGTGAAACGCATCGAAATTTGAGAAGAAAACTTGCTGATGGTGAGTACATTGCAATCTCTTGTTAGAAAAATTTGATTCACAATTTTCTACATAATTGCTTAGTTCAGTTTTCGGTAGCTCTAGCTCCAGTTTGATATCGAATGCAGTGAAGCATGTTTTATTTGATACTTGAAAGTGTGACTCTTGGTGATTGGTTCGGCGTTCTGCGCAGTGCTTAAGTATAGAAAACAATATAAAGATCGTCAAGTGGCAGCAAATATATATTGCTCCTAGATAAAACTAAAGTGCTTCTAAAATCACTAAAATTTAAAATTTTCTTCTTGGCAATGTAGTTTTTAAGTTAATTTTTTATTTTTTTTAATGTTTGTACTTTTTTCGCAGGCAGTGATTTTAATAAAGTGTGGAAACAGCATTGTTCGGATGCTCGAGTGTTACACGAGTATTCATCCGCTATGACGCAACTCGCGACTGGTGTGTGGGAGGTGGACTGTGATGGGAAGGACAGGACGAAAGTACTTGAAATGTTCGCCTACAATTTCAACATCACTATTTAAAATAAGTCCATGTAAAAATTGTCCAATCTTACACCATTTTGAATTCGTGTCAGTTTAAGTTTTCATTTTTTTCTCTGTTCCCGACCTGGGTGTTGCAACCATGCCAGTTCCCAACTCTGTTGTTTTTAACTTATCTTGTCCTACGTGCAATGTGCATGCCATAACGTTAATTGTTTTCTTGCCTCTTCCCTTTTCTTGTACTGCGCTTCATTCTTCATCGTGTTGACTGCGCGGAAATGAAAGACGCTACTAACACTTTTAAGTTTAGGAAAATCACATGATTTTAAAGCATTTATTTCGCATATAAATAGTTAGAAATGTGATTTTTTATCAAAATGCTGCGTGAATTGATAATTTTTTTATCTAGTAATGCGATCTTAGCTTGATGTAACTTGTCTTTCAAAGCTTGAAGCCGCTTTACCGACTTACAGGTTGAGATGCAAGCGTTAAGCATTTTGTAACTCTGTTATCAGTTACGTGGTTGTTCACAAGAATCACAACCAAGTCTACAGAAAAGATGGAGTAAAACTCCTTTCGATTGCATGTTTGTGTTCCCATAGATGCTGTATTTGGCAGCTATGTGATCAAGTGGTACTGGTGTAGACCTGACGCTCACACATGGTTATGTGTTAGATTTAGCTTTTAAGTTCTTCGTGGTCGATACAATTTTGAAAACTTGTAATTTTCTTTTTGCTTTTGCAGTGGTGTAAAGAAATAGCGTTGGATTATTTCTGTGGAGGCGGGTTATTAAAGCATTTAGAGAAAGATAAAAGAAGAGAAGAACATTACAATAAAGAAAAATCAAATTTCATCTGCAATTTATCCGATGAAAAAACAATTTCCTGTCAAATAAATGAAAATAATGATCAAAAAACGTTAGTTTTGTTTTGTTACAGTAACAGTAGGATTGATTGTATGACGAGGTGAACATTTATTTGAATAATGACGTGAGTTTTGCAGGCGCAATGGCGGATGCGATAAGATTAAGCTTCTTGATGTCGGGTCCTGTTTCAATCCATTTTCATCGCATTCTGAGTTTGATACAACTGCAATTGACCTCTCGCCTGCCAACCAGGTTAGGTCTTTAAAATTATATTTTTCAAGCTATTTTTTGTTAAAAATGAGTGTGCTCTGTTGTAACGATGTTCTGACAGCGCAAATTCAGTTGTAACCAGCTGTAGACACCAATGCAATTCTCAGCATGACGTTGCAAAAAATTGGTAGCTGTTACTCTTTTAAAATATGAATGTAGTAGCTCTTACCGTAAACTCTTTATCAATTTAGAGAAATGATCTTTTTGTTCAATCTTCGTGATTGTGTCTGTTATCTCAACTTGACTATAGCGTTCCACTGCTTGATAATTTCCGAATTTGCGATGTACCTTTAGTCCTTTACTATAGCCATGCTCCTAACAGTGTTACTAAACAACGAAAGTAGTTTGATTTTTCTGTGATAGACAAGTTTGCTTTACTTCTTTTTATGTGCCATAAAAATCTCATTAATCCCTTATTTGCAGACTGTGTACTATTGTGATTTTTTATCGGTTGAAATAGATTCTTTACTTACCTTGGAGCCAGTTACAAAAAACGAAGGTACAAGTTTTTCTGTTTGCTTCCTATCTGCTCATTTTATTATCGCTACTTTTATTGCAGACGATTTGAAATCAATCCAATCTCTTCTGAAACTTCCTTGTGGTTATTTTCAAGTTGTTGTATTTTCCCTCTTGCTTTCATATATTCCCTGCCCACACTCTCGGTGGCTGTTATGTGAAAAAGCTCACCGTGTCTTGCGCACTAATGGTCTGTTGCTGATTGTCACACCAGATTCAAGTCATCAAAACAGGTGAATGAAATACATCTATATAACGGTCCGTTTACACCGATGAGTGCAGCGAAAATGTGTACTGCGATGCAGTTCAAGTTTAAAGCTATCGAATATTTCAGTTAGTATAATCTTAGTCTGCATAAATCGAATACAATATGATATTATATGATATTTGACTTTTTTCGAAGACTTTTAAGCTGTAATCAGTTAAAACTTGTGGATGTCCGTTACTTTACAGCTGTTTTTTGCTGCATACTGGGGTATTTATAAAGAATTATTTGTGACAACATTCTGTTTAGTTTGGTTTTTCGGTTCCAATTTTATTGAACTTCGTAATCTTAGGACTTGAAAATATTAACTGACGTGTTTTGTAGACATGCTGCTTTGATGAAGAACTGGAAGGTTGCGATTGAAAAAATTGGTTTTCAACGAATCAAGTATGAAAAAGATAAGCATTTTCATCTGTTAGCTTTTCGAAAAGTTCCACAAGATTTTATATGGGACAAAAGAAAATTACGGAACGACGAATCACTCTCAGTGTTAAACATTCCTCAAGATTTTACCGATGAAATTAATAACAGTTCAACTAGGAAATAATAGTAAAGTTGTTAATCGGTATTTCAAAACAACTCGCTGCAGTATTTCGTAATTCGAATGCTTATTATTTATGGTGCGTGAAACTGCAGATAAATTAATAAAAGATTAATTTTGTTGCTCTTGTCCTAGTGCTCTACTTGTCAACGTTGCGAGCCAATGTTGTAGTTGATTTATTGTGCTCATATTATCTGAACGTAGCTTTTGTTTTAAAATTAATCTTTCTGCTTTTTCTATGGCGTGCCATGTGTGTCACGCAAAAATTCCTTGTTTCAAGGACAATTTTTTAACTGATTTGACAATTGATTTCACAAACTCTTTTCTGACTTAACAAATTATTTATAAACTGTTTCCGATTTTACAAATCGTCTTGCTAAATAAAATGTTGTGTGGTTTTATGACCCTTTATAACTACTAAGGTCCTTTAGCGCCAGGACTAAATTTTGTCAAGAGTTCACTGACGCATTTTTATTCTCTGTTTATTTCATCCTCCGCGCTACAATTAATTGCTGGGCGTTAAGCAAGTGTTACAGCAGATACCAGTTTTAAAGTCTTTGGTTTGACCCGACTGAGAATAGAACCCAGTCTACCAGCTTCCAAGGCGAACGCTCTTAACCACTACGCCATGGCGGAGCAATCATTTTCGTTTCCGATTTGACAAATCAAATCGTATCAAGCCAGTGGCGTGCCGATTGAGACTTAAACGCCGTTTGCGTCACCCTAAATCAAATCATTTCCCTAGCTGGTTTCCGATTTGACAAATCATTTCATAAACTGTTTTCCGATTTTACAAATCATTTCACTTAGGCCTACTGTTTTCCAGTTTAACAAATCGTCTTGTCAATAACCTTGTCTTTTCCGATGTGATAAATCAAATCGTATCAAGCCAGTGGCGTACCGATGGAGACACAGCGCCGTTTGTATCATCCTTCGGCCATTTTCGAAATAGATTGGTTTTTTCGCGCTGCTTTAGCACAAGCTAACTGAGAGTTAACGATTAGGCAATAGCCAGGAATACGATCCATTGATAGCTGGTTGAGTGGAATCAAGCGAAATGCTAGAGTTGTTTAAAAACTTGGAAATAAATAATATAGTTTTAAGTAGCATGGTTACTTTTTATTCCGATAACTGTTCAGTGTTCTAAGTTATTATTTGTTATCTAAATCCGAAATTTAGGATTCTTAAACTTCCCGATCTTTATAATCTTGAAATTGGCAAACTTGTCCACGCCCATTTTAGTAATAAACTGCCATCCCCACTCCAATTATTTTACCCTTACCACCAGGTATCCCACAGAAGCACAAGATTAACCCAAACCCAAAAAAACTTCTATACATACCCCGATGCTCAACCAATCGGCTTCAAAGATGTATCAAGGAGTGAAAATCTGGACTGACATTCCTTTAGACATTCAAACTTCCTCGTCAAAATTATTTAAAACCAAATTCAAGAAACATCTCATTCAAAACTACGACTAGCTTACCATTTAAAATTTATGACAGGATAATTCGTTGTTGCTGATGTAGCCTAATAATTGGTCTTTAGCAAAAATTAACAGAACTATAAAAATTTTTCCTACACTAGCTCATTGTATGAGAGATTCTAAAAATTTTTTCTAATCGACTAAAGGGTGGCAGCTGACTAGATGACAGAAAGGTCCACTCGTCTCCCTGCGGCCATACGTTGTATCTGCAGTTACATCGCTACATATACTTTTGTTCAATCGCAAATAAACTAAACTATCGCGACCTCATTAGTCTAGTGATACTGCGATATAGGGTTTAGTCTACTGTGCCCCCACTCCCCAACCTGCCCTGTAATTGTGTGCACTTTCTGCAGGAAAAAAGGCACGGGGTAGCACAATAGACAAGACCACGACATGTACCTATAATATCAGGAAACCCTATGTACCGAATTCATTTTATTAATGTTGTCTTTATTTTAGTTACCCCTTTTATAAGAGATTTTTGCGCGACTGAACTTTGTGAGCATAGGGTAATGTCAGCATGACTTATTGCATAGGCATAGCCAAGCCCAAAATTTCTGGGGGCAAAAAGTTTATCAGGGGCAGCCAACTTATTCCATATATTATATATAATGTCTTTGAAATAGCATTTTGCGGTCTGAGGGCGAAGCCTCCGGTAAAAACGCGGAAAAACCAATCTATTTCGAAAATGGCCGAAGGATGATACAAACGGCGCTGTGTCTCCATCGGTATGCCACTGGCTTAATGCGATTTGATTTATCACATCGGAAAAGACAAGGTTATTGACAAGACGATTTGTTAAACTGGAAAACAGTAGGCCTATGTGAAATGATTTGTAAAATCGGAAAACAGTTTATGAAATGATTTGTCAAATCGGAAAACAGCTTGTGAAATGATTTGATTTGGGGTGACGCAAACGGCGTTAAGTCTCAATCGGCACGCCACTGGCTTGATACGATTTGATTTGTCAAATCGGAAACAGTTTGTATATGTTTTGGTAAGTCAAAAAAGAGTTTGTGAAATGATTTGACATGACAGAACTAAGAATTGATTTCAAGACGATTTGTCAAATCGGAAAACCGTTTGTGAAATGATTTATTAAATCAGTTAAAAAATTGTCCTTGAAACAAGGAATTTTTGCGTGACACACATGGCACGCCATATTTTTCGTTGTGGTAGTTTTGCAGGAATAGGCTCCGTTGGGCTGAAGCGATGGCGACTGGATTGTGTGAAGAACTGAATACTTTATGAAATGGTTGTATTTGGCTTTTTTGAAAAGGTTAGAAGATCTAGATAGCTAGCTATTCACGTTTGTCTAGTTCTCATTTTTCACAGTTTTTGCTATCACAGATTGATGCTACTCAAGCCTAGCTGCTGCTCTTCCAAAAAATATTTCAGGTCTTTGTTATGGTTACTGAATTTGAAATGGCAAATACTGTAATTCGACAATGCAATGTCGTTAAATGAATTTACAGATATACATCCAAACTCAAAATAAGTGAAGTTCTGCCTGTATCCTTCAGTTTGTTTTGTTCTGCGCTGCAAAAGCTTGCCAATTTTAGTAGCAGCAGTCAGCAATGTGCAGTTTTTGTAAGCTGGTGCCAGTGAAGTTCCGTGGCGCATCGCATATCATTTGGTCGCTGTCCCCAAACAAAGCCTCCGCTTCTTTGAGCAAATCAATTAGGTTGCAATCGCAGAAAATAGGGTTGCCAGCGAAATACATGGAATAGCGGTCTCTGAAAAAGTAAGCATAAATTTATTCCAAGTAAATAGAATGTACCCAAAATTAGAATGAACATTGTTGGGTTTGCGTCACTATCCAATTACTGGGCTAAGCCTTTAAATTATTGTCGTTTTCAAATTCGCTGAGGCTGACGTTGATCGCTGTCTCTCACCAGATGCGTAGCCAGAGAAAACTGGGGGAGAGCAATTTTTAACAGGATTATGATTGCGGTACATGATAAGAATGTTTGTTTACACGTCAGATTAGGCCTCATCAAAATCGGGGTATTGCTTCCCTGACTGCCCCACTGTCTACATTGATTGGCTTTTATGAAAACGTCATAAAGATCTATGACCTCAGTACTTCACTGCAGTAGGTTTCCCAACTAGTACGGTAAGGTTTTACTACTGTGGTCTTTTATTTCCGTAACATCAATACTGTGAGATGGGGAACCATGAAGTGGTAGGCTTACGGTACAATTAAAGGAAAGAGGCTGCGAAATGATGAATGCTTTCAGACAGCGGTTCTCAAACTGTGGCACGCGAGTCTTTCACGTGGTACGCGACTTGAAAATTTTCGGACAACTTATAAAACTTTCTGATTAAGTAATTTGCTTTGTTGCGTTTTAGCTATCGTTAATTTGAGGTTTGGCAGGTTTACGACGTAACACTTATCTTGTTCAAGGTGGTTTAAAATGTTGCATCTGGTTGCATGGTTAATGAACCGATGGCAACAATGTAGTAGTGATTTCAACAACATTGAACTACGGTATTGAAAAAACAGCAATGCGATAACTAAATTTAGTTGAATTAATTATGGGAACACGTCTAAACGCAAGTGCGGTACAGTGCAGTTTAAGTAGGCCCTACGGGTTCATTGCTGTTGAACACAAGGCAGAAGCTTTAATCAGGGTTGCGGACTCGAAAGAACTCGATTTTTTATCTTTTTCCAATCTTTTCAAGGAAAGTGTTAAAAAGAGGTAAGACCGTAAGAGTAGGCCTATGGCGAGTGGACAACACCAAATTTTAACTTTATCGTCAACTTAATTTTTCAGCCATGATCTCACTTTCTTGGTATGAGAAGTCCAATCGTTTCACGTTCAACGAAGCGAATGCGATTGTGCTCCAGACATATCTGGTGGTGATTGTCATTTTTAAATCCAAACAAACGGAAACTTAGTGGGTGTACATCGTTGATCCGGTTGTGTTTGAGATTTAGGTACCAGCACATGGGCAATCTTGTGAATACATCTTTGGGCAAATTTCTTATTCGGTTGTGTTCCATTTCCAACGTCTGCAAGTTTAATTGCTTTTTTTCGAAAAATGTTTTGTAGCAACTTGTGAGCTCCATGGTTTTTAATTAGTTGAAAACAACAGAGAAAGCTGTACGAGAAAAATTGCAGTACAGTAGAAACAAAATACAGTAGCACGAGCGCGTGGGATCTTAATTACTGTTAGTTGAAATCAATTGTAGCCTACCCATGCTGAAGAATTTGAGATTTCAAGGACAAAAATATGGCGTAGTGGTTAAAGACATCGATAAGGGAGGTTGGGGTTCGATTCCGGGCAGCTTAAATCGGAAACAGTAGCGTCGCCATCGCTGCGACCCTTCACCGAGTTCGAAGCAGTGTTGCCCCAGGCGCAAAGTCGCAGTGATAGGCCCAGCTACTCGTTACATGCTTGGACATAATACAGCGACCAGGTCCTATAACTTAATAAAGGTTTGGTTTTTAAAGAAGTAAACTTTCATACCATAACTTTCGTATCAATCCATTAGGCCTACAATTAAATTTTTACCAACCCAATACAATAATAATAAACTTGCATACAGTCAAAGGTGGGTTGGGGACTGGGGTTGTAGCCTGGGCAAACGTTAAAAGAACGACGTTCGCTGGTAAGTATTGTACTGGTGAGTGGTGACGCTTCGCAGACTTACTAAAGATTTCGATTTGCTTACAAACGCATTACCATGGAATAATTTTTCGTTTACTGTTCGTGAGAGGTTGCTACAGGGTAAGTTTTCCCGATCGGGACAAAAAGTGAAGCACCTTTTTAATGTTAAAGTTTGTTGCCAATTTAAAATTTTATTTGGGGAGTGGGCCATAGGCCTACTATATTAATTTCTCACTTCTAAGAGTTTCAGCGACTTGAATGCTTTTGGTTTAATCATGCTGATTGAATTGTTATTTAATTTCAGCACTCGAAGTTGTTTGAGCTTCGTTAAGGTTCCACCAGTCAAGTGTTGAATAAGGTTGTTGTTTAAATTAAGCATTTCCAGTCTCCGAGGAAAACGAATATCTGAAAAAAGTTGAATAACATACATGCAGTTAAGATACTCAGCGGCGTTTTGCGCAAGAGGCTCTTATGCGCATCCTCCTCTTCAGGGCGTCTCTGGTGCACTGCTCTAATTTTAAGAGAAATTATATTTTAATGTGAGAATATACTCCTTCACGCTCTCCCCCTCCCCAGAAAATTTCTGCTTACGCTACTGTGCATGCTTGTTTTCAGTTAGTTCTATTCACTGTTGATTCGAAATCCAATCAGAGAAATCTTTTTCAAGAAGCAAACACATATTTTTACTGAAGAACAACGTGCCTACGTCGTGTCATAAGACGGTGTCAATTGACGCCGTCAACTTTTTGTTGACGCTAACCGATGCGCCGTCAATTTTCAAAAAGTTGACTCTGGCCGTTACGCCGTCAAAATTTCAACTGTTTTAGTGTCAAGTGCCAAGCGTCAATTTTTTTTTTTTTTCGATTACAATACATTTCTTTGATTTTTTTTGCAAAACAAGCGAGGTGTTGTTTAAAATAAAAACCCTGAAATTGAGATCAGTCGGAAAGAAAGGAGAAAATTCAAATCAAATAACACTACGTCACAAAATTTGAAAAATTTTTTGTTTATGTTGATGTGTCAACTGTTTCTGGTTAACATTTGGCCGCAAATTCCGAGAATGACTTTGGTTTTTGTTTATCATCAACCGTTTAGGTGCTGTAAACGATCCTGTTTTTCAGATTTTGGCTATTTTATTGATTATTATTTTACGTTAAGTCAGTGGTTTTAATTTTTATCCAAGTTTTTATTAAGTTATTCAATCTGGACTTGAAGCGACTTCAAGAAAGTGTAAAAATTCACTCGACTGCTTCTGCTACGTGTGTGGGTGTTATATCGACAATAAACATACATTACACAAAATAGTAAAAGGAGCAAAATTCTGCTAAACCTTACACCGTCAGTTAAAGCAAATTGTAGATTTGTTGCAGATCGTTGTTTTGATAATGGAAAATACGCACATTGTTGAATCGTAGACACTTTTTTTTTCTATTTTTCTTTTCACAGAATCTTTAATTTTTTTTTACCATAGTGAAGTATACATATTATCAAGGTATATGACTTAGCCGAACTGCGAACCAGAGCTGGATATTTCAAGACATGATTGGGATTTGACACACGTTTTTGAGTGTCTCGGTCTCGCATAGCTAATGTCTCGTCGACAATTCGGACCTTGCAAATCTTGGAAAATGGTCATGTCTCAATCGAGGCAAGAAGAAATTTTGGCTTTGAAAGAGTTTTCAGGCCTTTGATACTTAAGCAACATTAATAAGTACCCAAGGAGTATAAAGTGAAGAGTTGAGCGTGATTTCGCACTTTTGAAAAATATTTGGTCGCATTTGTTTAGTTTAGTGCATGTAACATGATGCAAGAGAGAAATGCAATTCTCCTTACGGAAGCTTTTGTTCTGACCGACAGAATTCCTCATGAAGTCTCGTGTCTCGTCTCGGCCTCGTAACTTTCAAGTCTCTTCTCACCCCGGCTTAAACAGAAAAAGTCTCGTTTTGGGTCTCGAAGCTGTGATTTCTCTCGATAGTTTGGGTCCTCGTTCCAGCTCTGCTCGAACTCGCTCCTTAATTCAATGCGCCGAGCTCATTTCAATGCGCAACTACTCTATTCTGAATTGTCAGCATTTAACACTTTTGTAAATATAAATCCGGGACATAATCGCAATTCAATGACTGGAAAGAAAATAACAAAAAGAATAAAAACGTTAGGGCAGTTAGCGCGCCTCGCTGCACCGGTATAATGTGATATATTAGACAAGCATACCTCCAAGTCAGTTATAAACTATATGTCGATGTGTGGTGTAACTATAGATCCCTTAGCTTATATCAGGTGTGGCGAACCTATGGCACGCGAGCCAGATGTGGCACGCCGCAGATTTTTTCTGGCACGTCACTTGATACTTTAACCCTATTTCGCCTGGGGGGGGGCTAAAAATGCACGCTAAATTTTTGAATGCTTAGTGTGCTAAAACTACTTACAGCATCGCTTTCAAATTTTATGACTTTTCCTAAAATCCTCATTATTGTGATGTGAATAATAATTTTCTCGAATCGATGCAATGATTGTGCAGTTATTGCAAATTTTGATTGAAATTGTCAATCTTCAAGAAAGCGTTACTTCATGCGTCACTGGACGTTCTGTACGCAGTGCACGGTTCATTAGCTATACGCTACTCGAACAGACAAAACGGCCGAGATAAAACGATTACTGAATTACTCATAGAATTTTACTGCCGCTATACTCGAGGCCTCAAGGGAGTGAGTTTCGTTGTTATTCATTACCAAAAATGACCACATAATAACTAAAAGTTACATTCCAGCTACAGTACAATGAATTTACGCTTTCAGAGGTTTGAAAGTTGTTTTCTTTTTCAAGGCATTGAGAAATAAAATACCATTTCAACTTTTGAACCTTGATGTAATTTTTGACGCTTGTTTTGTAGTGAAGTACATCTGCATAGAAATACACTGTATTTGTATTTACGTCATAATTCGCTAACAAAAATATGACTCAACATAAATTTGTGGAATTTGTCGCTTCTACTGTTCTGAAGTTGAAAGTTGAATACGATTGAAAATTACCTTGGTTTAGCCGAGGTCGAGATAAAAATTTTAAAATTACAAAAAGTAACGTTTGGATTTTTAGCATTTACTGGTTAATTTTTAAATTGTAACCATTCGATAATGTAACAAATTATCAAATCAAAATTTCCAAATTCTTCGGCCATGATGCTCTCACGTAAAATGTTTTTCGGATCCCGCAAAAATGTTTATGGGCTTTGTGCTCCCAACTTTTACCTTCAAACTAGGAATTTTCCAATTCCAATCAATCGCCTGTCTAACTAGCGCAAGAAAATGGAGAAATATATGACTCCGTGTCATGCTTCAACCTTTTCTACAAAATTGTCATCGAATAAGTGTATTGATAATAATAATAATAGCCTATTAAAAAAATGAGCTATACTGAATCGCAAATGCTAACATTGCGAAGAATATTGGAAAAAGTAGCTTAATCTTGTATAGTACGATAGTTTTGATACACAGTGTAGTATTATGCTACTTTCATGTCTTTGAAAAAATCAATGAGTTCTCGAGATATATTCATGAGCTATCAGCGCAGATATTATTCATATTTACGTCTTCCTCAAGGAAGCTATATGATTCCACTCATTTATTTTCTTCCACAAAGCTAAATTATTTGTTGTTTTTTTTTGAATTACGTTAGACTCACCATTTTGATAATATTTTGTTTACGAATTACCCAAACAAAAACAAGAATTTCAGAATTTTCTCACCACGTGTTGAAATTGTTCTTTGTGTTTGGAAAAAAAAAGAATTCCTTGAAATTTTTCTTTTGAGCTCTCACGGTAAATAAAATTTGTATTTACGTCATTATTCCCTTGGAGGAATATGATTCAACTCAGTGTTTTAGTTTCTATAATGCCAATTGATTCAGTTTTCAATTTATTCGGTTTTCTTGGAATTACGTTAGAAACATCATCCTGATAAAATTTTGTTTACGATTTACAAATACAAAAAAAACAAGAATTTCAGTATTTTTCTCAACACTTTTTGAAATTATGACCAATATGAAAAAGGTTATAAGTATATATATACAGTATAGGCTACTGTAGGCTTATGCATAACTTCCACAAAGTGTTATGGTAGGTTGCAGGTAATGACCATAAAGAAAATGCTTCGAAATATAAGTTTATTCTGGAGCATTGCAGGGACAGTAGATTTTTGAGTATAATACGCTTATTGTTTTTAGCTTAATTTCATATTATTTTGAGCAATAATATTTTTATTCATTTGCAAGACAGAGCAAAATACATTGTTATCTTACTACATTACAAGATTTTTTTTATGATGTAGAAGAAAGTTTGATGGTGCTCATCCAGATATTGAAAGTCAAATATCAGAACGTAACACTTAATTTGCTAACAAGTTTACCCATGAACTCAGAGACATTGTGGTGAAATGATAGATTAGCCGTTTTGAATTGTGTTCGTACTAATAAATAAACAAACAAATAACTGATGTTATTTTCAAATTATTGAACCGAAAACTCAAACATAATTGAGATGACTGCGAAGTGAGCTTGCGCTCTTCCAATCAACAGCCACCTGCTCTTTGTCAAATGCGATCGGCTTCAGCCGTGAATCGAACCCGCGCGGTACTGCTCGGCCATGTCGCTGATAAATACTGGGAAGTATGATATTAAAAGTTGATCGTCGTTGTCACAGCCAGCAGTACAATTGAGTGAGCGGTTGCAAAAGCGCATGTTTTACATGAGGTGATCAAAGCATATAGATCTTTGAGAAAGTATTTTGTTCTTCTTTCTGCGCTGCGTCTATTTTTACGGACATGTACGACAACTAAGCATAAAAAAGAAGAGACGGAACTGAGGGTTAGAGAGCAGATTAATCTGTATTGGTGCATAAGTTTCCTGATGGTTTTTACACGGTTTATGCAGTAAGCAATACGGTCTCCCTCACTGCCTGTAACCTGTTTATCTCTTGTAACCAGGTATCACTAATGGTCTCAAAAAGGATAAAGCCTGTCGAGTTTTTACACTGCTTGTGTTGAATAAATTATATCAATTTTTGCTTATAGATTTATATCAATTTCTAAGGAACAATTAATCACCACTCTGTAACTTTAAGTTGATATTACTGTAATTTTTGCTCACCGGCATCTGACTTTAGCATAGTTTTAACGATATGATTTTGCGTTGATATTTGTTTTCGTTTATCTGCTTTTTTGTACCGGTATGGTTGTTTGCTTTTTTGCAGCTTTTTAGAGAAAATCAATTATTTTGTGAAGCGAATAAAACTAAAATTTTTGCGATTAGTGAGAAGTATTTATTGGTCAAACAACGCGACGCGACAATAAATCAAGCTTGGTATGAATGAAACGTAAATTGAAGTTACGCTTTTTATGTGAGAAGTAACAAAAATACAGGAGCTTCGTGGTCTTTCCTGAATAATGGAAATTGAAAATAAAGACCAAAACTAATGGAAGAAAGCGACATTTAGCAATCAATATAGGTGTCGAGAAGGTGGTAATTTTTTGCTCGAGGAACGCCACTCATTCATTTTTTTCAAGCAAGTGTGACGTCATAACTTTTGCAGACATGCTGTGTCTCACTCGTTCATAGAAAAAGAAACTATTTTTTAGGAGCGAAGTTGTCACTTTATGAAAATTATCAACAAATTCATGAAAATTTTTAATTTCAAATAGAATGTAAAAAGGAGCGCTGTGATCGGCTTGAAATATCGTTGTTTATTAAAATCTTCAAATATGTTTTTGATAGCGTAAGGGTGTTAGTAGGGATGAGTTTTAGAGTGTTTAGCGTAAATTTTCTGTAACTGGAGATTATAATTGTCAATAAATAACGTAAAATTTTGAACAACGCTGTTGTTCGTATGATGGGTTGCTCCAGTATGCACGATTGCACGTTTTCAAGTCCGAACTAGAATTCATTTCAAAATAAATAAAAAATAAACTGAGGCTAACTTCAAATTATTGAACTGAAAATTCAACAGTATTTGAGGGAGACCGCGAAGTGAGCTTGCGCTCTTCGAGTCAGGAGCCATCCGAAATATATGTCAAACGCGATCGGCTCCGACCGAAGATCGAACCCATCAAGTTGGATGGATAATCAACGTGTGATACCGCCTGGCAATTTTGCTAACGATCACTTTAATTTTCGGTATTGCCTAGTGTGGTAGGTTGCTTGCATTATTTTCAACACTAAAAAATTTCCGTTTTGCTGATTAGAAAATTGAAAGTTTTTATGAAACTAAAAGTTTGTCTACGACAATGCTGGATTTTCGATCTCTTCTAGATAATAAGCGTGCGTAAGGCTTTTAGCCGTAGAAATAGAAGCATTGTATGTTCACTTAGGAAATTGGACCAAACTCGCAGACTGTTCAATATTTTGAAGTTTGAGGATTGTTCAAATTAGAATTAGAAGAAAATTGCCATTAGGTTGTTGTTCTCACTCCCAAAAAGCTCGTTAATCTTTGTAACCGCAAAAATTTTACGTCGAATGTTCTGCTCAGCCGAGCGAAACTGTCGCGCTTGCGTGATTTTTTCTCGCATTTCAAGTAAAAACGACCAAAAAATGTGGGTCCTAAAAAAATGCCATTAACACATAAATTAATCCACTTTTTGTAAAAAAAAGTATACACGACAAATTACTATAAAATAATTGACCGTTAGAAACTTTCACCGTTGCTTTAGCACAAGTATGTACGGAGATACTAGCCATCAAAAAGAGCGGTAGACATGGTCCCCCCCCCAAACTTCTGACGCTTCAAAAAAGCCCAGTCCGAATAGGGTTAATCTTGATTTCGTTTAACTCAGAAGTCTTTAACCTTTTTTACACAATCGCCCCTTTTCGGAAAGTGTGGGTCCTAATTGGTCTTAACAGCTCATATGGCCGAGTGGTGAGAGCGTCTGCCTCGGGAGCTGTAGACTTGGGTTTGATTCCGAGTCGGGTCAAACCAATGACATTAAAATTGGTATTCACAGCTTCCCTGCTTGACGTTCAGCATTGAAGGGACAGTGTGGAGAACAAGCCGGCAAGTTTACTTGTTGTGCCGTTGGGAAAGACACCTAGCGGAATTATCTCATCTTGGTGTGGTAAAGAGATGGCTGGCAAGTCCTAAATGAGCTCG
The DNA here is from genome assembly GCA_964006365.1 of Trididemnum miniatum. Classification (NCBI taxonomy): domain Eukaryota; kingdom Metazoa; phylum Chordata; class Ascidiacea; order Aplousobranchia; family Didemnidae; genus Trididemnum; species Trididemnum miniatum. The sequence continues at coordinate 26,184,502 of OZ023232.1, read as the reverse complement.
TATAACGCATTGGTCGCTTTCTCGTGATAGGAGGATAAATATGCAACTAAATAGGCCTACTAAAAAATACTGATTGCCCCCACAAAGCCTTCACGTTCGTAGAGCAACTGTTTTCCTACTAAAATCGGGTGAAGATCAAAAAAAAAAAGGTCTTCACGTCCGTCGGGCTACTGTTTAAGGTCTTCACGTCCGGTGAACCATCCTCTCCACAGTTCATTGAATATGCTGCCGCTAAATCTGAATTCGACACCGTTGAAGAATTATGCGATAAAGCCTCATTGATATTTGCTTTATGACAATAAATTCATTACCGGTACGTTTTTGTTTAGTTTAATGTAATGGAACGGCATTAACTTGCTAAACTTTATTTTTAATATTTTGGCACGTTCGCCAAAAAATTTTCGCCACCCCTGGCCTATATTAAGTTATACAGTCAGGGAACTGCCTGTGAAAGATTGTGTCATCACGTGCTCCATTGCGACTTCTAGTTGACTTATTGAAGTATTAAAAAGTTAAAATGGGCTAAACATAGTCCGTAAAATGCTATTGGGGCAAATGGGCACTGGAGCAAATAAGAACTGGGACAAATGGGCACTTACGCTTACGGCAATTGGAGAGATGAGCACCTGGGGAAATGAGCACGAGGGTAAAGATAAGTACTTAGGCTAACAAGTTCCTATTTGCCCAAGTACTTATTTGCCCCAAGTGCTCATTTGCCCCGATGCGCATTTCCCAAGAGTTCATTGCTCCGATGCCCATTTTTCCAACTGTCCATTCGTCTGAAATAATCAGGTGCGCTATTGCCCAACTGCCTATTTCACCAGAATAAATTTACTTCAAATGCCCATTCGCCATGGTGCCCATTTGACCAGTGCTCAACTGCTCATTCGCCCCAAGTTCCCATCAACAACATAACTAGAAGCCTCCACGGCGAACATTACAACGCAGAGTGGTCAGCGCATTGGACTGCGAATCTACTTTCCCCGTGTCGATGCTCAGCTAACGCTGACGCCGTCAATTTTTAAATTTTAGACGCTGACGGCCCTAACATTTTGGGCAATTAACGCTGACGCCGTCAATTTTTTTCGTTGACGTGCATATCATCAGTTGCGTTTGAGTAAAAAAAGCAAATTGCGTCACTGCCAAGGACAAGCAACAGGCCAATTAAAAAGTGATAAATTGCTGGATAAATGTTGACCAGCATAAAAGTGCTTAGCAATCACTTAGCAGGAGAGATAACGCTCATCCCGTTTGTTCTGTAATGCTCAATCGTCGTTTGGTGATGAAACACACATGATGTACTACATAATTCTTATCTGCCCCAAAACAACATTGATTCTCACGGTTACCCAACTCATTTTGACAATATACAGACTTGAGCTATGACGTATCTCATTAGCTTGCTTAGCAACAAAAGAAGTAAGACTCTTCTCACTTCGCAGTCCTGTTTGTTGTTTTTAATTCAAAAAAAGAAGTTTTTTAATTTTGACAAGACTTACATTGAATATCTTGGATGTAATTGTTTTGCAGATTCAGGTCCACAAGTCCTTTCAAGTTGATCAATCCATCCGAAGGAAGACTTGTGAGCTGGTTCCCACTCAAACTCAGCCTTTTTAATTTTCTTAATAAAATGTGCAAAAAGAAAAATTACTTTTCAGACTACCGAGTAGCCTAGAATAAAAAATTTAAGTCTATCTTTTTCATCTTATAACGATATGAATGCAGCACAGTTATACTAAAATAAAATTAATTCTTCATTTTACTCGCGTTATTACGCCGAAGCGTATAACGAGTGGCGGGGCCCATCTCCGCTACTTAGCGCCTGGATAACACAACTCCGGAGAAGCGTCGCAGCGGTGCCCAAATCGTTGACGACACTGTGTCCGATTTAACCTATCCGAAATCGAACCCTAGACTTCCCGCACCGATAGAGATGCATTAACGACTGAGCTAAATAATTTGCTAAAAGTTGGGATTTGCATTAACCGTTAGGCCTACCGTAACATCAATAAATCATGTTTGATCAACAGAAAAATATAATAGTGTTGCGGTTACACTATACTGTAGATCGATTGCTTGACTATCGCAGCTCGTGCAACGTACTCGTAACGCAATCGCGATAGCAAACAGCTTAAGAGTAACAGCACTGCCACTAAACCAGCTCGTGGTAGACGACCTTATTGTAAAGGTAAAATTGCCGGTCAAGAATAGACGATTTAAATATAGAGCTGCATATAAATATGTTGATTACTCGTGACTCTTGACGTAAAAAAAATAACTTTTGATTAGGAATACTGTTTGTGCCATGCTTTAAATTATGCCTTTAACGTATTTACGAACCGTCAGTCAGGCCTACGCCTGTCGCCTACCTATCCACGTTGTTGACAACCAATTGTGAAGCGTTGTTATTATCAATAATCAGGTTTTTAAGCTGAGTAAATTTACTGAAATCATCTAAATTGATTGCACGAAGACTATTGTTGCTGAGACGAAGCCCAGTGACACTGAGGGGTATGCCGTCAGGAACAGCTGTTAAATTTTGTCCGTGACAATCAACAGCTACGCCAGAACATTTCATCTCTTTCTTACCTGCAAAAAGTTTTTAAAATCAAAACTGTTTCACAGCAAAAGTAAGGTTTTGTAATTTACTTTACGGAGGCCAGGTCAGAGGATAGAAAAATATTTTGCTATTTCAAAGGTAAGGTTGACAATGCCGTTGCTAATACTACTTAGTTACTTACTGTGGTGATAATTGTTCTGGCTTTAACAAAATTACCGTTTAGTTCATTGAAAAGAAATTACCTAAAGGCTTAATACTCTTTTACAACGGAGCGTTTGCCTCGCCTATCCTTGCCTTTGGTTTCCTTGGAGCAACACTGCTACAAACGATAACGTTACTGCATGGTCGCATTGCCTAAACTGAGAATTGTAATGTGACCTAAACAAAAAATTAATTCTATCATTTAATCAAAATTTTGTAACTCAATCATAATTACTTGTTACGTGTGTTGCTTTGTCCATAAGACCACAAATTATAAAATATTATGAACAACTTCTTACTTTTTCTTCTGCAAAAAATATTTTTGCAAGTGCAGACGCTGGGACAGTCGCTTATCAATTGCATGTTTCCAAACGCAACACAAAAAATTGCAAGCAAAAATAATTTCATCTTAATCATCTCGTATTAAGTTAGTTGTCCGGTATCTTCTGTAGCGATAATTACGCTTCTACCGCTCGCCACGAAGCTTATCACACATTGAATGAAGCCTGCAACGTCTCTTCAAACCTAGACCAGCTGACTTTTTCAAAATCATGACCGCTACAGCTGAATCGCAAATGTTGACTCATTCACAAATAAGTGATGCGAGACTATCTTGACTGACATGAAATTTAAAAGCAAAATCAGTTATTTTTTCAAATCGTTAATACGTGCAACCAAAGCATATTTAAGCACGTTTGACTGTGTGTTTAACCGACTTTTATATTGCGGCATGTGTACATCTGCAGCTTATTTTTTGTCAAACCTGCAAAATCATTCTGAATGAAGTTTTTATTCTGTTTTAAGTCTTTAGTTTATTCTGTTTTAAGGTTCAAAGCACGGTTAATCTACAGACTAAATATTACATCAAACGTAATGTGTTCTTTCTGTTCAGTGTGATGTTAAAACACATTGCCTATTTCTACCAAGCTGTTACTGCAGAAGTCAGAAAAGTTTGATCTTCGATATTCTTGTTTACTAGTGCAAAACATAATTCTACTATACATCAAGCAAATTCGTAAACGTTTACTGTCAATGTTCGAGTTGCAACATAAAATTTTGCCTAGGGCAAAAATAAACAAAAATTTATTATTAAAAAACAAGGTACGAAGTTAAAAACAGAGTTAAAAAAGCATAAAATATTTCAGGCAGAATAAATAAAAGCAAAAATTTCATAAATAAAACGTTCAGCGTTGTGCAAATGTTAACAGAATCCGCAAGTATTTTGGCAAAACCTTCTAACCACGATTTCTTGTGCAGGATCAGTGCACACTCCTGTGGCTTTCTGTAACTGACAGTAAGCTTCAGCTCGTGGGTGATCGAAACAGTTTCGAATTTCTAGAAAAAATTAAGATTAAGCTAAATAGTTTTTATCTTTAATGGAATCGAAAGGATTTGAAGTTGAATCCGCACAAAAATGCAAAGCTTTACTGCGGTGAACAAATAATTTATCATTTTACCCATATATTGTACATAAAAAGAAGTTTTAAACAGGAAAGTTTCTTTATTGACTAAACTGCTCATTCACACATTGTAAAAAAATTCCTTTCATCTATCAGAGATAAATGTAAAATACAGACTGTTTACCTATTATTGAATATTTTCTTCAACTGTATAAATAGTCCAGTTAATTACACCTTACCTCCGGCAGCCAACTGGCAGCATGTGCGAGCGCAATTAATTCCCATGTAAGTTGGAAACTGTTCACAAAGATCCAAACTCTCGTGACAATTGGAAAATTTGTCCTCCATAAACCTGCATCGGCTGTACACTGTAGTACCTAAAAAATATAAATTACAAAATAATCGTCAGCGACATGGCCTAGCGGTACCGCGCGCATGTGACAGATCCTACGTGACGGGTTCGATTCGCGGCTGGAGCCGATTGCATTTGACATATTTAACGGGTGGCTGCTGACTCGAAGAGCGCAAGCTCACTTCGCAGTCTCCCTCAATTACTGTTGAAGTTTCGGTTCAATATAATTTGAAAATAAGCTGAGTTATTTATTATTTATCTAACATGCGAAATCGAGCTTCAGTTTATGAGAGTTATTAACCTTGCAACACGTCTATGAATTCAAAATATGAAACTACGAAACCAACCATTCAGGATATATCTTGGAGCTAACAACAAACCGTTTGGTTTGAAACTCGTCATTGACAAGAGCATGCATAATTATCTATTGTTAGTGAAGAACCTCAATAACTTCCCTCGTTCACAAGCATAGCGAAAGATCATAAGTCATTCTAGATCAAAAAATCAAATCTTCATTATACTCGCGGTATTAGGCAGAAGTTTGTAACGAGTAGCAGGGCCCATCTCCGCCGTTTAGCCCTGAGGCTGGGCAACAGCTCCGAAGAAACGTCGCAGAGGTGGCGAGCTGTTGGCGAAACTGTGTCCAATTTGACCGATCCGAGGTTCAAACCCCAAACTTCCGCACCAATAGCATTGTCTTAACAACTGAGCTAAGATCAATTTAAATCAAAAAATTGGGATATAACTCTGACCAAATCCACGACATTAAGATTCAGAATTTTGATAACAGTGACATTGTAAAAACTTTTTACAACTTACAATTCGGCGGGGCCTCTTCTCCTAAATTTTCGCGGATCCAACCCTCGTAATTAATCATGTTGACATAGACTCCGTAAAATCCGGCACGACCGCATCCTCTTCCAAATGACGTGACTCCAGCCAAATACCATTCGCATGAATCATGACGCTGGCAGGCTAAAGGACCACCAGAATCACCTGAAAAAGAATGGAGCCTTCACAGTATTAGCTTAAATATTTTATTTCACCTTAAATATTTTATTTCAATATTTCAAAAATAATACAATACATCAACCGATAGAACTAATTGTTATTTCGAATCCTTCTTTATTCAAAATCCAAAAAGAAATAACAACGCATCTTTAACTGAAATGAACATAGACCTAGTTCGAATTTAACACATTAGCAAATACAAGAAGGAGGAGATGAGAGGGACCAAGATTCCCCCAAAATAGTACTTTGATGCTTCATGACACACACAACTGCAAGTTGAACACTTTTTAGATTTTTAGTCTCCTTTTTAAAAAACTATAGATCTGCTCCCTGTCACAGTTTTGTATACCATATTCTTGTTTTCTCCTATTATCACCCACCTGAGCAAGCATCTTTTCCTCCTTCTTCATATCCAGCACACATCATCAGTTCCGGATCAATAGGATAAACATCCTGGAAAGATCTCACGCATTCACCGCCTTCCACAATCGGAACATCAACCTCTTGCAAAAATTCAGGGATGCTGTCATCATCCGCTTCATCTAATTAAAACTTTTGTTGTCGAAATATATTCGGGTGCAAAGAGTAAATTGAACTTTATTCACATGTTTAGTTTCTTATTAGACGTTAGCCTAAACACAATACCTTCTTTATTCAAAAAAGTTTTAGCAGCTGCCTGTTAACATTGAGCGAAATATGGATATGACTTCACTAAAATTATTTTACAAAAAGAACCAGGCAATGCTAAGCTTTACGTCAAATAGCCACAAAACCTCATTTTCGCTTTGATTCGGTCTTGTTTGAACAAGCAAGTGTGTTGAAAAATAACAGCGTTTTATTTAAAGCACGTCGTTGAGAGAAAACTACTACGCAGCTTGAGGAAAAATGTATTAGTGAACACACGTTTCGACAACAGAGATACAGTCATCATCAGCAGCAGCTACTGTATATAGGCTAGGCTTCACTACGTTCATCAAAATTTTTTCATTGCTACCGTATATCTATCAAAAATTATCACTTTGCTTCTGTTTTTACCGATTACTAACAGTTTACACATACTTGTTTTTCCAAATCCAGTTGCCCAACATTTATCTCCAACTTGAGGAAACTCTCCACAAGGAAGAGAGATTGGGCTCATAGCGTTGTTAAATTCTACAGGACGATCAAGTTCTATGAGTGCAATATCGCTGGTGTAATTGTCGTAGCTTTCATGAACGATCACCTGCAAAAAACAACACCAACTGTATAAATAACTGAGGTTATTTTCAAATGTTAATGAACAGAAAATTCAGCAGTAATTAAGGGAGACTGCGAAGTGAGCTTGCGCTATTTGAGTCAACATCCACCAGGTGTGTAATGTCGAAAGCGATCGACTCCAGCCACGAATCGAAACCGTCACGTAGGATCCGCCTTCTGCGCGCGGTACCGCTAGGTCATGTCACTGACAAATGAAAATAACTTATAAAAACAACGCCGAGAAATATTTATAAAAATCATAATATCACTCACTCTCTTTATTCTTCGCTGTTCTCGTCGATCAATTTCCATGCTTTCAGTCAATGCGTTTCTCACGTGACCAAGATACACGAACATGTTTGTATACGATGCTTCACTGTACGTAAATGCATATTACTAATATTTTTTTTTGTTCCTTCCTACATTTGTTTCATGTTTGAAAAAAAAATCGCTTGGCTTAATTAGCATGGGATACTACTGTAAAAGCGGATCAAGAAGTTTTTAAAGGATTAGACTGAAAATAGAAAATCTTGATTTTGCAGATTTGTCGTCTAGAAATATCGAACTATCATCATTTAACAAAAAAATCAGGGAGGGTAAGGCCTGAGCCTTCTCTTACTGAATGTGCTGATAGCGTATTAGGCCTATCAGAAGCAAAAGGAAATCAATACTTACGTAAAGCAGTGAGCAGCCCCAACCAACCATTTGTCGGTAATTAATGTTGCTCCACAGTGAGGACCATTTCGATATATAATTTGGGTCTATAAAAAATACGTTTCACTTATCGGTGTGTTTAAAGGAAGAATAAGCTTACGTAAGATGTAAAAAGGATCTTAATATACTTAATTGGCTAATAACTATGTTTGGAAAACAGTGGCTCTTGAAAAAGGGGAAAATATTTTGTTTGTTATGTTAGCACTTTGTTCTCATTTTCTTTTCAAGCTAAACGGAGAAACGATGAAAACAGAAAAACTAGTGGTAGGAAATAGTTGGAAAAGTTGCCGCAAGGTATCGCCGAATGTCGTGAATAAAATTTTGAATCCGCTAGGTCATCTCCCATGCACATGGAGTTGGCCGAGTGGTTGGTGCATGGGGCTACGAAGCTGGCTTCGCGGGTTCGATGCTCAACTAGGTCATCTCTATAATGCATGTACTTCACTACCACAAAAATCCCAAGCTGCAATAAAGTGGCTTGAAATAAGGAAAAAAAAAAAAAGGTCATCTTCCATGGCGCATGGAGTTGGCCGAGTGGTTGGTGCATCGGGCTGCGAAACTGGTTTCGCGGGTTCGATGCTCAGCTAGATAATCTTCCATGATGCGTATACTTCACTCACATAAAAAAAATTAAGCTGCAATTGTGTGGTTTAAAAAATAAAATAAAATAAAATAAAATAGGTCATCTCCCATGCACATGGAGTTGGCCGAGTGGTTGGTGCGTTGGGCTCCAAAGCTGGCTTCGCGGGTTCGATGCTCAACTAGGTCATCTCTATGATGCATGTACTTCACTACCACAAAAATCCTAAGCTGCAATAAAGTGGCTTGAATAAAAAAAAATAGGTCATCTCTCATGATGCACATATACTTCACTAATATAAAAACTCAGGCTTCAATTATGAGGCTTGAAAAAAAAAGCGGCTTGCGTTGCACATGGAGTTGGCCGAGTGGTTGGTGCATGGGGCTCCAAAGCTGGCTTCGCGGGTTCGATGCTCAACTAGGTCACCTTCATGATGCATGTACTTCACTACCACAAAAATCCTAAGCTGCAATTAAGTGGCTTGAAATTACACAAAAAAAAGCGGCTGTGTTGGCCATGTGGTTGGTGCGTGGGATTCCGGAACTAGTTTTGCAGGTTCGACGCCCAGGTAGGCCATCTTCCATGATGCATATAATTCACTCATATAAAAACCCAAGCTGCAACCGTTTGACTTAAAAAAAAAAAAGCGGCTAGTGGCAGAGTTGGCTGAGTGGTTAGTGCATTGGGCCGCGAAATTGGTTTCGCGGGTTCGTTGCCCAACCAGGCAGGCCATCTTCCATGCTACATATACTTCACTAATATACAAGCTTAAGCTGCAATTATGTGGCTTGAAAAAAATATACATAAAAAAAGCGGTTCGTGGATGGCTTGGTTAGAGCACATGGTGTGGTTAGCGTCTTAGCGAGGTCAAGTGGTTGGTGTATTAAACTCCGAAGATGGCTTTGCCGGTTCGATGCTTTACTAGGTCATATTCTGTGTACAAAAACTAAGCTATACATTTAACTAGGCGTAGCTTCAAAAAGTAGATGACTTGGTAGCAAATATAAACACTAAAAATATTTATAAATAAAAAAGCAATTTTAAATAGAATGCAGAAAAGGACGTTCTATTTCAAGCCGTTGCGTCAAAACAGACAAGTTTATTCAAAGAATTTACGTTGTTGGTAATGCGAAATTCTCCATACATCATCGCACGCAAAATAATTACATAAAAACGTATTTAGTTAAAACATTCTAATTATAAAGTTACATAGCATCCATGCACAGTAGATTTTAAACCTATTTCATCCATTTTTTCAACATAACATTCTTGATTTTGAAACAATACCGGCAACCAAAAAAATTGAACAGAATTTTCAGGTCAAACTTTTTCATACTTCTATAAATGTTCCGTAGGCATGAAGCAAACTTTACCTGCCAAGGCCACTGTCCCAGTTGTGCATTCTGACCACCTACTGCTCGTGCTTCTACCTCTTCAGGAAGGAAACGTTTGATATTTGTCGTAATCCCGTAAGTGCCTAAGAACCACATTCATTTATTAAAATTCAATTAAGCCTTTTCGAAAAGTTTATTCATTTTGACACAATTGCAAAAATGTATTTGATATTTCACTAAAGTTTGAAATTGCCAAATAATACGGAATTTTTCAGAAACAAGCAAAATACACTTCATTGGCATTTTTTGTAGACAACTGAAAATTGTCAGTCGGGGTAAGCTGGCAGTTTACAAAAATATCTACGTAATATTCGCCAAATTTAGGCAACGTAGGTTAAGTTGTGACATTTTTAATATAAATGTCCCAGCATAACTGAGTTCAAATAAATCATTTCTTTGTATTTGAAATTGTGCACTTCTGTTAGCGGCTTCAAGTGTTCTTTCACTAAAAATCGATCATTGCACATTGGCAATGTTTTGCGCTCGTGAATCGATTGCGTTAGTTCAAATGGAAAACTACATCTAGAATCGGTTTCTAGTTGGTTACCCAAAAAGGCACTGCGTAAAAGTCAATAGTCATGTATTGTATTCTCAAGTAAAAATTAAAAATCAAAAAATGAAATCTTCATTGCACTCGAGGTAACGCCGAAGCGTGCAACGAGTGGTTGGGCGCATTCACCGCGGCTAAGCGCCTGGGCAGCACAGCTCCGAAGAAACGTTGCAACAGTGACGAGCCGTTGGCACGCTGTGCCGGGAATTGAAGCCCAGAACTCCCGTACCGTGAGCTATGTGTTTAACCACTATGCCAGCCAGCCATGTAACCAATGATTAGAGATGGGCATTTATAACCAATGATGATTAGATAACCAATGATTAGAGATGGGCATTTATCGCGATAATTTATCGGCGATAGTTATCGGCGATAATTTATTACCAATTATCGTTATCGATCAATTATCGTTATCGATTTATCGATTACCGATATCGCTTTTGTTACATATTTTATTATCGCCGATAAATTATCGCGATAAATGGTTTTTTATGCACGCAGTGTTTAAACTTCAAAGTTTGTGAGTTGGCACTATGGAAAAACCATACGGTGTCCATTAAAACTTGTTGTAATTTTAAAAAATTACCTCTTTGTTTTGTTTAATTGCACGGCAGAGTTCGTGAACTGCTCTCTTTTCTTGAAAAATTCAGAAAAAACATTTTTGCAATTCGACTTACAAAAAAAAATTTGGTCAAACACGTTAATAATTTACCGCAACATTTATCGGAAAAATTTATCGGCGATAATTTATCGATTACCGATATCGCTTTAAGAAATTGAGATTTATCGATTATCGGTATCGCCCAGAGCATTTTTGAAGTTATCGATTATCGTTATCGCTTTAGTACCGAAAGGTTTATCGTGCCCATCACGGCCAATGATTATTAGGTTGATTCAATAATTGTGTCACACTGAAACATTGCCGTTGATCAGTGACTTAATGAGTTGATGTCTTCTGCATAATACTGAACTGTCGAGCACTTAATTCGGAATGGTTATGCATTTGCGCTGATAACCAAATTATTTCATCCATTTTACTTGTTTTTCGAACAACCTCTTTTCAACTGCTTATTACTCCCTCACACACAAGCGCAAAAGCAGAAGATAGTCTTCACAGATTGCAGTAACAGGTTCTATGTGTGTATAAAGCATTAAACTATTTGAAGATAATAGTTTCTTATCAATTTAGGCAAAAAAAAAGAGGCAAAAGATGCAAAAAACGATAAAATTTCTTACTGTTCTTCAATGCGCAGCAATCCCCACTGCGGTAGTAATTGATGGTAGAATAATTGTTTCTATCGTTGTAGCAATTACTTCTGACACAAGTGAATGAACCAACTAAATTGAGGCAAAAATGCTCATCATAAGGAAGGCAAGGGTTTGGTCCCTCACTGCATTCATCTATGTCTGTAACAATATGTTTAATTTTACATTGGGTTGCTTAACTTGAAGCTTTGAACTCCTGCTGTCAGAAGCACAAATACTCAAATATAAAAGTCAGGCCAGGCAGACTAAAGCCTAGGACCTTGTAGCGAACAACGGAGACTTTTTTTCGGAAATCGAGCATCAAGACCTTTATATACTAGAGATGAGGCCGATCACAGATCACCAGCAGCAAACGTGGTATCTAAATAGACTAGGGTCTTTCATTGTCTAAATCCAGCTCTGTTTTTGTCTCATTATAGGCCTAGGCTTTGAGTAGCTTATTTCTAATTCAAATTACATTTACTCTGATTTTTTTACACGTGCGCATTTTAAATCACTATATAATCACAACAAAGCTTTGTACACAAGGTAAATATTTGATAGCCTATTGTAAAATGAGAAAACAACATACCATCACACTTTAAGGAATTCGTTGCATTTACTCTATAACCAGCTTCGCAACTACAGTGAGCGTTTTCTCCGTCCCATGTGCACAACTGCTCGCATCCGCCATTGTTATATGTACATAAATCTAGGAAGAAGAATTTGTAAAAAGGAAATTTCTGGTATGCAAAAGTTAAAGCAAACTTGTCCTGGCAAACTAAAGTTTTTGCACAAATTTTTGTAAACTGCAAATCTTTGTAAACCATGACATCAAGTGCGATTGTGCCGTAAATTCATTTTAAACTCTCAAGTATTTTCTACAACATTTCTCAGCCAATCAACATCACTGTCCATCATAGTACTGGGGGTAGGAATTCCACTTGAGCCACTGCCTCATTATGTCAGCAACCTTTCGCATAATAAGAATAATTTTTGTCAACATTAAAGCACAAACCTGTGTCGCATAATCCGCAAGTTCTTATGCAATTTCGGAATACAATTGGGTGGTGGCAATTGTGAGCATACGCTGTGCATGAAACAAGCCGATCCTCGCATCTGCCTGCAACAAATGAACACAGAACTCCTTAAAAGCTGAACAGAAAACGAATCGCTTCATATTTTATTTAGACGTTTGAGACTTCCAAACAGGGACAAACCTTGAGGATAGCGATCGTTCCCATAAAACAATTGTAAGTTGTGTTTAAATGCCGTTTGCGCAACGTTATGAGTTAGGATATTCTACCCTTACAGTATATCCCTACATTTATAACGTACTGTAAAACAATGTAGGTATGTCCCCCAAGCAGAAATTGTGGATGCATTGCAATTTACGTTATAGCAGATAGTTTGAAAATAAACATAATAAGTACAGTATTATAATTTAATATCAGATTAAAGTAGTCTGCTATTAAATTATCATTATGCTCTGCTCTGATTGCGTCATAGATCACTTTATTCGAGTGACGACCCCCAAACTTGGGCTAGGTACAGATATTAAGTATTCGAGATAAGTTCTTGCGAACGGCAAGTGACTTTTCTTTTTATATAAACAAACAAGTCATGAAATTTATTGGAATTAAAAAAAAGAAAAATTGTTTGTTGCAAATAAAGAAAGTGGCGATAAAAAGTTATTAATAATTTCAATTCTGTTATTGCTAGAATTTGTTTCAGATTTTACAAGACTGAAACAACAGACAATTTATCAGATTTCTTTTGTATTTTAGCGTTCTTGTCGCAAATAGTCATGGCAAAATTAGACACAACATCGTTTCGGAAAAGCACAAACACTGGCTTGTCCACGAAATGAGCAAGCTTGTGCTCGTTAAAATACAAAAGAAATCTGGTTAATTGTCTGTCATTTTGGTCTTATAAAATTTGCAACTCGTGGAAAACCAAACATAAAGAATTCCAGACTATTACAAAATTGTTTGAGATTGTTTTTTGAATTTTTTGACATTTCTACAGTAGGAGCATTCACGCATTGCACCAGACTTACGCCAAGCGATCATAAGCAGCACGCGCGGTTGTCGGCAGGCAAGGTAACATAAGTATTGGTTTTTTCCTAGATTTTTTATTTCAACTTCTTTTAAATACCAGTGTTTAAAGATGATGAAATTTTTAAAAAATGACCCGTGACTTCAACTCCTATTTTTTGCGTGGGTGTAAATCTTTGGTGCGTTGTAAAATTGCCGTAAGTCTAACTACGCTCGGCATTAGAAAAGATTTAGAATGCAACTATAGCTGAGCTATAGCCAGGGATGGGAAAAATCGATTGTAATCGATATTCGATTGCGAAATTCTTTACTTTTTGTTCATCGAATGCATTGGAGCCTTTACTTTTTTGAATGAGTATCGAATATGGCCTTGTCTTTACTTTGTTTCCGGCGCATTTCGATGTTCCATGTTCGATTCTGTTTGTCAGGTTACTTTATCTCACTTTAGTAAATTTAAAATAATTGTCGGTATGTCATTACCTTGTTTTGCTGATATATTTTTTTATGCCAAAAAAAGAATGATTTTCAATAGCTACTGTAAGTTGCTTCGCATATATTATGTACGTCGTTTGTCTGACAGTTACCGTATGAATGTGAGAACATCACAAAAAATGCTTGGCATACACCTCGAAATGCTCAGTGTAATATCGATTACCATATTCTTTATTCTTTACTTTTTTAAACTACCATCAAAATCGATTATTTCTTTCCTTTTTGGTGAGCTATTGAATATCGATTATTTCTTTACTTTTTTGGGTATCGATTCCCAACCCTGGCTATAGCAGCTACAATAATATATACTTATTACTTGCTAAGTTTGAACAAAAAGAAAAGAATCTTTTGTACAACCGAAACCGTTCAAACGCAGTATGATAATCATTATGTAATAACAGCTGTAAACAAAAACTTTTTTGCAATTATGTATGTTTACACTAAAAAACACAGGAAGCTCGTAATTACTTTTATCATGTGAGTCATGAATAGTGTAATAGGAGATCACGAGTGATAATGTTGCAGTGCCATGGTATGATAAAATCTTTTATTCCTCGAAAAAACTCTTCAAAATCGTTTAAGATTTAACGATACAATTTATTGCGGTGAAAAAACAAAGGATAATAGAATTATAAAACGCAGATAAAGCAATAAAAAATGTTCTTGATGAAAAACAGAAAAAGTATTTATATGGTTTCTGTTTCTTAGTAACGATCGCAAAAAATAGCATGCTGTTCCATATGCCCTTTCTATTAATGGGTTGATATTTGATAGCTTGGTTATAACGACTTTAAAGCTAAATATAATTGTGACAGAATAATGCATAAATCATAACCATAATCAGATAACTATTGGTGATGTAGGAACAATAGCGTTCTCAGTAGTTTTTTGTATTGCCAAACCAAGGCTTAACCTTATCACATTATTAATTTGTTCGTTTTACCCCTTGACCTTCAGGCAGTGACATATTTTTCATAGGTTTCGCGTAGAATAACTGATCTTTCTTCTAAAAGATTTACACTGACCTGGTCAAACCTATTTAAGCAAGTAATGTCAATGTAGTAATTAAAAACTTGGCAGGCGATAATTTAATGCACTCTATTTTTAAAGAATGTTTCCACGATGGTACTGATGTACCTATGAAAAACTGAAAAACAAATAAATTTCTAATTTACAGTTTTTGTATACTGTTGCAGTTTTATAGTCCATGTACTGTAGAAAGCTACTCGATAAATTGAATTGAGTAAAGAGCAATCCGACACGAAGAACAGTGACAAGAAACATAATAGAAAAGAAGTAAAAGTAAGAACTCAACGGTCTTCGCAATTATTCATGTGTAGGCTTGACAGTTGTAGTTTGCTTTTAGTAAGCTACTTTTTATGATTGCTTCATTAAAACGTGAATCAGAAAGTGTTACAGTGTATGCGCGCACAAGAATTCAGTCCAGAAGTTCACTTGCGTTGAGAAAAAATTTTCCTACAGTACAATTCAGTAATTTTTTTTTTCATAATGATAAAGCTTTTTGATAAAAATATCAAAAATTTTCTGCAAGCGCAAAAACTAAATATAAAAAAGAACACGATTTAAATTCTTTTTTCATCAGTTTATTGGGAACATAACTTACTAAAGTTCATTGCCGTATTTGTCTAACTGCGCTTCTGAATTCATATTTTTTGAAGATTTTCCTCTTATGTTCGCACGATTCTTTGCTAATAAGGGAAAGTATTATAATTTATCGAAATTTTTAAGTTTTTGGTGTTTTTCGAAAACGTTTTCCTTTTTCACATTAGCACGATAAATTAAAAAAATGCAGTTCAAATGCGTTTTATGTATTTGTATCGCAATTGCGTAATGATGACTTAATATGGACAATTTAAGCCATAGATAACACGATATTGCGCAGTCGTGAGTTCAAATCCCCTGGATAAAAATACAACAACAATTTTTAAACGGTTTAGGCGACGTTAATTTTTCAAAAAAAAGTCTTCGCTATTCTTCACCAAGCAATCTATTGTAAACAATAATAATTTACTGCAAATATCAACAAATATCGATGAAATTTGTTTTCTGTAATGTTCATAATGGCAACGTAAAATAAAGTAAAAACCCACCTGTAACTGTTGATGCCACCGAGCAAATTATAACTGCAAGTAATATCAACTTCATAATCACTTTAATATTTGACTCTGAAAATAAAACATAAAAAATAATAATGTCTAGTAAAATAAATTTGAATGAAAAAAATAAAATAACAGTTAATTAGTAAACTTTTGTGTATATACCAGAGAAAAAATAATCTTACAAAAACCCAACACCCTCGTTCTTACGATATATCTTACGGTAAAACTTCCGAAAAAAATGAAAAGAGCACCAGGAATACAATGTTTTTTTAAGTGGATGAAACCCCTTAAAATTCTACAGAAACAAATTCATTGCTCAACTACAAATATGCTGAAGTTAATATCAAATTAAAACTGAAATCATTTAAAACAACGCAAACTGATGCATCTTCTAGCTCGCTTAGTCGGACGAGTATTGTTTAAACTGTTTAAGCATCAGATATGGCAGAGTTCTAATACTCCTAATTTTTTCCTTTTTTCTTTTTTGCTGCAAAAGCGCCAGTAATGTCCGCACGCAATGAAATAAATAGCAAGAAATACGACAGACTGTAATCTTGCAAATACCAAATTACTGCGATGAAATAAAACTCGTTCTTTGTTGAAGTCATTAACTTTTCTGGCTACGTATATTTGCACGATATAGACGTACGATTGTTATGCCTTATTGCGCAAAAAGTGCGTTTTGCCAAAACTATTGCAAGTTTCTTACACAATAATCACGCTTTGTGAGGGTGCCAACGTCTTCAAAACATCTTTTATATCGTAGATTCATCACGTAACCGTAAATCCAGAAAGTTCCAGATATTTGTTATTGTCTGTCATGTCATCTTGCATATTTGCATTTTAATTATTGTTTTTATAATTGCACTATATGACGTCACAACCACGTCAGTAAGCTAGCGCTTCGTCATAATTGCTTAGATTGCATATTTGTGATGCAAGCAGCAGTAAGTTAGTAGGATTTTTCAGGTTTGAGCTTATGTTCGTAAACATCGTGCGAGTAAACACGTATCTTTTACGAAATAAAATTATTTACTGTCCGCCTTAATTTAATGATATAACCATTTTATAAGGACGTCTCAAATTTAAAGAAACCTCAGACCCAAACGCATGATTATTTTAGAATGGCTCTGCATTATATTTTTTGTTTATTTTATTGCCGTCGCCTCACCTAAACCTAACTTCACTGAAGAATGAAACACGATGAGAAAAGAATACAAACTAAAGCAGCATCGAACCCAAAACCTATTGATTTGGAACGTTCTCTGTCTTTTCAGTAAACCCATTCCAAAATAGTGCATTCAGTGACTTCTGTGATGCGACCAAGGCCGTACTGGAAAATGATCTTTGGGGTTAAGTTAAGATGCAATTTCTCGTTTTCGATTTAACGTCCGATTCAATTCAATTCAATTCAATTTATTCCACCAAGTGGCAACACATAAACGAATTAATGTAGCTGTAGGTGTACAAGTGGAACCACTTGGTGAGGAGACAGCGAAAAGACCATACGGTCACCTAGTCTGCTGCACCTCACCAGCACGGCTTCAGTCTTACATATGTGCACAACACCGTAGCCCCAATTACAATTTAACTGGACGTAACCAGCGTCTTTGTAGTCGTGAGAGCAAAAATTAAAAATGCTACATCAATAATTTGGCATGGAAATAATAATTTGAGTTTGACGTAAAAAGAGTTTTGGTTTTGGGTTACATATGATTTGATTCGGTACCAAAATCTCAAAATAATTTTACTTGATGAAGAATTGAGCATACAATTGCATTGTGCTGTGAAAATATGGACTTGCTTGTTCTGACCTCTTCACCTTGAAATATTTTTCATGAACTCTATTTTGAAAATGGAGCAAAAAATTTCTAAAAATAATTAATCGAAGAAAGGCAAAAAATTGATTGAAGTCTTCCATATAAAGTCTTTTAGCTCACAGTCGACTATATTTTACCGAAACATTTGGCACCACGACTCAATTAATTTTTTCTTATTTTATATTTTTTCAAATTCTGTGAGTGGTAAAATGATTCCGAGTTGACCTAATCCAGTAAAATGAATAGACATTGCAATATATTCAAGGTTGAAAATATATATCGTAATACTTGCAACAGCTATGCATACTGCAAATAACTTCAATCAGCTACAGGTTATTAGTGAAATAGTGCAAAATGAATTGGTATTTCGGTCTAAATACCAACCCATCAGTTTGTTTATATTTATGTAAAATTACATCACCATTTTTGTATTTTGTTTAGGCTATTCGTACATCGCATTAAAACTTGGCATAAACTGTAGACAATAACGTAATCTATTATTTAATTTAGTTTTGATTAGTTCAGTTTCAGCTTACGTATTGGTTTCAATCGGTGGCGTAGCGAGAAATTTTAAAAGGGGGGCTAGTAAACTTCAAAAGCCATTAAAAGAGTCTGGCATAGTTCTGTCATTTATTATTTATTTTTATTTAGTTTTTTTTTTATATTTTTTTTTTTATATAAATTTAGCAATACTAGATCTTTTTTACTAAAAGACAAAGTGCTATGGCACAACGTATCTTTCCTAAATACGCTTCTGGTTTTAATCATTACCCATTAATAAAATGCTTGTATAATGTACGCGCATAAGTAGATTTACGTAGCACCCGCTCATGAGTTTTCATGCGTTGGGCGCATACTAAACTCAACCAAATGTGTAATAAAAAGCGGTCGGAAATTGCAGGCATTATTCTGTCAGGATTAAAAAAATGGACTTGCGAATAAAGTTACATGAGATCTGCCCACAAAAAAAACGAGAAAACGTTTTTATTGTTACTTCACAAAATACGCATAAAAACTGTCAAACACCGATAATGGAAAAGGATAATCAAAAAATAATTGTACTATGCATAATGAACTCCATGATAAATTTTTGATCTCCTTTGTTCTTTTCATAGCTATATTGTATTTGTTCATCCATTTCAGATGATACTCGACAATTACGATTTTCTTTGGAACCAGGACTTATTAACTTAAGGGGTAATTATCCCTAAAATAAAAACTTCATACCTTTACAAAATTACTTTTTTGCAATAAATGGTACTATTTGTTTTAAGGTAACTCCAGCGAAAAAGATTCTAAACCAAGACATACTCGTAAAAATTATTCTAAAAAATTTGTATACTCCATTTGCCTGTATTTTAATATGTTTGTTTTTTTTTGTATCATGTAGGTACACTTTAATTTACAGACAGTGCAATTAGCATTCATGTGAGAAACCGTGCTCTTGTGCAAATGCAATCAAGTCTGACTACCGCTGGTCCTAGCTGAGGATACAACACAAAATCAAAAAAATCAAGTTTTCACGGGTAACGAGTGGCGAGCTCATTTCGGCGGTCAACACATCTTTCAAGAAACATCGCAGCGTCTGAGCGCCTGGGCAACACATCTTTCAAGAAACATCGCAGCGGTGCATGGCGAGCCATTAGAAACGTTGTGTCCAACTTGATTGGTCCGGTAATCGAGCACAAAACCTCCGTACCGCTAGCGATGTCTTCAACCACTATACGCCAGCCGGCCGGTGAAAATAAACTCAAGTAATATAACTCGTCTATTCTTGCATGTTGAAATATCAAGAGTTCAAATTTTGTTTTCGATTTAAGTTGGAAATAGTTCTGCGCTATTGGTAAGTTTTTTACAATTAATATTGAAAAAGAGAACCGAGTGGCTCCTAACTGGAGTGGCGTAATTCATCCCAAATAAACCAGAATGCTCTTGTAAATTTGATGATATTCCAATATTATTCGTTAATAATTTCATGATTTGTGTTTTACTGGAACGATAAATGTTGTGATTTATATTCAACGCATTTTCACAAACATAATATCGTTAAATCCAGAAATGGTCGTTAAAATTAAAGCTATTACAACACAAAAAATGCAGTAAGCAGAAATCATTGAGTTGCACTTTGCCACGAGAAACCATATAGCCCATCAAAAGTTATATTTGCAATTTCGTTGCTGTAACTATACCGGCTGCCCGCAAAATGGCCGCCTCTTACCTAAAAACCGGTTTTGGACGACAATTAAGTTTGTAATACACAATTTTTTGACATTTTGAGCAAAGTTTGCTTGTAGATGTGTTAAAGTGCTTTCCAATTAATAAAGTCATGCTTTATGTCAAGAATTTTCCAAACATAAACATACGATAATCAAATTTGTAACAAAAGATGCATAAAATATGAAGCTCTTTAATAAATGATATGTTTGATAAAAAACATCGAACGATAAATTTTTTGACCTAATTTTAATTGCTTTGAGTGGCAATGGGTTTCATGTTAAAAATACGTTTGAACAATCACAGCAGATCAAAAATTTTATTTGGAATAAACCAGCTCCCAATTATTTTTGAGGTAAAACTTTGAAAATATCAAGAAAAGTACAAGCGTAAATTCAATAGAAATTTAAGCTAAAAAACTTTTAAAAATACCTTAGACCTAGTAACTGTAACATCCTTAGACTTAAACTAGCTTTATATTGTCTGCTAGTTATTATTTCAAATGTGTTAATTAAATGTTTCAAATACTTGTCGGAAGAGCTCATAGAATTGAAGTACATAATGAAAAGCTAAGCCAAGCCTATAAGAAAATTTTCAAAGGCAAATATAGGACAAGGAAAATTTGAAGTTTTGAAAATTTGAAGTTTTAAATTGCCCAATTAAAAGTTACGCAATTATATTTGAATTTTTATTTCTTATGCTTTTTATTTGCCAACATCAAACACTAATTTTTACTTAAAAATTCCGTTTAACGTTACGAAAATTATTAAGTATTCGAAAATTGGTGTAAATACCACACAAAAAAAAAACGATTGCACAGTTTTAATGTGAAAAGGATAAAATCGTCATTGAATTCATTTACAAATACGTCATCACCGAAGACTTAATTGCTTAGTGAATGTCGTAAAAAATTTCTTCTTGCAACAACTTCAAGCCAACAAAAAAAAGGAATTGAAATTACATGAAACAAACATTAAATTCAATGCATCACCGAAACAGTACGTGTTGCCACTTTTTTCTACTTTTTCAAAATGTAAAGCACGAAAGCTATACATTATGACAATTTTATCAACTAATGCATACGTTTAAAAATAATATAAAACACACATTTAATTTATGGTAATGTGAGATATTTTGGGAGAAGGTCAAAATAAGCTTCTATAGTCAATGTGACAACGCATTAAAATTGCCGATGGACTAGTTTTATTTTTTTGAATTATTTTTAATGGTAATTAAAAAGCTCACAGCTTGATTAAAAGTCGCTTGGCATTTATCCACCCTATAAAAAATTATCGGCACTCAATATAGTTTTCTGTCTGGTTTTCTAAATCCATTTCCATTGAGCGAGAGTTTGTTGACTAGAATCGCATATCACCTTTTCACATTTTTCGTGTTTCAGTATACTGTGTGTTACCGATTGTACCATAAACGCGTATCAAAACATGGAAAAAGATAAAAAAAAAATAGATTCGTTGACTATAATACAAAAAAAATCTAACCTTCATTATACGCCGAAGCGTGTAACAATTGGCGGGGTTCATCTCTGTGGCTTAGTGTCTGGGCAACGCAGCTCCGACGAAACGTCGCAGCGTTGGCGAGCGAATAGCGACAGCAATCGTGTACGATTTGACCAGCCCGGGGTTCGAACCCAGAACTCCCGCACCGATACAACTGAGCTAACCCGTCGGTCGAGTGTAATATAATGTAGATTTAATAGCGTTTTTTATTTAAAAATACAAGAGGTTCTTTGATACAAGAGTTATTTAACGAAAAACATGTAAATAGGTCGCACAGTTTTTAAGCGCACCATAATAGCATGTTATCATTATAAGCAACTACTAATTGAAAGAGTCAACCAAACTAATAAGTAAAAAGTTAAGCCTTTTGCGCAAAAACGAATTTTTTAGACAGACCACATAAAAAAAATTCAAATATTAGGCCTGGCAGTAAAAGTTCAAGCTAATTAAATAAATCCATATCAAGAAAAACAAGCTTTTTAAAGCATAGAATGATAACATACAACTAAAAATTTGGACAAGTTTGCTCAATACTGTAATTAATTTATTATATTACCGTTTGTTGTTACTCGATGAAAGGCTTTTTGCGGTCTGCTGTAGAGCAGAAGCTTTTAAAATTAAAAAATACTCTTTATAAATTGTTTTAAGCAAATGATCTGACAAAAAAAGCTGCTTAGCCAAAGCAAATTGGTTTTATTAAATAAAAATCTGACGAAAGTATTCCGTTATTTAAGTAGAAAATGCGGGTGTAATGTTCTATTTTGGAATATCACTGATGTACCTAAATAACTTCACAAAAAATGGCGGCAAAACTTTGAAAAAAAATTAAGAGTTAAAAGAAGGCCGCCTTTTTTCAGCAGCTCGATGTTGGCTGATTTTATAGGTTATGTTTTTTCTCGCACACTTGTGATTTATCGTTGAATATGGATTGCTGTGAATACTCGCGTCGCAGAAAGGGCGCTAAAACTATCGGCATGTCGAGCCGCCTGCTGGCCGATTGTCTGTATGGAAAATAAAATCGCTCCCGACTTTTCAAATATCTCACTACATGTCATACTTTCGACGCAAAATGTCCGTGTAATTTTCAAGTTCGTTCTAGGGTTATTCAAAAATTGCAGTATATGACTTGTCACAAACTATAGTTTGAACCGCGACTCGGAAAATAAAGCTTATAAATCCATTAGAAACCTTTATCGGAAGACGTTATCATTAATTTCTTATATTCAATGAAAAATTTAACGTTTCTTTTTTTTCGAAAAAGCAATCTCAGACAGCTAGCAATTATTGACAATTTCTGGTTCATCTGATAAATGAACAGAATTGAAATTGCTCGAAAAGTTTTCAGCAGACGGTTTTGTCGCTTACATGGTAGGTTTCTGCAATTCGTTTCGGGATTGGCTTGTAGGAACTTGATTTAGATAAACAAGTGGTACAGGAAGTCCTCACTGATTACGCTGAACTTACACAACCATAGCCTCAGCTGCATACTGTAAAGCGGCTGGATAAAACTAAAATGTAGGAAATACAATTGAACGTAGTTTGCACGTAGTTTGTCAGCGACATGGCCTAGCGGTACCGCGCGCAGGTGACAGATCCTACGTGACGGGTTCGATTCGCGGCTGGAGCCGATCGCAATTGACATATTTAATGGATGGCTGCTGACTCGAAGAACGCAAGCTCACTTCGCAGTCTCCCTCAATTACCGTTGAATTTTCTGTTCAATATAATTTGAAAATAACCTCAGTTGTTTAAATGGAGATTATATTATATTTGAATAAAATCACCATAATTTTATTGAATACAATAAAGCTCTAGCTAGCCATAGTTATTGAGCACTCTGCCAGAAGAAATTGAACCTCACTCAGACTTGTAAAATGAACATTATAAAGAAATAAGCATAACAACTTATTTCTTAACGGCCTTAAAAATGCGTTTACCGATACCGGAAGCGCAGCACGAGGCACCACGCCCACTCTATTTTTACTGCATTTCACTATAGAAGTATGAAACCCCAACTTGATTTGCATACTAACAAATATTTTAAACTTACTGTCGGTCGAAAGTGCAAATTTGCAACAAAAATGTGCAAAGAAAGCAGAAATAGACCAAAGTACAATTGAACGTAGTTTCTGGAAGCAATTATGTTAATAGAAAATTTCTATTTTAGAATTATGTCATCATTTTAACCTTTTTCTTCTTCTGAGCGTTAAATTAATTTGGTCATAATTGTCCAACTGGTGCAATATACGTGCTAAAAAACATAGATTTTTTGCGGTCAAATTGTCTTGTGAACTAACTCTGTTGGTTTTCAAAGCAAGCATAAATTATTCTAATGTTCGTAAAGTGACACAAATATACAATTTCGACGTCCGAAGTGATTTTGAGCTAATTAAAACGATCAAAATGAACTAACGTAAAAACCTATGCCGTAAATATCCAACTCAAAATCTCGAAATATTAATGTTTGGAGTAGCCTAGTATCGTAGATTGTTTCGCTGCTCACTTTAGCAACTGGTACAGCAGTTTATTTTTTTTGGACAGCAAACCAGCAGCTTGTTTTCTGTGCCGTTACCGATCTTTCAGTGGCAGGCAGGCGTGCAGGCGGCCACCACCTTGTGTGGTGGCCTACGCAAAAGATTTTTAAGGGGAGGCGCGAGTCGCGCGATTATTAGGAATACCCTTTTTTTGTAAGTGTCAAACGTACCCTTAACTTTTCTACTAGAGTGGTGGGGAACTTGCGTTGTCTCGCCTCTTCTATAATGATTTTAATGCATTCTGGATCCACTTTTTGTTTTGAATTTCTTCAGCTTTGTCGCTTCTACCCAAAAAATTCTTAACTGATTGCATTTTCCTCGAGCAACGTAACAATTTTGCTGAGCTTCGAAGTCCAAAAAAACTCGTAGCGCGGTGGCGAGTCGCTGGCAACACTTTGTCCAATTTGACCGGCCCAGGAAACGAAGTCCAGACTTTCCGCACCGACGTCTTTACGACTGAGCTAACTGATCGGTTTTATAAATTTTATAGTTTTTAAACCTGAGTTACAATATGGCCAAAAAAAAAATCGATTTGACCGAAAGAAATTGTGCACGCTTATAGCTAAAATCACTCAAGGATACCGAAATAAAATTTTGAAAAAAAAGCAGGACGTTTAGGCTACATATAGCCGCAACACGGCCTACAGGTATCAAGAAATTTACGAAGGGCGGTGTTTACTTCGTCCAAACTTACCGACACTGTAAAACGACTAAAAAAAAATAACTTACTTTTTCTAAAAAAAGAAACTGAAGAAGTGCGCGCATAGGAGGCCCTCCGCGCACGCTACTGCAATTAAAAAAACAAACTTCAGAAAAGCCTCTTCGAGAATTTCGTTTCTGTCCTGAGGCATCTTAATTAGTAATTTTTTGGCACTAAATTTACCTTACGACTGCTGCCAGAAATAAAATGCTCCTCCTCACTCTTATACAGGGCTGCGAACTCGATCGATTTTTAATCGAGTGCGAGTTTAAGAGACATTTGCAAGTTCGAGTTCAAGTTCGAGTTCAAAGATTTTTATTTTTCGAGTTCGAGTTCGGCAAAAATAATCGAGTTCGAGTTCACAGCCCTGTTCAACCTATCCCTCAAACAAGCATACCCTAACCAGGAGCAGATCCAGAAAATTTTGGTGGGGGGATGCAGTTTTGATTTAGTTGGAAAGTTAGCTAATTGCAAAGACGTTTGGATCTGAGAAAGGACGTTTTAGCTATTTAAAATTAATGTTTTCATGCCAGGAACATAACCACAATTTTTTTTAGAAGGAGGGCACCAAAGTTTGACATTTTTGAGCTTAAATTTTCCGGCTGAGTTAGTTTGAAGCTGCTTGTTTGCAATTTTGCTTGATTTGTATTTGAGGACAGTGACGGTTTTAGGGGGGTCCGGGGACATGCTCTCTCGGAAATTTTTTGAAAATTTGCATTCTCTGAAGGCCATTTTAGTGCTTCTTGAATAAGTTTTAAGGCTAATTGTATTTGAATTTTTTGCCCTTAATTTTGAGGTCTTCACCAAATACCGGTATGATGCAATTTTTTCCCCACGTTTTCGATTTCTGTGTACCGGTATAAAGCGTTGGAATTATTGTTGTCGAAGAAGTTCGAAATTATGAAAAAATTGTATTCATCAAAAGTATTGTTGAAAAAGATCCTCCACCTTTGGATCCGCCCCTGACCCACTTGGTAACAATTGGAACAGAGATTGCAGCACCGCACGAACAACAGGTAACTGTTGCTGCAGTGCAGCTGCGTTTTTATTAAAATCTCTCGTAACACCGTTTATGATCAACAACTAAAAAGCAATGTCCTTCCTGGCCTACCGGACCGTAAGTCATGACGACTTCCTCTTGTTGGGTCAGAGGCTATTAGAGCACTTAATCACCAACAGAGTTTGACTGGAATGGTGACGTAGCCACAGGAGTGGATATGCGTCCCAGAAAGGTTAAATTCTTTAAAGAAATATTTATCCGAAGGGATGAGTGATCCTGGCAAGATCATTCGTCGTGGAAGATGAATGGTTCTTACCTGAGGGCGGCTGATGAAGGCTAATAGCCAGAAACAGCGCTGTCTCGCTCTACGGTACCGTTTATGATGCAATAAATAAGTTTCAATGAGGCAATGCAAAATGAAATGCCAGTGCAGTATCGGTAACAAAATAGTAAATTTGCAATTGTTTAATCTACACTACAACAAAAAATCAAAAGTAGGCTAAACTTCCTTTTGAGAGATTTGAATCAACAAAATTAAAGCGCTCAATTAGTGAACTCGAACTCGATTGTTTTTTTTCGAGTTCGAGTTCAAAAAAATTTATTTTTCGACTTCGGCAAAAACGATCGAGTTCAAGCGAGTTCAAGTTCGAGTTCTCAGCCCTGCTCTTATTTCTACTTGGACTAGACCATGGTTTACGAAACAAGAGGATTTTTACGAGACCCTTATTGGCCTTGTTATAGTTTTGAATTTTGATTTAATGGTTGTAGCGAACTCGTAGTCTCGTACCATCTTTTTTCGGATGTCAAGCTTTTTGCTTCGTTTTGTGATTAGTTTTTCTCATTGGTCTAGTACAGCTTTTCTCTTCATTACCCACTTTTGATGTGACTGACCCTCAATTACCCACAACATAGATGTTTTAAACCATGGCTGTTGTCGAAGAGCAAAAAAAAGGTCTTCATCGCCCTCAGATATCCTACTTTCCTCTGAAAAAATCAGCGCTGAGCAACATAGAAAAAAAGGTCATTTCTTTAAGGGACGAGACAGTGTTTAATTTTTTAGCAGGTGCTCAATTCCCCACCTGAACATTTTAAATTCCCCACTAGTGGGTAATTCCCCACGGGTTGGGAACCGGAGGCCTAGTATTTAGACCAAAGTCCGGCAAATTTGCTACTGAGTTCAAACATGTCAAATATTCAATGATTGCTGGACGACTTAATTGCTACTCATTACTGGCTTTGTTTGATGTTGCTACTTTGACCGCCTTTTGATAATGACAAGTTTTACTGTCTCTTAAATACTTTCGATGTAACGAGAAAAGGAGAACTGTCAAAGAAAAAATGCTCGCTTAAAGTATTATACTATGACACAACAGAAAGCACGGTGAAGGTGATACACTATAAAAGTTTTAGAGTTTTCAGCCTCACACAATAACGGTGGTGAAAGAAGTTATTTCTTTTTATTTTTTGGAAAAAATAGTAGGGTAAAATCCAAAATTACCTCCTTTGGGGGTAATCATTAATTACCCACAATTTAAGTTAAGAAACACTGGCGTTGGCTAAACTAAACGTGTCGGCAAACCAGATCAAAAAAAAAAAATATCAGATCTTCACAGCTTTCTAGAATAGACGTACGGTCTAGAGCAGTGATTCCCAACCTTTTTGTCTTCGCGTACCAAATCAACGTTATGCGTTGAACTCTCGTACCACTAATATATTTTAATCAGATTAGCGTGTAAAGTATAATCAATTCTCATTCAAACCGCTTCAAAACCAGCCGTAAAAGCCTGTAAAAAGCAACTTTAACGCATTAAATCAGGGCAGGGCAAACTACGGCCCTTCGCTAAAATTTTAGCTCCAGGTAGCATAAGAGATTCTGCAATAGTATTAGCTTGTTTTTGTTTGGCCACTAAACGGTCAATCTCAAAAGAGGCGGCAACATCTGCACTTTTCTGCCGCATTTGACCCGTTTTATCCACACGTTGACGCTTAACGTTGCCAGCCAATCGCTGGAAGTAACTCTTGTCTACGTTCATTCTATTCGGGTTAGTTTTCCTTCCGGGAAATCGGGACGGAAAATTTCCCGGGAAATTTAGCTTTTTTGAATTTCCCGTTTCCCGGGAAATTTATGTCAGGATCCAGGGAAATTTTTTTACTTTGGCAAGGATTTCAGTGGTACTGATATCTATCATCCGGACATAAAAAATGCGTTACTGCAAATTAAAATTTTTTTTGCTGACTAAAAACTATTTTTCAAAATTCGCAATATTTTATATGACGAAATGCTTGTGAGATCAAAATTTTTTTTTCAATTTGTCGAAAAAATTGAAAAATTCAAACTAAGTTTGTCAAAACAACATAACAAATGCTAAAAATGAGATCTGAAATGTTGAAAACCAGAGTAAAAAGCAAAATAATCAAGTGCGGGAAAATTTCCCGGGAATTTCCCGGATTTTTTTGTGGAAATTTTCCGTTACTCGGAAAGTTGAAAACACGGGAAAAAGCGAAACCCTAATTCGGGTGATGATTTTCCAAATGGCGCTTTAGCAAACTAGGTTTCATAGCCGCATTACAAGACGTTTTTAGACAAACCACACAATGTGGTGGAATTTTTGCTTTATGTTCAATTGAGGCAAAGCCATAAATTTGGGGTCATAGTTTCGCTTGGACTTTATTAAAGCTTGCCAAAATCACTAAACTTGCCGCACGTGCTACTGCTACAGTCACTCCTCAGTTCTCACTGCGATTTGAAAGTTTTTTGATTTGACGAACGGCAAAAAAGTTTTATTATGTTATAGATCTCTTATTTAATATGCTTATGCCTTACTAAAACACCGCTTTGAGGAAAAATTGACGGTCTCAATGCTGTGTGAACGTCACATTTAGAACAAAGGTGTTTGCAATTCGCCCAATGACTCAATGCAAATTTGGTCGCAACATCAAGCGAGGCGTAAGCCGTTAGCAAGTGGCAGGTTGCGTAACCAGATTACGTATCTGACTATGCTTACTAATTGGAATAGAAAACTAAAATAAAAATTTTCATCTTATAAAATATGATCAACTCGCGTACCACCTGTTTGACCGTCGCGTACCACTAGTGGTACGCGTACCACAGGTTGGGAATCACTGGTCTAGAGGTTTCAAGAAATTCAATGAGAGCGGTGTTTACTTCGTCCAAACTTTTCAACGATTGAAGAAACAACAACGAGAAGACTGTGTTACTGTATACAATGACCAGTACTGTAGAACAATTAAAAAAAATAACTGCTTAACTTTTTTATATAAGGAGGAACTGAGGGGGGCTCGCATAGGAGCCCCCCTGCGTACGCTACTGCCACCTTTTGTAATCGATCTTGTTACAACGCCTCATCTTTGCAAGCAATAAGAATGACGAAATACGGTACACAAATTAATTTTATAAGAAAAAAGTGATTTGTGAAGAGAAATACATATCAAATTTAAGTAATTTTTGTTTTGTTTAACTTGATTAAGTCAAAAAAGGTTTGCATAAAAATAAAATCATAGGTTATACGAAACTATGTGTATATTTGCTCTAACTGTGCTCAGTTGTCGAGCACTTTTTGAAACACTGATTCCCACTGTTATTAAAATCATAATTATGTAGACCATTTCAATAAAATAGTATTGTATATCACGTCACTGGCCATTTACGTGACCGACAAAAACAGCTTTAAATACAACTTTAAAAAAATATGATCCGACAAATGCAAGTTTATAGACTATATTACGTAAAAAATTGTAATGCATCACAAAACTTCATTTGTAAGTAGGCCTATGTGATGTTTAATGAGATGATCACTTCTTTTCCCAAAGTTCGCTACTAATTTTACGCAAATCCGACTGAAACTACGCGCAATTGGCAGGAAGTTGTATTACCAAGAACGAACAGGCTTGCTTCCTTGCTGCTGCAATACTGCTTTCATTTTTGATTTCATGATCATTTTCGAATTTCCAACTTATGGAGTGTCTTACCATGTTTTTAAACTGTAAAGACACTTTCACAGGCAAGCGACCCGCCACTAGAGACAATTACTTGCAGTGTTTTTTCATTTTTCTGTTTATCGTCCGCGGGAAACCTTGTCAATATCATTTTAAAAACTTTTTGCAAAAACTATTTTCACGTGTGATACCTACAGTAACTGTATAATATCATTATTGTGGATTACTGTGGTTTCACAATTAGATCACACCATGATCAAATTTAACCAACAGTTTGACACTGCTTTGCGCTTATTGATGATGATGACAGCTGAATTTATATCTTCGAAAGGTCCAGTCGTAACAATCAGCCAAAATTGATTATTATTCAAATTTGTTGCGACTATCCAGAATTTCAAAACTTGTTTGAGACAAGCAATTTAAATCGACCAAAGCTTTGTGAATTTCAAATTATTGAATATGCCTCTAATAGTTCGAGAAAAAAGACATTTTCTTGTTTTCATCTCCTTCTTGCATATTTCTTCTGTTCAATTTAATAAAGCCTAATCTCGTGTATTTTTGACTGTTTAAGAAAAAGCAGACTCGGCGACCGCGTCTCCAATTTTGACGACTCTCATGATCTTTTGCTCCTTCTCGTCGTGCTTTTATTTTGTTTTACAAGCATCTGTGTATCGCGAGTTTAATTTACGGCCGACGTAGCAACGTATACCTACCTTTTTTCATTAATTTATCGGTGCTTTCAGCTTCCTCATAATGAATATGGAAGACAGTAGACACACTGCACTACATTCGACACAATTTTACAAAATGATTTTATAAACTTAATACCGACTGAAGCAAATAAAAAGCAATTTCGACTGCTTCCATCCGGCTTTCCCTTTCATTTCAACGTGAAATCTTATTCTAGATCAGTCCACAACGTCATTGAAGCCACGTGACCCCACCTAATTGACTGCCGTTTCTACGGGTAGCGATTTTATCGTTATGAGCTGCCTTTGCAATATCCGCATCAACCTTTACTAGCCTAGGCCACCGTCTGAACCGCTGAGGTGGCTGTCATCCTACTCACGATATTTTTATGCGTTTGCAGGTATATTTTCGCTCCCATCCGGTTTAATATGAGTCGATTACCGAACGACAGCTGCATACGTGATCGAATGTGTGCGAGACGGTGAGACGATCGACTTTGGTACAACGCACTGCATATATGTATTAATTTGCTCTATTTGTTTGTACTTTAATTAGTATGTAACATTTTTATCGAACAAAAAAAATCAAGTTTTGTATTACAGAAATACCAAGTTAATTAAGAACAACATTAGTATGACGCAAACTAAGATATTAACCACACTGCAAGCATCCTGTTCCCGGAAACGCTATTTTTGTCGTTCATATCGTCAACAAAAATATTGCTAGACTTAGTCACAGTGTCGCAGCAGTATCACAAAACTATTTTTCTTCGTTTTAAAACAAACGAGTGTCTAACCTGGCCCATATTTTTGCTGAATTGAAAAAGAATTTTAAGGGCACTTGTGTAAAGTTAAAGAAGTGTCTTTTCCTAAAGAGATAGACAGATGGCTGCCACGGGCGGATCCAGAAAATTTTGGTGGGGGATACAGTTTTGAATTAGGTTGAATGTTAACTGAATGCAAAGATGTTAAACCCGAAAAAGAGCGTAAACAAGCTCTTTTTAGAAAATGTGTCCATGTGAACGCAGTATATTCAGAACTTTTTAGCACCAAATTTTGACATTTTTAAGCGTATTTTTTTTGACAAAGTTAAATTTGATTTGAAGCAAATAGGGAAACAAAAATGATTCTAGGGAGGTCCGGGGGCATGCTCCCCCGGAAATTTTTGAAAATTTACATACTGTGACCGGCATTTTAGCGTTTTTCGAACAATTTGTAACGCAAATTTTATTCTTTTGCCCCTAATTAGTCCTTCACCAAATTTATTGCATTTTAAACATTATTTTCCCGGTAATCTGAGGAATTTTTTGTTTACGGTTTGTAACTATACCAGTTACCAAAACCTACAAAAAACCTCTCTGCCCAATCCGTTCGCCCGTGAAAAAGCCCGTTCTCATATTGCATTTTGTTCGCACATTTTCGATTTATGCGTGGCTTAAGGTCTGTTTTAATCCGATTTGTTGTTGTACGAAATTTTATCCATTTTTTGACGTAAGAAGTTAGTAAAAATATCTCCACACAACTCGAACCCCAACAGTTTTGCTTTTTATCGGTTATTTTGTAAAGCATCTTACGATTGGTTTCTAAAATGCCGAGCAAAGTGACGTAGTTTTACATCAAAACTTCTAACTGTTTCGTGGACTACGTCACCTTACGTACAAAAAGTCGCATCCCATTCTTTGCAAGAAAATAAAAAGTCAACTTCCAGTCGTGCATGTAATTGCGAATGTTTATGGCATTTTTGTGTATAAAGTAGGTCACAGTGCGTCGATACGATAGAAGTACGGCACGGTAAAAATGCAAGTGGCTAAGCAACCAACGGAACAGCGAACAAGCATGAAGAAGCTATTCCCTATTAGTGTTCTGTTGCGTCTGGGATTTTGATATGAACGGTAAAGACCTTTAGGCTACTATTAGTGCCTACAACAAAAAGTTTAATCTTAATTTCGTTTAGCTGTGCCAATGCTTGCGTTGTTCCTCCTTTGTTCTCAAATTTTCACAAAATTTGAGTCTCGTGTCTTTAAAAAATTGTTTTCGTTAAAAAAACAAAAGTTTTACAGCGAATTTAAGCCATCTACGCATCTTCAACGAATTCCGGTAAGAGCCCTTGGTATAAAACAATGAGACTAAAAATGAAATCAGGTTTGATTGCCCTCCGGCCGAGTCTCCAAAAACTAGGGCCCCGCAAAAATTTTGCTACAGGCCCTGCTGGAGATATGTATATCAGCTTATATTTCAGCGGGGAGGGGGACCGCGGACCCAGCGCCGCCCCCCCCTGGGTACGCCTCTGGTAAGTGAGTAACAAAGTTGAGTTCATCAATATTGCGCAACGCAAGAACGCGTTCTGCACGCAAAGATCTTCTGTTTTTCGCTTAAGCCGTTAGATTTTCAATTTTTATGCTGTATATTTATTTAGACTTACCATAATTTTAGAATACAAAATGGGACATTTTTAAAAACATCAAAAAAGGGGAGAAGAGGTACCAAAACGAAGGACGTTCTGTAACAACACTCCCTTGTGTCTACTGAGAGCCAGTCTTGAGCAACTTTCAGGTCCCAGCTACTTGAACTTGATTATAGGCTTCAGCTAAGTTTATTTTTGTAAATTGGTAACCTCCTAGTTTTCTCATCAGCTCTTCCGGCAATGGTAATGGGTGACGGTGAACCGCCAGCTGAGGATTTACAGTTACGAAGTAATCGCCACAAACTCTTAATCGCCGTTTAATATTACCTGGAAGTGATGATTTTCCAACAGGGACGACGGATGTTCCCCAATCGTTGAAAGGCGTAGGTGTCCAAATGCCTCTAGCAATTCCAGTTTTGTATACTCAGGCCAGATCTTGCTAAATGACAAAAAGAACAGGGCGTGGCTACATCAATATTGGTGTGGCTTCGGAATTGAACTCAATCTCCAATTCCACGTCGCGTAGACAACCCAATTCCGGATTAAACAACTCTGAATATTCGTCGCACAATTTTGAACATGCTGCTTGAAGATCCTGATCGACCTTTGAACTCTCATCGATGGCCAAAGCTCTGGAAAACAAAAAATCATCCACGGAA
Source organism: Trididemnum miniatum (assembly GCA_964006365.1). NCBI lineage: Eukaryota > Metazoa > Chordata > Ascidiacea > Aplousobranchia > Didemnidae > Trididemnum > Trididemnum miniatum. Next base: position 26,151,096 of record OZ023232.1, on the reverse strand, counting down.
ATTTGTAATGCTTTAATTGCATCGCGTCCAAAGAGATTCAAATCCGCAACCGCTGTAACCAAAAAAACAAAGTTTGTATTACAAGCACCGTAACTTACAATCGCTTGAAAACTTCCTTGCACAGGCAGGATGTGTTTGCTTGCCGATTGAAATTTGCTTTTAATTTGACTTCTGACAGCGATGGTCTGTCAAGACGTTCCCAATCTTGCAAAGAAAGAAAAGTGCCTGCTGTAAGCAGGGGCGGATCCAAAATATTTTGGTGGGGAGGGATGAAATTTGGAATTAGGTTGAATGTTAACTGAGTACAAAGAAGTTAGACCCAAAAAAGGCGTAAATAAACCCTTTGAAAAATGTTTTCATATCTGGTGCATGGGCCTATTCAGAAATTTTTTCAGGGAGGGGGCTCCCAAATTCAACTTTTTGGAAATTTACATAGCCTACTGTAGGGGCCATTTTAGCACTTTTTGAACAAATTTTAGGCAAATTTTGTTTAAATTTTCTGCCCCTAATTCTGAGTGTTGCACCAAGTATGATGCAATTTGTTAATACATTTTCGATTATGCGTGCTTACTGCTTAGGGCGGAGGCCTAAGGCTTATTGTTATCGAAAAGGTTCGAAATTATAGAAAAGTTGTACTCATCAAAAACATGTTTGAAAAGGGCTGATAGGGGGGGAATGCATCCCCCACATCCCCCTCCCTGGATCCGCCCCTGGCTGTAGCTGTATCAAGTTCTAACGAGACATTTATATCATTAACCTCGATGGCAACTTTTAATTTAGGAACTGAGGTGCATCTATCTGTGATTGAATCGACCTCTAGCAATCGTATAGATTTCACGGAGCTTCTTGACTGCTGTGCTTTCTTGCGACAAACCTTTTCTGGATGACCTGTAATCAGTGGTGGTCTTAGGAATGCGCGAACTGTGCGGTCGCACAGGCCCCCCTAAAAGAGAAGGCCCCCCCTCAAAAAGAATCATCGCGTTAACTGTGAAAAAAAAACTTTTTTACATAAACTTGAACCATATCAATAAAATTATGGAAGTGTCTATTTCACGGAAAATTCCGGTTACCGAACTTCGAAAATCGTGGTTGCGTAACCGTTTTTTTGGTTCCTATAATGCCATTGTCCCAGTAGGGAAACACAGGGGGAAGTTGAGGGTTACGCAACCAGGGTTTTCCAAGTTCGGTGACCGGAAATTTTCGGTGAAATAAAAGCTTCCTGAAAGTATTTTTTTGTTAGACAGTGTCAAGATCCACGGACCGTGGACTATTTCCTAAACGCTATATCCACGGTCTGCTTTGTTTGTTTTTATATATGATGTCGCTGTCACACTCGGCCGGTTTCCATTATCAAAACGCTGCTGCACCGGACTGCTTGTTTGTTTTTATAAAAGGTTTGCCGTGGATCTAGACACTTCCTTTTAGTTATTTTATATTAAAGGAAGCTACCTCCAATGTAAATACGCTCCCCCCCAAAAAACAAAAGAATCGACACGTAAATTTCCGAAAAAAACACTTTTTTGTAAACTTGAACCATATACCTGTACATCATTAGAATTAGTTTCAGTTCTCCTGAATAGGAACTATTCCCCTGCCACCTTCGAAAATAATCCCCCTCAAAAACAATCCCTTTTGAAAATACTAAGGCCCCCCCTCAAAAACAATCAATGCGGAAACTCCAAAAAACACTTCTCTTCATGTTAACTTGAACCAAAGATAAAATTGATTTTCGTTATCCCAAATTTAAGCTCCCCTAAAAAGAATCTTTACTTCAATAGAACTTTTTGGATTGAAACACTGTAAACAATTTGTCTGAACCACTTTTTTTTTAAATCTCTGATCGAAGCTGAACCACCTCAAAGTGAAATTATAGACATTGATCGTAGGCAAATTTATTGCAAAGTATATTTTGTTTATTATTGTTATAAATTACCACTAGCTGCAAAGAGTCTGGCAAACTGTCACTAGCAGATGCAGCAATATTGCGTATAAATTGATGTTATAATTGATCATTGCGAGTAGGCTATACCAAACCTGATTTACCGTTAGTAGGCCATAGCCAACAAGTTCGTGGTTTACTTAAGCAACCAATATTGCATATATCTAGTAGAATAAGCAAATCATTTCAGGTCTCTACTTTATGTTTTGGGAGATTTTTAATGAACTCTAGCCTTGTTATAGCCTACTAATTACTGCCAGTAAATGATATTTTTACAATACATGCATTAAATGATCTTGCTTGATTGATTGGTGCTTCTTAAGTAACTTCCCATGAAATGCCTATTATAACGTGCTTTAGTACACACTAGAGCAGTCTTGGAATTTGGATCCTCAAAGGCCCCCCTACAACTGTTGCACAGCCCCCCCCCCCTTTGTCTACGACCAAATTTTGCCTGTAAGAGACCTGTAATTTTGCAAAAATTGCAGATAGCATCTTTAAAACGACAGTCTGTTGCCACATGGTTGGCGTTACCACAGCGATGACATTTAACTTTGGACTTCTCGAACCCTTGCTAGTACCAACTGTCGATTTGTACTTTAATTTTGGAACGTTGACTTTCGAAACAGGCCGGAGTTTCGAACGAGGACGGTCTCTTTTGCTACTTTCGCAGCGTCTTCCGTCTCTACAGCAATTTCAATTGCATGAGAAAAGGTTAATTCGTTATCTTTTACCTTAAACAGCGCTTTTAAAACTGCTTTGTTGTTGATAGAACAAATGAAGCGGGAACGCAGTGCTTCATCCAATGGATCCTCGATTGCCGAGAAATCGCAGGTAGTAGCAGCTTGCCGAATACGAGCGGTCAGTTTCAGGACAGTCTCACCGGGCTTGCGCTGCATATCGCTCCTAGAGTCCTACATTTCAAACGCTCCCGCACAATGAACTGCTTTGGATCACACTGATTCTTCATGTAAGTTTCGATCTCCGTCATCGTAAGTTCGTTGATGCTTTTCGGGGGTGTTTCCTGCGAAGCTAAATTAGACAAAAGTTTGGATGGATGGTCATTATTTACAGAGGAACGGTTCACGCTGAAATTTTTTGTAGGGGGATGGTGTTGTATTTCGGGGGGATGGCATTCCCCTTCAACTCGAGTGGCCTACTGTTTATGCAGAAAAATATCTTTGGTTAAGTTGATTTTTATGTTCTGTCACTCACTTATTCCGCAGTAGGCCTATACTCACTTAAGTAAAGATTTTGCCACTGTTATGCGAAAAAAGATGAAGCTTTTTCTGTCATTCGCGATTCATTTCTCTAGTAACTTCATGGCGTGATGGCAGCTCAAGCAGACATCGCTTTGACGCGCATGCGCACTAAGCTACTGTGCAAAGGGTCGATCGCAGTGCTTTGCAGGAGGGCAAATAATTTTGCGATGGAAAGTCAACGAGGCCAAGCTGCTTTAAGTGAAGCAACAGAGCTGTACGCAGGGCCGAATTTAGGGGGGGCTAGGCGCCCGGGCCCCCACCATCTACCACAAGTTACTTGTACATTTGTGCAGTGTTGGGCAAAATAATAATATTGTCCAGTAACAAATTTGTCAAGACGCATCGTTACTCCAAGAGCCAGGAGTGGGTCGGCATGAAATAATTTCGTAATCAGTTTGACATAACAATAATGTTCAGCCGTGATTTTACTTTCTGTTAATGTTAGCCCAATTCGTTTGTTTATAGGCATAGGCCAACAATATAGAAGCGAATTATCAGTGTTTCAAAAGATATGTCGTTATTAGTTTTGAAGGCAGATTGCTGCATATTTGGCAGGATAAAGTCACAGTAGTGTTAGTTGGTATAAAAGGAAAAAGAGGTGTAGCCGTATTAGTAATTGCAAATATCAAATCAATAAGATAAAGTGTCACTTTATATGGTTAACGATAATATTAGTTAATAGTACGAGTTTAACACCCAAACAGTGGCCTCCTTAGGTGCTGCAAATTAACAATAAAAAATTAGTAAACTATTAGCGGCCCCCTAAGTTTATGCTAGCGCAAAAAAAGCAAGTGAATAAGCCACCGCATTTTCCTGATCTTCTCTGTAAGCATTTACAAGAGAGCCTCAACAACCGTAGCAATAAAGCAACACGTCTAGCCAGTTAGTAACGTAGGATAGGTGGAGGCAACGTTAGCAGAAGAAAAACAAAGCAGTAAAAATACTGATTAAAATGGGAGGAGCTGCTTCCTATTTAAAAACGAGGACAACATGAGAAGCAAGCGATTTTGAGCAGAAAGTAGTTGGCTTGATCACCGTAGGCCTATGCTATATACTGTAATAGGCTACTATACTCACTCGGTAGCACGGCGCAGTAGCCCTACTTGCTACATAATTTTGATCTAGATTCCCATAATTCTTGCATAGAAATATGCTTTACGGCACATATATTTTAGTCACAGGTTGGTGTCGTAGCTATAAAATGAGTAAACCAATAAATAATTCACGGATAAACAGGAAATGCTGATTGATAACAACTTCAACTCCACAGCAAGTTTGCTTCTACATGCCTTGTTTGGGCGCAATGAAAGCGGTGGTGCTTCATTTGACCTCTTTTGAAGGGAGAGCAACAGGAGGATGACTGTTTTAGTTTTTCATTCGTTTAGGTAAGGGTTCAGTGTTTCGGGACGCACTTGACTCATACTAAATAAATAAACGCCCAGGCCAATAAATTTCTTATATCTAATGTGGCTAAGCCCATTTTCAAATTGCAACCTAGGGGCGAGAGGTATTTAAATTTTGTTTTGGGTTAGTTGATTAATGATTTTTATGGATAGTTTTTAGTTAATGCTTTTATATAGTAGCATAGTACGTGTGCGTGCTATTCACCCGCAGTATTTGTCCTGAGCTTAAGTGCGCGTCGAAACAGCGTAAATTGTTATTCTAGGTGCACCAGTGTCGTTAGCCTTTAATAATAGTTTTTTTTGCTGCTTGTACTGATGGCTGGCCTAACCTTCAAAGCATTTTGTTGAAATAAACCAGTGGTTCTTAAGCTGGGCCCTACCGCCTCCTAGTGGGCGCTGTTGACTTTTAGAAAGGCAGAAATACTTCGGGTCGCTATGGGGGGCGTTACATTCTGAAGGTGTAACGATATTTTGTGTCATGATCAATATATTAATGTGCTCTGTACATCTGAATAGGTCTGCTAGCCCAGAACTGAAAAAGAAAAGTAGGGACATTGCGGATGTGATGACCTTTTTTTTGCTCTGCACTGTTTTTCACTAAAAAATAGGACATCTGCGGACGAGATTACCTTTTTTTTTTTGCTCTTCACTGATTTTTAGTGGAAATGGGACATCTGGGCGGACTAAGGAAACCTCTGAAAAGGGGCGCTGGGAGAGAAAAGGTTAAGAACCGCTGAAATAAACGATTTAATTTTTACACCTTCAAAAAATGGGGCCCCCATCAAATTTGGGCTCCGGGGCACTCCACCCCTTAAATCCGGCACTGGCTGTTGGAAAAACTACTCTGAGATTAACTTAGCTAAGTTGTTCTTCGCCTTCTCAGCCAACAATTATAGAATTCACCCATCGTAATAGATATATTGATTCTTCACTTTAACGGATTTAAATATTAGGCTGAACAAATCAAGGAAACAAAACACGGGCCCGTTCAAATTAAAGGAAACGTACAACGGAAACTCCCAGGCGTGGACTGCTGTCCAATCTCAGCAACTAATATATAATATACAGACAGATTTCCTAATAGGGTAACGAGCAATTTTGTAGTAATTTTCATCTTTTTTAATTTTTACCTGATTTGGCATTTTTTTAAATTTTGTTTTTTACCACTTGTTTGTTTTCCTTTATTTTCTATGGTGACGTTTGATAAGCGAAGATTTTTCTAAAATCTCTTGTTTCATAATCTAGAATCAGTGGCGTAGCAAGAAATTTCAAAAGGGGGAGCATGATTTCCATATTTTTTTCAAGCGCATATTTTTCGGCCGAACAAAGTTAGTTGAAGCTGATTGAAAAACAAGAAAAGTTCTAGGGGGGTCCGAGGGCATGCTCCCCCGGAAAATTTTTGCAAATTTACATGTTGTAATGGCTATTTTAGTGCTGCTTGAACAATTTTAAGGCAAACTTTATTTAAATTTTTTGGCCCTACTTCTGAGTGCTTCGCCAAATATGATGCATTTTGTTCGCACATTTTTGATTATGCGTGCTTAAGGCGTAATTAAGGCTTATTGCAATGGAAGGGGTTCGAGATTAGGGAAAAATTGTATGCATCAAAAACATTTTTGAAAATGGTTGGTGGGAGGATGCATACCTTTCTTAACCATCAAAATCCACCCCAGGTCATAAGCTACAGAAACTATCAAAAGAGTCTAGCATATTTTAGTCCCTTGGCACCATTAGTTTTGTTCTTTTTTACTAAAAGGCCGAGTCAAGGGGGGGGTGGGGGGTAATGGCACAACGCCCCCTCCTAAATACACTCCTGACTAGAATCCAATTGTTTAATGTTTATCATTTATGATTTTGTGGATAAGTAGGCTATAGGACAGTGGTTCCCAACCGGGAGCCAATGCCCCTTGGGGGGGCCACGGGACGTTATCCAAGGGGCCACAAGTAGGCTGGAAGTAGTCGGGACGTTATCGGGGGAACGCTATCCAGCTGGAAGTAGCCTGGAAATAGTGTACCAGCTCTAACCTACCTTGAACTTTTGCTGAGCAGGGGGCCACGAGTTTTGAGAGTTTTAAAAAGGGGGCCACAAACAATAAAAGGTTAGGAACCACTGCTATAAGAAATCCCAGAAAAATTCGAGATTCCTTACTGATTCAGCACATTAGACTATCATTTTAAAGTATAAAAAAATTTCTCATCTCTCTCCTTCCGTTATATTGTTTGTTTTAATATACGGTTGTAGTACTCTCTATGTTATTTTCCATAAGAAAAGTTTCGCGGTTTATTATTTTGACTACATGCACGTCATAAAATCGTGAACCAATCAAAACCGCTTCTAAGTTCGACGAGTTGAAACGGATTTTGTTGACTATTTCAAAAACTAAAAAGTTTTGCAAAAAAAATATTTTTGCGTTACGTCTTGAAAAATTAGGCCTATTACTATTTTTTGACGATAAATTTCGCTAGGCTTCACCCTCCCTTTCACAAATTTACAGTAACTAGGCTTCAACGAATTTACCAAAGCGCTTAACAAATCGGTAATTAACAATCAGCGCAATTACGTCAGATTTTCGTCTTCACGAGACAATCAGAGACAAAATACGCGCTCAGCGCAACGAATTATCAGATTTACAAATAATGCTCGCGTTCGACTCTCAGTACAGAGCTTCATACAGCACAAAGAGCCGGCGCTACTTGTGATAGGCCCATCTGGGACTTCCCATTGAGCGCCCTGCCCTGCGCTATCTTGTGAATGGCTTTTTGATGGTCGTGTCATACAACATCAATGATAAAATGAGGCTTTCAGTGTCACATAACATCGATGATAAAATGTGGGTTTCATTGAAAATGGCTAAAGAGCGAAGGTTTGATGTTTTATCTTTTCAAGGATATCAAAAGCGAAATGTCTGCACCAAAGTTGAAGAAACGTGGAGATTATTCTGTCTCCGAACTAGATTCTATTTAGAGACCAACGTGTTTGATTTGTTTTTACGTTGGTGAAGTATGCGCATCATGGGAGATGACCTAGTTGCACATCGAACCCACGAAGCCAGCTCCGGAGTCCGTTGCACCAGCCAGAGTTGGACGCGTGCGGGCTAATTTCTCGGCTCGAACTCGACACCCACTGTCCGAACCCGACGAAAGAATGAAAAGCCCGATTTCGGCCCGAAATAGTCCAACTCTGGCACCAACTCCATGTGCTAGAATTTGTTGCTTTGCTAATTTCTCGATCCAAATAGCTCAACAGCATTACTTCGGGGTAAAGACTTAAAGAATATCACAAAACAGTTGTTACTGGTAAAAATTGGCATACAAAAGGGGAACAATTAAAATAGGCCTATTTAAATTTTATGAGTTTTCCTATTCATCTAGAATTTTGGGGGGAACAAGAACACCACTAATTCGGAAATGTTTTCCACATAAAAAGAATTCTTTTAGGTGCAACGACCATGCTTTTTCTAGTTTTTAAATTCATTGTAGGGTTGTACCTTTGGTTGTATATTGCATGCTTTAACGGCTTACGTTTTGTCGCTGTTACCTTTTTTCGGCCGTATCTTGTGATATGCGTTGTATATATGCTTTCATGGTATATATGCATTTCATGGTCCATTCATTTGAATCATTTCATGGTTGTAGATATACTTTCATGGTCGTTGAATAAAACAAGCCACTACCACTTTAGTAGGCTAGATACTAAATAGATTTAAATTTTATAACTCATAGCTAACATGGCTCTCATTAATACCCACACTAAGACCTTGGTTGCCAAAATCGGCCACGTACTTTTGGAGTTGTGATCAAATAACGCTCCAACGTCCAAATCGTTCCTATTCACCCCTTTACCAAAATTAAGGAAGTTCACTCACACGATACACACAAGACAAAAAAGCTCTCTACTTTTTACCTCGGGTACGGTAGCAAAATCTGTAGGAAAACTTCAAATTGCTTATAGGCAGTGATGGGATTCAAAATTTTAAGAACAGATTCTCTTTTGTATCGTACTTACTAACTACAGGTTCCCTCAGAAAGGTCTAATGTCTGTAAAAAAAAGCAAGAACGGGTTCGCTGATTATCCTGACATTCCAAGAACGGGTTCGTGCGAACCCCCTGAATCCTATCACTGCTTATAGGAGTACGAAATTATGGAGCGAAGTAGATGATGACACGAGAAGCATGCATTAGGGCATTGGGTTTCTTTCAAAACCCATTATAAAAATGTTTTATGGAGTAAATATAGAAAGCGTTGGGTAAATTTGGCTTGCACTACTCGCGGTGTGTCTTCAGTTGGCTTGCACTACTCGTTTGCACTACTCGCGGTGTGTCTTCAGTTACTTGTTTTTTCACTACTGCACTTTCCTTTGTCCCGCTGTTTTGCTTATGTTTTTCGTTTGTAAAGGTTGTAGGCCTACTATGTTATGTTTGATTATGCTGGAGTTTGTTTATTAATAATCTTCAAGTCTTTTCACACAACGCTCAGGGAGCATCGTGACTTGAAAACCTTACGGTTATTGGATGCTCTCTCAGCTGGCTTCAAGATTGTCGATAATAAATGGGCATTTTACGCTTGTATTTTTTATTGAAGCGAGCAAATAATAATAAACTCAAACTCAAACCCCGTTTTACAGCACATTTTATGAAGTAGAGACGATGGCAAAAACTCAATCAACTTTTTCTTGATAAAGTTCTAGTTCATGATATGGTGGACAGGGATACTGGAGTCAGTGGAGTCTCTGGCGATGCCGCGGCGTCGACCGTTATTAAGAACTGATCAGATGAGACTGCATGGTTGCATAATAACACATTTTATTATTGTTTTATTATTGGCATATTTATCCTCCTATCACGAGAAAGCGATCAATGCGCTATACGAGCTCGCTTAGGAGTTGCCGGCCATCTGTCTACCACACTAAGATGGGGGAATCCCGTTAAGTGCCTTTCCCAACGGCACAACAAGTAAACTTGCCGGCTGGATCTCCACACTGTCCCTTAAATGCTGAACGTCAAGCAGGGAAGCTGTGAATACCAATTTTAAAGTCATTGCTTTGACCCGACTCGGAATCGAACCCCAAGTCTACCGATCCAGAAGCAGACGCTCCACACCACTCGGCCATCTGATCGGTCCACTCGGCCATCTGATCGGTATACCACCACCACAGTTCACATACTGGTACCACAGTAGACCAAAGTAGACTATAAACTCTGACTATGGTAAAATACGGATTCCGACTATTTAATCGTGGTGAAGTTGAAAACCGGTCACTGCAAAAGCGTGATGGTCACGGGTATAGCATAGAGTTAAGTGATGCAAGGTACCGGTACAGGATATTGGCAGCTTGTTAGATTATCCAAGTTTGCTATATGTTAGTTAGATATATGGTATGTTGGTGTAAATGATATGTGAATAATATCTGCTTAGCCTACTTCGTAAAATTAGTATCACTTCATACCGGTAACCAGTCTGCAATGGTTAGCTTGCCCCATTTGCATGGTCAGGTAGGGTTACCATATTTTCACTATGCAAAAGGAGGACAGGTCCTTTGAGGATCGTCATGTCTGCACATGTCCAGTCTTCTGCCTAAATGAAGTAAAGACCAAAAAAATGGTCATCACGTCCTCAGATGTCCATTTTTTCTGCCTAAAAGCAAGTAAAGACCAGAAAAAAGGTCATCATATCCACAGGCCTCTGGTTTGCACGGAAACTTCCCCTAATTTTTTGTGAGAAAATGATTTGACATGTTTTCACTGTTCATAATGCCGCAAAGGAGGGCATTTGGCCATATTACTTTGAATAAGGATTTTCTGATGTACCGGTACCAGATATTTGATTGCTCGCATATGTCTCTGTGTTTTCTGAATATCTGTGTTTTATACCTTACTGTGTAAAGTTGTTTGCTCTTCTTGACTCACTTGTGGAATTTTTGTCTTCTGTTGATTTTTGCTTTTAAATGCCCACTAGTTAGGTGTTCATGTGTTATCTCTTCTTAAACAGGTTAAAGGGTTTACAAATTATTTATTATTATTATTATTTTTTGGCGTCCTCGATGAACAAATTTTTTTTGGTCAAAAAGGAGGACATATCCTCCGAAACAGAATAGGAGGACATGTATCGGTATCATTACAAATTAGTAATGAGTACCACTAGTCTTGTCAAAGATTATAATGCTGGTACCGGTACTCTGTAGTTCAGTCTAAACCAGCCCAGTTATCTGTTGCTGGCATGTTGAGGCTAAGACTAGACAAACCGATACAGGGTACCGGTATGTTATAGAGTGATATTGCATTTGATTAAAAACCAGTGCTCATTGGCTTAGGTATCGGTATTACTGGTGCTGTACCGGTATTTGTTGACATGTAGAGCATAACACTTTAGTGTTGAAAACTGTTTTCTTTCCATGTAAACAGGCAAATGAGTACATACCATACCATAGACTGATATACTAGTTCAGTAATGGGTACCGGCAGTTCACAGCCAGTGGTGTAAAGTAGCGAAATACTTTTACTTGAGTAGTTTTTTTGGTAACGAGTACTTTTTTGAGTAATATTTTTTGGCTATTTTTATGTTTACTTAAGTACTTTTAGTATAAAGTAACTCTAGGCCTACTTGGGTAGTTATTTTAGAAAAGTAGAAGTAGTTTACTATTGTGGCATTTGAATTACAGTCTCGCCTTGAAATCCCTCGTTGCGCCTAAAATCTGTTTTTACACTCCAATTCTCCATTATTCAACTCCATAACACTCGGTCTCGTCATCGCCATGAAAACTTCACTCCATGCGATAAGAATTACGCTGTCGCCTTTGATACTAAACGTCATGCAGGGAAGCTATAAATACCAATTCTTAATTCATTGGTTTAAACCAACTCTGAATCGAACCCCAATTCTACCGTTCCAGAAGCAGATGCTCTGTCCAATCGGCCATCTGGGCGGTAATAATTTCTTATGGTTCACCATTTTGCCACCTTCAAAGCAAGTTCATCATCACCGCATCGGCAAGTGTGTAGTTGACACTTTAATGTTTGAAAACGCTATACGAGTACTTTTACTTGAGTAGTTTTTAAATGACTACTTTTTACTTTTACTTAAGTGCTTTTTTGAGTCAATACTTTCTACTTTACTTCGAGTAGTTTTGCCGTCAGTAACAATACTCTTACTTAAGTACTGTTTCAAAATACTTTTTACACCACTGTTCACAGCAGCGTTCCCTCTAGAGCGTGAAATTTGAGAAAAATGCGAAATTTTTAGGCAAATTTTACTGATTTTAAACCAAAAATTAATATTGTAAAATGCATGTATATACATTACATACAAGTACATTACTTTAATGTAATGTACAGTAAAGGCTGTGCTGTACATTACATTACGCATGTACTGCACAGCCAGCCAAAAATGTTGGGGGGAGAGTCAAAAAAAGATCTTCAAAAGTCGACCCTTTTTTAAAAGAGGGGGTCTTCACCAGTTGATCTATATAAAGAGAAAGTAGAAGAGGTTTTTACTAAGGGATCTGGGAAAGAAAAAAGAGGTTGAACTTGGTGGCAAAAACTGCCATTAACTCAGCAACACTGCTGCTTAAAAATATTTTGGGAAAAGCTATTGCTAGTCTAGCTTTCTATCAGATGTTCATTCATCCGTATTTGTTCTGTGATAGTTTACCTTCACAAATATTTATGTATCTGGGGTGCACCCTTCAGCCTTTTCGGAAATACTGGTGTAGATTGTTCACTTGTTTTGTTTCTACTGTCATGTCAACAGTTTTCTGTTTGTAGTACTCATACCAATTTTAGTGTAAAGTTTCTTTACTTGCAGGGCTTGCCATAGCTTTGGCCAGGTTCTGCTGACATCCTGGACTGCTCGGCCTACTGTAAACTAGTTTTAAAGCTACATATTTTTGCTCACATTGTTCAATTTCAATTGCTGCGTTGTTCTTGTCAAGATGGCTAACAGCAGTGGAGGTGATGGAGAAACAATGGAGTCACTTCTAAGTACGCTCTTAGGCAATAATTCTATTTCAAGTCTGGTGATGATCATAAAGTTGTATCTAATGTTGTTGTTTTTATTGCTCTATTTGGTTTGTTATTTATACGTGCTAGTAAAGTATTTTTTCTTTTCTGAAGCAATGTTTTTGCTTGATAAAAACTGTTTTTTCAGATAAAGCTACCAGTCCAATCAACAGAGAAGATGAATGGGACTACATACTCAGCTTCTGTGATAAAGTGAATTCAGAACTGGATGGGTATGCTTGTTTGAGTGAATAATTATTGATTGTTACTGGAGCTTTCCGGCAGGCTGCCTCTGGGCTGCTAATTGGAAAAAGGCAAGCTGAGAAAATAAAATGTTAACCAGATAACTGCCCAAGCTTTTATGTGACAGTTGCATGTTACTTGTGTCTGAACAATTTCACATTCACAAGAAACCCACTTATAATAGGTGTATAAATACCAGTAGTATTCAACTGAGTTTTAGCACTATATGAATGCACATCTGAAATAATGGCTCATGGGTAGACTTAGGACTGGATGACCTTGAAAACTCCAATATGTCTTAATACAATATTGTGATTTTTGCAAAAAACTATGTCTGAATTCAAATGTAAGGGTGTTTATTTTGCTTTTTCTTTCTTTGCTTCCAGAGTTCAAACTTGCACTCGGTTATTAGTCCACAAAATGCAATCTCCCCAAGAAAGAGAATCGCTACAGGCTCTATCTGTGTTAGAAGCTTGTGTCAAAAACTGTGGAGAAAACTTCCACAAAGAATTAGGAAAATATCGATTTTTAAATGAACTTATCAAGCTGGTGTCTCCAAAGGTGTGTGCTTTGTAAATGTGTTTAATGCGCTGCTAATGTTATGCATGAACATGCTCTTCAGTAAGTTATTTGAAACTTTGAACTGAGTAGGTGGAATGATACATACTTTGCACATTATTACATTATCAAGGTATTATATATGATGTCTTCAAGTGAGAATCTTTGTCTTCAATTTATATATGATGTCTTCAAGTAATTCTAAAATCTACAGCAAACTTTGCATTTGTCCAATCTCTAATTGTTTGTAATTTTAAAATAACTTCCCAAGGGCTTCCTAGGTCATGTCCGGTAGAATAATTCAGAATTTTTTGCAAAGCTTTTTCTAAAAGAACACATCTTCTACATTAGTTCTGCAGTCTCTATTATGTAATGAGTACTATTGGTGATGGTTCAATCTAAAATTATTGAAAGATTGAACATCCCGAGCAGCATTCGATTCTGATTTATATTAGTTGGGAAATAAAAATGTTTAGTTCAAAAGTTCCTGTAAATCTAGTGGTATTGCTCATTTGTAACTCACGCTGCTTTATACTGCTTTTCTAGTACTTGGGAACCCAAACGTCGAAAAAAGTTCAAGACAAAGTTATTGCAATGTTGTATACATGGAGTGTGGCTTTAACTGAACAGGTCAAAATAAGAGATGCATATCAAATGCTGAAAAAGCAAGGTGAGTTTTATTTCTACGCGTTTAGCAGATGTTTTGAGCATGGCACAGGACTATTTGGTGTGACTAACTTGGCATTAAGACAATTTGAAGTTGGAACATCTCCCCTTTGAAATAATAGGTGCTGATGGAAAGCTGATATAAGTAGTCATCATATTCTAAAAGCAAAAAATGAGCTCAAGATGATTCGCATTTCAGTTTATTTGATTTGCCTAGTTTTGTCCCATGCTGAGTGGTTATGCTTAACCATTGCGTGCTCTCCTTTGGAAGAAATTGCTGCACTTTACATTTGCCTGATTAGGGTTCGGCTAAGCAGTGCGCGACTTTTCGGCGTGACCGATTCGTCGTTAAGACGACTCGACGTTAGGACAACTCGTCGTTGGGACGACTCGACGTTGGGCCGTTTTGGCGTTGAGACGATTCGGCGTGGAAAGGTGTGATTTGTGAGCGGACGTAATTATTGCGTTTCGCGCTAGAATGTGCGAAAAGACATAATGATCACATGTTAGAAGTGCTAAAAGTAAACAATAAGCGATTTTGTATCTACGACATTATAAAAGTTTCACGAGATATTATTTTAAAGAGGTTCAAAATTGTTCGACGTAAGTTAAACCGAAAAGTGGTGAGAAAATTGTTTTACAACTTTTAGTACTTGATTTCGTTTTATTACATGAAATACAATTGCGCGTTTAACAAGCAATTAATAAGTGCTGCGAGCTTGCGACTGCACTTGGAGTTTCATTTTTTGATCAATTGTAGCAAAAAAATGTGTATTAGCTGAACGTAAAAAAGATAAATGCAAGAAATTTTGTGGACGAAAAATATACCCGCGTAAAGGTCAAGGCCTCGGCTTGGTCGGCTGTGGCTTACTAAAGTAAACTAAGTCGGAAGCAAAATGCTTGGTTATTATGCGAGCAGCCCTACACGGCATTTAATTTTAATCGGCAACACATGGTTTCTCACCTACCAAGCGTAAGAGTGATAGAGCTGCACCCATGATCACTTGAGATCAAGAGTAAAATTTACCTCAATTTCATTGTGAAAAAACTGAACCATCCTTTTTTGTCGTGTTTACCACAGCAAGTGTCAAAAAAGTCACTGCTGGAATGAAAACGGTAGAACTCTTTTAAGATTGAAAAGCTTTTGAAAATGTACATAGTCAAAGAATGATTGCCTGGTTTGGATTGAAACGTTGTTTGCAATCATAAAATGTCAATTCTTGATTTTTTTATGAAACGTGGTAAAAAAAGACTTGAACATCATTGATCATGGGTGCAGCTCTATCACTCTTACGTTTGGTAGGTGAGAAACCATGTGTTGCCGATTAAAATTAAATGCCGTGTAGGGCTGCTCGCATAATAACCAAGCATTTTGCTTCCGATTTAGTTTGCTTCAGTAAGCCATAGCCGACCAAGCCGAGGCCTTGACCTTTGCGCGGGTATATTTTTCGTCAACAAAGTTTCTTGTGTTTACTTTATCTTTTTTTACACATATTAATCAAAAAATGAAGCTCCTAGTGCAGTCGCAAGCTCGCAGCACTTATTAATTGCTTGTTATGAACAGGCATTATGAACAGTGAAAACATGTCAAATCATTCTTCCACGAAAAATTTTTGAAGTTTCAGTGCAAACTACGGCCTGCGAACGTGATGACCTTTATTTTTGGTCTTCACTTGCTTTTGGGCGGAAAAATGGACATCTACGGACATGATAACCTTTAAAGAACCTGTCCTTCTTTTGCGTGGTGAAAATGTGGTGACCCTACATTACCCGTCTTTTCAGTCTATGGATTTCCAACTTTTTAATAGCATTTTCATCAAGTGTTTCGTTTCACAATTTCAGGAATCGTCACTGTTGATCCACCATATAATCAATCCTTAATATCTAATCCTCCTCCACCGAAACCAGATAGAGACACATTGTTCACTGATGAGGAAAAAAGAAAACAACTTGACAAGTTGCTAAAAAGTAGAAATCCTGAGGATTTGCAGGTGCGTTATGCACCTTCGCTTACTTTGTTGTTAGATGATTTTAAGTCCCAGCTTATGTTTTTAATTGGATGTTTCGCAAAAATTTCAGGTGTTCAGCAATGCAATATGATTTAGAACAAGTGAAAGTTTTTACTTGTAATATCGGCCTTCTTGTACGTCAAGCACGTATTCCCGATTTTCTATGTACGTAGCGAATGCGTAGGCCTATTACTGTAATGTTTTTTGGGTGATGCAAAGTTGACTATCTTGTGCATTCTGTGTATCTTAACGCAGTGTTCAGTAGCGTAGTTTTGTTTTTCGAAAAGTTTTTTTATGCATTGCTCTGTTTTCTACATTGGTGAACTTTAGTGCATACTAAGTGAAAATATTATGTCTTGTCAAACAGCTCAGATGGCCGACAACATCTCAGTGGCCGAGTGGTAACAGCGTCCGCCTCGGGAGCTCTGTAGACTTGGGTTTGATTCCAAGTCTGATCAAACCAATGACTTTAAAATTGGTATTCACAGCTTCCCGACTTGACGCTCAGCACTAAAGGCACAGTGTGAAGAACGAACTCCTAAGCGAGCTCGTTATAGCGCATTAATCGCTTTCTCGTGATAGGAGGATATGCAACTAAACAAAATGAAAATTATATAAGGTTTTGTTGCATTTTTCGCGTGTATATTGTTATTGTAGGCTGCAAATCAATTGATCAAAAGTGTTGTGAAAGAAGATGAAGCAAAAATGGAAAAGTTAAAGAAACGCAGCACAACTTTGGAAGAAGTGAACAACAATTTAAAACTGCTCAATGAGATGTTGGCTCGCTATAGCCCTGAGAGCAGTGCGGTGTCTGAGATGCAAACAATGAAGGTTTGTATTGCAAAAATTTTTTTGGTTCTAAGTCGATGCGTGGTAGTGCGGGCAGTTAGCTGCGTGTTTAAGCGACCTTGCGTGGTTGTTAATTTCATACCCAACGGTTAGTCAGGTATACCACGCTTTTGCTCATTCCATTTTACTTCCATTTCCTTGCTCTTTCCATTTGCGTTAATTCCATTTTAGTGTTACTACTGTAAGTCAAAATGTCAAACTTTTGTGTTGGTTAGTTATCTTCTAGTCCAGGCGTGGTAACCTTGCACCATATTGTATGAGGCGCCGTTTGGAAAAAAACAATTTAGGTTTTTCCACATGTTTTTCGGCCAATTTTAGCTACTTTTTGTCCAATTTATTGCACAGGATATTTCCTATAAAATAGGAAATTTATATAATGTATAAGACATGCACTGCGTGGGGAAACAGTCTGTTGTGAGTTTTTATAGTAGTAGTAGTAGTGGCAGTAGAACTAATTTATTTTGCTATTATAATGAACACACAGACGCCACTCACAGGCAACGAAAGTATTTACGTTCCGTTATAATGGCCAGGAGATATCGAAAAACCGTTCGGTTATCGAGTCAAGATACCTCCTGGTTGGGTTGCATTGTGATAGTTTTGTGAGTGAAGGAGATTAACGGATGATTTCAACCATTGAGTCAATAATAATGATAAAGGTGTTTCAGTGAGCGATAGTATAAATTTAGAATAATTTGCATAGCAACGTCAGATCGATTATTTTTACATATAAAGCCGGTAAAAATCAAATCGGCCAGTTAGAAGACTAAAAATGTTATAAGGTTAATAATTTTTTAATAGCGATATTTTGTAACTTTTCTTGAAGTTAATCCAGCCCATAGATTTATGATTTTTGTTTAATTCTCTCTTATAATTTTATGCTTTTCATCTGTTATTAAATCATATAATGTATAAGACAAATTATTGCATAAATTGGTCTATAAAAGCACTGCAAAACTTGTAGAAAATTTCCTATATAATATATAAGACAAATTATTGCATAAATTTGCCGAAAAAGCAGCGCAAAACATATAGGAAATTTGCTGTGTAATATGCAAGACAAATCAGTGCATAAATTTGCCAAAAAAAGGAAATTCCAGTTTAGGAAATTTCTTATATATTCTGTGCTGCATTTTTTGGCTAATTTGAGCAATAATTTGTCTTATACAGGGAGATCCGAAAGTAACTCCCTATTCTAAAATAAAAATGGTTTGTTTTTGAAGTGTAATTTCTTCATTTATTAAACATGAGCAAAAAGGGCATTGCATAGACTTCCATTTAAAATTCAATATTTTTTTATGTGTTTATTTAGATGTGGTTGAATTTTTTAAAAATTATTATTCATCACAATTAGTATGTTAATTTACAAAACATGATATAACTTTATTTCAAATTTAAGTTAAAATTATTAAAATATAGAAACAAGAGCATAGATGTAATTGCCGCAGACTGAGTAACTTACACGCAAAAACTGAGAAAGTTGTCAGTAAATTTGAGTAAGTCATAGTTATTTTAGAATAGAGAGTTACTTTCGGATCACCCTGTACAGTATATTACCGATATATAGAAAATTTCCTATATGTTTTGCGCTTCTTTTTTTTGGCTGATTTATGCAATAATTAATTTGTTTTATATATTATATAGAAAATTTCCTATATATTTTGCGTCAGTGTTTTCGACTATTTTAAACCACATATTTGTCTCATATAGTACAGTACATATAGGAAATTTCCTGTATAATATGTTGGACAAAATGTAGCTTAAATTGGCTGAAAACGCATGTAAAAAACACTAAAGTGGAAATTTCTTGTATATTCTGTGCTGCATTTTTTGGCTAATTTGAGCAATAATTTGTCTTATAGAAAATTTCCTATATGTTTTGCGCTTCTTTTTTTGGCTGATTTATGCAATAATCAATTTGTCTTATTTAATATATACAAAATTTCCTATATATTTTGCGTCAGTGTTTTCGACTATTTTAAACCACATATTTGTCTCATATAGTGCGGTAGATATAGGAAATTTTCTGTATAATATGTTGGACAAAATGTAGCTTAAATTGGCTGAAAACACATGTAAAAAACACTAAATTGTTTTTTTCCTCACGGCGCCTCATAATACTGTCTTTGAAGTATCAAAACGTTTTCTAAAAAAAGCAAACAACGAACTTGTCAGGAGCTGTACGAGCGATGCCAGAACCTTCGCCCGTCTTTGTTTCGGCTGGCTTCGGATACAGATGATGATGAAACCGCGCTCATGGATATTCTCCGTGCTAATGATGAAGTGTCGCGTGTTATTCAATCATATGAGAAAATAGTGAAACCAAATATGACTTTAATGGCTGACAGGAATGCTGACGGAGCTCCTGAACCAGTTCCAACAGAAGCAAAAAAAGGTAAGTTATGAACTACCAGAAATATTTTCCGTGTAAATTCACAGGAATGATTATATTTTTACATTGTGGTAATGTGTTTTTGCAAATGTTTGAAATAATGTTATAAATTGAGATTCAAATAATTCTAACTAATTTTAATCGTTTTTTTCTCACGGCGCTGAGTGAACTACCTGATGTATTTATACCCTTTTTTGCTGCTAGATTTTTTATTGACATTTCGATTCATTCATGTTGCAATTGTTGTGCTATGAAAGTAGTTTGGAAAAATTGTAATATTTTGTAACTTTATTAAATTCCATTAGTTTGCTATATATTTACTTCTAAGTTGTTGCATTTTGGTGGGCCTATGTGCTCTTCAAAATATGTAAATAACTGAGGTTATTTTCAAATTTTATTGAACTGAAAATTCAACAATAATTGAGGCGTACTGCGTAGTGAGCTTGCGCTCTTCGAGTCAGCAGTCACGCGGTTTAACTGTATATGTCAAGTGCGATGGGCTCCAGCCTCGAATCGAACCTGTCACGTAGGATCTGTCACCTGCGCTCTATACCGTTGAGCCATGTCGCTGAAAATGCTCATTATAGTCGCTGACAATGCTTATTTTTGTTTCTTTTTCCTTCGCTAATTTTTTTCCCTTAATACTCCAACTTATTCACGGCTTTGTGCTCACACCAAAACATATTCTTCTAAAAATTCTAAATCTATAATTTGGATGGGCCAATTTGTGACACTGATGAAATTCTTTTTCATAAAAATACCCTAATTTATTTCTGAAGCTTTATAGAGTTGTCGTGTTGCGTTTAGATTTGTGCTGGTAGGTTGAGAAACCGTTCTCATATGACTTGTGGGAAAGATGGTTAATCGAGAATGCTTTAAGCTATTTGGTTTATGGTTCTAGATATATCATTTGTAAACAAAATCCGCTTACCTGTGACCAAAAACTTAATCACTGCTTGTGCAATGTGTAGTAGCCAAATTCTTTTATTCTTGAACAACACTATGGAGTAACCTTAAAAAGCCACTCACTGTTATGTTTTCCACCATTATGGGTGATGTAACTGTGACTTTTCTCGTTTTTTTATGACCGTCGCCCTTTTTTCATTTTGGCCTTCTGAATTATATACTTAATGTCGTCTGAATTCGGTTTTTGTGATCTTACTTACACCTATCTGTTTCCCTCTTTACTTGCATATCGTTATCTCGATCATTTGTTGTGTCTTTTGGACTTTTTCGAGTTGATTTTGACTTTATGGTATCAGACACTTCTTCCTACGATAAAAATGAAAAACACTTCTAGTCTTCTGCTGCACCTAGATAGTTCAAGTCGAAAAATTAACCCAAAAGTAGATCATGCTGGCTGTCCATTGCTTACTTGTGCTTATCGCTAGTTTGCTTAATTGTTCATTTCATTGAATCATTTTGCAAATCAGAGTTATGTAATTTTCGTGATTTCAATCATACCTAATTGGCAGAGCATCCATCAAGCTTATCGGAGCTAACTGGTTTAAATTTAACTCCGATGTCAGGAAACGCGCCTGGCAAGCAACTCAATGGTGGTTCGTTTGATGTTTTTAATTTGAAATCAAAAATCGATAATCCTCTCGAAGGTAAGTTATGTCTGCGTACAATGTCCACTAATCTTCATTCCACCATCATGTCATCGCTAATTAATCATTGCATTTAGAATTGTAAACCTTAGATTTATGTTTATCGAAAATTTACCTTTCATTCTTGAAAATCATTTATGCGGCCACCAATGCATTGTGAAGGGGTCAGGAAGTCTTCTTAGTTGCAGTAACCTAATATTTCGTTGCAATCATTGCTTGGAATTTTTAAATTTGTTTGTTATTGCATGTTTTACTTTAGGTTTCGATGACAATCTGCTGAATTTTCAATCGGCGCCACCGGTTAGCACGCCATCCAATGACGTCAGCAGTCTTTTGAGTGATCTCATGATTAACCCTCCTGCCCAGGCAGCTCCCGTCATCCAACCTACTTCAGTTCAAGTGCCTAGACTGCCAAGTCCTCCGAAGCCTAAGCAACCTTCGGTAACTATGTGAGCTGTATATAATGAACTGATTTGTTTTTGTTAATGTTATTTTTCTTAGGCTTTTGCGGACATTGATGTATTGAGTCAAGATTTATTGTCCAAATCACTTGGAGGAAAAGCGAGAGCTTCTTTTCCGTGAGTATTTATTATTGACTATAGGTATTGAAGTCGTTTAAGCCGCCATTGACTGCTTTTATGAAAGTAGGTTACTCTTTTAGTTTACGTAGACCTACATCAATCTACTATTATTTTGAATTCATTTGTTAGAGTTACTTGAGATATCTTTCTCGTTTTTCAGGGAAGCTACGCCTAAACCAACGCTGAACCAGATGAGCAAAACACCAGCAAATGAAATTGCGCCGGCGCAGAATCCGCAAACAGTCACCGATCTGACTAGCACCTTGGGAATTTTGGACTTCACACCTTCTGCGCCTACGCAGAACACTACCTCAAACGATACAGTGCCTAGTCTTGCGCAACCCGCTGCTGCTACCATACCTTCTTCTCTGCCTATTCCCGCTTTGGATATATCTAATGCTCAAGATTATTCGCTAAACGATGTCTTCGTAGCTTTGGAGTCTATTCGGCCCAGTAAGCACTTGTTTTTTTGCTGCAGTTAGAGAAGTTTTTCTACAGCATGTAAAAAATTTTTATCCACGTTCGACGAAATCAGTCACACACCCCGCTATCACGTCACTGGATTTAAACCGCAAATGAATTGAAGAACTGTCTTTCAAATATGCATGTGCTTAAATTTCTGAACAATGAGTTTATGGGCCAATACTTGGCAAAGTGTATCCTTTAGCTGAACGATTTAGCGAAAATTTATCAGTATTTCTTCATTCAATGGAGTAATAAAAACTTATTTGTTTTTCAGGCACATTTGCGCCGCTTACTGCGTATGATAACAATGGCATTCGTATAATGCTTCACTTTGCTAAAGATCACGCAGCGCCAGACCGGACAGACACGCTTGTGTCGGTGGTTTCTATCATGAGCACAAGGACAAACCCTGTGCAAAATGTTGTCTTCCAAGCTGCAGCTCCTAAAGTAATTGGCGTTTTTGATTTTTTGTATGTGCTTCATGATCAGTTCCACTTTAATATCAAGTTAAATCTTGTGTTTTGAATATGTGCTATCGTCGAAAAAATGCCTGTTTTATTATTATATGTTTGTTTCAATTAGGTATAGCTAATATTATTTGTTATTTACATTAGATAGTTTTGGTGTCTGTAGTGCCAAAAGTTTTTTAATTGCTTCCGAGACATTTACGCTAAAGGAAATACGCCTCTCTATTTTTTAGCGATGTATTTGAGCTTCCTAAGCTTGTAACAGTTGGATTTTTGAAAAGCTTTGTAATTTCATGAATTTGATAATTTAATACTATTTACAAAACGTTAAAAGATTTGACGTCAGCTTTTCCAATGCTTTCGAACTCGAAAAACAGTTTTGCTTGAATTTCGCCTGTATTTTCAGACAATGAAGGTCAAACTGCAGCCTCCTTCCAGTACTGAATTGCCCGCTTACAATCCAATATTTTCTACACCACCTCTTACGCAGATCATGGTCGTTTCTAATCCAAGCAAGGTGAACTTCATGAGTTGTTGTAGATAATCTTCTCAAGTCTACTCGACTGCAGTGACGTTTCTATCGGTAACTTATTGGGAAATGCTCTTTACCAAAGCATTTTTTATGTTTTAGTTGTCATTTGTCGATAATTCAATTTGGCATAAATTAAGGAAGCTTTAGTTTTATCGAAAACCTCAATCGCAAAATCAATAGTAAAGTATTAGAGAAATGTATTTTATTTTTAATGGAAGATACTTTGTCGATCCGCTACTTTTAAAATTCAAATTTGTGTTTTAGAAAGAAGTGAAAATTCGCTATAAGCTTGACTATAAAATCGATGACCAAACATCAATTTCTGAAAGCGGTCTTATTTCTGGTTTCCCGCCGGTGGAGCAGTGGGGAAGATTATGAAATGAACTCGTAATACCTACTTCCTAGCTGCTATTTGCAAACATTTTTATTTCATTTGCATATTTAAAACAAATTTGGTGTTTTTATACCGCGGTAAGGCCATTATGATAAGCCTGTAATGTAGCTGTTTCAATATGATTTGCTTAGTACACTTGATTTAACTGAACGCTGCGTTGATTAGTTGATTTGTCATAATATTTTAGACTTAAACAGTAATTTTCATGATAAACTTGTACAGTTGACAAGTTTTTTTTGCTAGTTGATTTTCACTTTGTGTAGTTCTAATAGCTGTCATTAAAAGCTTTTATGATTTGTGCGTGTTTTTCCAATGTGTGTCATGCATTCACTTTACGAACCTGTACAAATTTTTCATTTATTTTGTTTTCAAAACCAGGCTATGTTCAAGCAATAATACAGTAAACCTCGGGTAACGGACGAGTCGGGACCGGCGATATTTGTCCATTACATACGAAATTGATTCAATGCTTGATATACAATAACATCCGTACTTCAAATTTCTTTCATTCTAGGCCCGCTGTATGAATCGTTAATGTTTGTTACGTTGTGTAACCTTATTTTCCCCATTGACTCGGAATTTTGCGATGGTATCCAATGTCCAGTTGTCGTGTTATTCCACTATGAAGCGTATATTAATGGGTGCTTATGATTAAAGCAAGTGTCACGATTTAAAAAAAATAGGATTTTCTTAGATTTTGAAGACGTAACACCGCGAACTTGTGACACTTTGGTGAGTTGTGCCGTTAGTTTTAGCTGTACACAAGTGTTTGTATGGAAATGATAAGTTACTGCCTGTAATTTACGAATCAGAAATATTGGTAAACCATGTAAAAATTGATTATTTTTCAAGATCATATGTTGATATGTACTAATAAATGTATTTAACACAAGCGACAGAATTCATGTTGTGCCACATGTACGACTTGGTTATATTTTTTATCACATTGTATTACACGTAATGCCCTGTCTGAAAGTAAAATTTGAATATTTTGCAAAAAGCGTTCCGTGTTAAAGCCGCTGGACGAAAAAGCAGTAATTTTGCGATTTTAAATATTTCGTTAAAAGCGTTCCGTGTTGAGAAAGCTGCACGAAAAAGCATCGGCTATGGATATGACACTCGTGATTTTGTTTCGAAAGGGAGAATATTTGACTTTGATCACTTTCCATGGACAGATATTGTAAGCTTTGCTCCTATAAAAGGATGTCATCTTATGTCGCTTTGCATTTGCTGTTCCATTTCTTTATGCTATAATCTCATAATTTTTCACGTTCATTATTTCAAACTTGGCATTATTGCATTCCGCCGAAGTCGAGATGATGCGCATTCTTTAATGAAACTTACCATACGTGAAATTAAATAGTCTCATTAACCGGACTCTGCTCTGAATAAACCTTCATTTTAGTGTTTATTTGTGGCTGGGTTGCTTGTTGACGTTTTGCAATTTTCGTTTTTGATTGCCTTGAACAAACCTGTAAAACAGTTGAATGTAGTAGTTTTTTGGCAAAATGCGTCAATGATTGTAATGTGCTGTATCGATTGATTTGCTCTATTATACGGTATAAACTGCGTTGTTTAACGTGCAATTAATAAATGTTAAGTTTCTACTTGATGTTTGCGTGGTGACTGGAGTTGGCAATGGTATCTCACTGTTCGCTGCTTCCGATATTTTACTTTAATTTTTCTGCCGGCTGGTATATGCCCGGAAATTTAAGGCATGTATTTAACAACAATAGGCACTTAATCAGACTGTTATGCCGAAAGCGTAGGCCTACGTTTAGCGAGTGGCGGGGCCCATCTCCGCGGCTCTGCGCTTGGGCTACACAAAAACGTCGTAGCAGTGCATGCGAGACATCGGCAACTGTCCGACCCTAATGGAAATCGAACTGATCTCTGCCACTGTTAGCAATGTCTTTAACCACTCGGCAGAGCCGTAGCAGCCGCCCCCCAATTGGGGGGGGCCCACACTGCCAAAAGGGGCCCCAAATTGTCTTGAAGTACCCGAAGTTGCATCAATTCAAAAACAAAGTTTTGCTTGGCGAATCGCGTTGAATGGGATTTTTTGCGCTCAGATTCTATATATTTCAGTTTTAAAATTTTTCGCTATCGTTTCCTTTCAAATAGCGTCATAAACTGCGTAATGATGTCATAAACAATACACTGTGTGTAAGAGTGCGCGTAGGACTTGAAAAAGGAGGCCGGTGCAGAGTTGGATGCAATCATTTTTTAAAGCTTAAATTCAAATTCATTCCTCTAGAAAAAATTAAATTCAAATTCATTAACACCTTGTGAGCAGATTTAAAATTTTATCTATTTATTTTTTATTTATTCGCAATTTTATTCTCCTATCACGAAAAAGCGACGGGGCGCTATACGAGCTCGCTTAGGAGTTGCCGACCATCGGTCTACCACACCTAGATGGGGTAATCCCGTTTAGTGCCTTTCCCAACAGCACAACAAGCGAACTTGCCGCTTGTTTCGCGCTATCCATTATGCTGAACGTCAACCAAAAAAGCTGTGAATACCAATTTTCAAGTCACTGGTTTGACCGGACCCGGAATTGAATCCCGAAGTCCACCAATCTAGAAGCAGATGCTCTATCCACTCGGCCATCCGATCGGGAAATTAAATTCAATCCTACCCTATTTCGGTGTCAGCAACCATAATCTGACATCGAATACAAAAGTCCATTGAAAAAAGATTTGCTAGTTTGAAAACGTGTGCTTTTGAAATAGCGCAGGAATTGGACATTGGTCCGGTCTTCCTCAATCAAAAAGTAAAAAAAAAAGAGAATAAAAATAGAAAAAGAGAATGTTTAGTTACGATGCAAATCTATATAGTACAGCTTCTGAGGAAGAGATTCCTTTGAATTGTACAGTTGACAAGACAAACTTTTTAAAACAACTGGTGGACCAGGCTATTATGTCGATACTAGAAAGTTTTAAGCTGACATGTGATGTCGCTTCTGTCTTTGCATTGCTGTTTACACCCAGCAGCTTCGTGCATGAACAGCCATTGTCAGCAATATGATCTAGCAGTACCGCACGCAGGTTCAGATTCTTTGCGACGGGTTCGATTCACGGCTGGAGTCTATTGCATTTGATATTTATATCAGATGGTTGCTGATTAGAACGACACAAGCTCGTTTGGCAGTCTCCCTTCAATACCGTTGAACTTTTAATTCAATAGTAATACCTGTAAGTGCTCGCTTGCCTTGCTTCTCGAGTTTACAAAATGCGTTGTTACTGTTACCAGTGCTGAACAAAGCTTCAGAAAACTGAAATTTATTAAAACGTTTATTACATCTAATATGGCAAACAGCAGACTATCTTTTTTCTTTCCATTTGTTGGCATTTTTATCCACCTATCACAGAAAGCAATGGGGCGCTACACGAGCTCCCTTAGGAGTTGCCGGCCATCTGTCTACCTACCGCACTTAGATGGGGAATCTCGTTAAGTGTTTTTCCCAACGGCACAAGCAAACTTGACGGCTTTCTTAACACTATCCCTTTAATGCTGAATGTCTGGTTGGAAAGCTGTGAATACCAATTTTTAAGTCATTGGTTTGACTCGACTAGTGATCAAACCCTCAGTCTATTCACTCCTTCAGGCTCAGAAGCACACGCTCTATCCACTCGGCCATCCGATTGGTTCTTCGCTGGCCATGTTGTCAATCGAAAGTTAATGCGCCCGATCTCCAGATTATGATGCTGTCAAAAGAACATCTGTGTACGAAAAAGTGCGCTCTAGCTAGACCGGAGGTTTTCAACCTATTGGCCATGGCCCAACAGTGGGCCTCAGAGCTTGACTAGAGAGCGACATCAGCATTCCCTAATCATGCCATCACGTTGACTTTGTACCTTTTAGCAAAAGTTATTGGGCCACCATCATATTTTATCATTTTTAGTGGGCCATGAGCAGAAAAAGGTAGAAAAACCCTGAGCTAAACGATTTTAATGGAAAATGAATTGGGTGTAACAAACTTGTCTTAAAATTACACCTTTTATTTTTACACAGTGATAACGCGTTACATGTTTTAATTTTACCACAGTATTCGCATTGTGGTGAGAAACTGAGTTGTTACCCCTGGAAAAACCTAAAACAATTCATATCGAAAGCTAAGTATTGGGGACTTGAAAGGGTTTTTGGGGGGGGCCCAAAGTTGAGCTGCTACGGCACTGCCACTCGGTCGGTGACAATTTAGTGATTCGTGTCGTGCGTTATTGCTTTAATACTTTCAGGTCTGCAAATTAGATATTTTTTCGATTCTTAAAAGCCTTTTCCAAAAAACACTCATACCTACTACATCTGAAAGACTGAGGAAGCGCTATAAATGAGCTTGCTTAAAAAGTACCGCCCCGCCTGCCCTTCACCGTTCAGAGGTGAAAAATTCTACTGAAGAAAACGAAGTCTCTGACCAGACTTAAAATCGAACCCATGATCCAGAGGATTTTGGAGTAGGCAAGAATCGAGAAAATATTTGTTTAGCAGTAACCGTTTTGCGTGACTAAAATATCAAAGTAACAATGTGATATTAAAATGCATACCAACGGCGGGGTATTAGTTAGTTAGTTAGTTGCATATTTATCCTCCTATCACGAGAAAGCGATCAATGCGCTATACGAGCTCGCTTAGGAGTTGCCAGCCATCTGTCTACCACACCAAGATGGGGGAATCCCGCTAAGTACCTTTCCCAACGGCACAGCAAGTAAGCTTGCCGACTTGTTCTCCACACTGTCCCTTTAATGCTGAGCGTCAAGCAGGGAAGCTGTGAATACCAATTTTAAAGTCGTAGGTTTGACCCGACTCGCTGAGCGTCAAGCAGGGAAGCTTTGAATACCAATTTTAAAGTCGTTGGTTTGACCCGACTCGGAATCAAACCCGAGTCTACAGCTCAAGAGACAGACGCTCTATATTAGTCGGCAGCGTGGCCGAATGGTTCGGAACGTCGTTTTTATGATGGCCATGATCGCAAGGTTGATGGTTCAACTCCCACCCAAGCCTCGTTGTTGCGTCCTTGAATACGATATGCTTCACGACGATTATCTTTGCTCGGTGGAATCTAAGCACCAAATTGAAGAAGTTAGAAGCAAAATTCTAGTGGAAAACTTGGAAACAAGGGCAACTCCTAAGCGAGTCTGGAGTCGTCCTATGCATAGCGCCTCCGTCGCTTTCTCGTGACAGTAGAATAAAAGTGAAGAAATCAATGAAATCAATACATAATGGCTAAAGACATCGGCGAGTGCGAGAACTTTTCGTTCGATCCCCAAGCCCGTCTAATCAAACATTGTTGCCATCGCTGCGAAAATCTGTGTTTCCCAGACGCTACGTCGTGGAGACTGGGGCGGGATCGCAACTTCTTTCTCGCTCGCTAATTTAACTAGCTAGTTAAGCTTTCATCTACCGAGGAGTTTGCGAACTAGCATGTTGACCACAGAAATGATCAACACCACAGAACAGAAATCACACCACACCACAGTAATCATCAACACCACAGAAACTGCGAGATAAGTTACTTAAGAATTATAATTGACAGTAAACTTAAATTTCAATCTCATATTTCGTTACTTGAAAAATAATTGGCTCGTTCTGTTGGAATTCTAACTAAACTAAGTCATTTCCTTCCTCAAGAAGCATTACTAAACTTATATTATTCCCTCATATATTCACAATTGCTATATGCATTGCCAGTTTGGTGTGCAACATACAAAACATATTTAATCAAAGTAAAAAGATTACAGAATAAAGTAATTTGAGCTGTCACTAAAACAAAGTACATTGAAAGTATCACACCTCAATACAAGAAATTGCAAATTTTAAAGCTAGATGATTTATTTATCTTTGAAATTGCCAAATTAATGTACCTTTTTATTCATAACAAAATGCCTGATAGATTTAAACACTACTTTACGTATTCTACTGATGTGTTTTCCTATTCTACATGTAACTCCAAGACAAACCAGTCGTTACACTTGACTCACTATTCAACTAATAGAACACTACGTTTGTTTAAATACTTGGGTGTTGAGATATGGAATTCTATTCCTCAAAACATCAAACAACATTCTACGTATCGAAATTTCAAAAATTCGTACAAATATTACCTTATTAGGAATTACGAATAACGTGTTTGGTATGTTATTTCCATAGGTGGACAGTACCGCGGTACTTTTTTAGTACCGGTACCGTTGGTACTTTGGAAAAAAGTACCGGTACCGCAGTGCCGGTACTTTTATTTCTCAATTTTTAGGCGGTACTCGGTACTTTTGCAAAATCTTTTATAATAAAAGAAGAAGTTTGCGCAGCTACTCCTTCCGCAGCAATCCTTTGGAAGATTTGTTTTCAAAATACAATACTGCCATACCGTCAAGCGAGGCAACAGAAAGATCCTTTTCCACAGGAAAAGATATTTTGAAGCCAAAAAGGAGAGGTCTTTTAGAGTTAGACGACCTTTCCCAAATGGTCTTGTTTTTGAAAGACAATTCAGAGTAAAAGCATTTCAATAGTTTCGTTTCGTCGGTTCTTCTTGCGTCACCGTTTGTTGATAAGGATGTTACTACAAGAGAAAGTCTCAAGAACTGGGTTGATTTTTAAACAGCCTGCATACAACGTGGCTTAATTAATGTTAAGCAGAGTTGCGCAATGGGCAGCAGCCGTAATGAAATAGGCTACATGCGCCCTCTGAAATATTTTTCTTCGTGTTATATACAATTCCGCAGAATGTTTAATTTAAACTCTGTATCACTTTGTATTACTTTATCTCAGCAGGCTTGGGGTTGGATTGGTTGAGTTTTGCGTATTTATATGCAAGTTAAACCTAAACTTAATTATGAGAACAAGGACGACAGAAAATTTAAAGTAGTTTTAGGACGTCTTTTTTGGAGATTTTAAAATTCATTTTTTCGGATTTGACTCGTAATTTCGCAAATGTGCTTTTTCTGGACATTTGATTTTCTTTGATGTGATTTCTTCTTCACTTTTATCCTCCTATCACGAGAAAGCGACGGAGGCGCCATGCGTAGGACGAATCTAGACTCGCTTAGGAGTTGCCTGTATTTCCGAGTTTTCCGCTTAAATTTTGCTTCTGACTTCTTCACTTTGCTGCTTGTTGTAGATTCCACCAAGCAGAGATAATTGTGGAGAAGCATCTTGTCCAAGAACGCACCAACCAGGCTTGGGTGGTAGTTGAACCGTCAACCTTGTGAACATGGCCGTCGTAAAAACGACCCTCCGAACCACTCGTCCTCGCTGCTGACAGACATTCCACCGACTTACAACTCTCTGCAATAATGTTTCTTGAGTGAATTTCCTTAAAAAGATGCGAAAATATAAAACAATTGTATACTTTTTCTTGTGAATCCAATGGAATTCGATCGATACAGACCTTTTTATTAGCGAGCGGAAATCAATTTCGTTTTTTTGAAGACCCACTCTAAACATTACTGGCCTGAGGCCTACCTTAATAGCAGTGGCCTCACTATATTTTGTACTACATTTACTCGAATCAACTCGACGAATATTTGTATAATGTTTCAAACTAATCCTTGCTGATTATGACAGTATATTGCAGCAGCTCTTCCCATATTACTTTGTAGCTTATTCGCCATCTGTCAGTTCCGGTATGGGATTTATTCCTAACTCCTAATGCGCATATGCATTGTTGCTCCAACCAACTTAATCGCTTGCATATCTTAATTCATAAGATACTAAACTCACAAAGCAAAACGTGTCTTTGCACTTACGCAACCCCATCTGAGAAAATGTCTACGCACAGCGTACACCCCTCCTAAAACTTGCTTCCTGCTAAGGGGGTGATGAAAGTTTTGAACTTCCAAGAGGAAGCGGTAGAACAAAAATGTTTGAGAATCACTGCTCGACACCCAGGGTCTCCAGTCTCGCGATCATAAGTTTTCATATTGTCCTCGTCCGTGGTCGCACAAAGTATTGTCTATTATTATGATCTCATGAATCTAACTTACAGCTTTGAGTGCTTTCTGATAATCACCGACACGAAAATTAGGCGCAATGAAAAAGTTAGTACGATTTATCCTACGTGATGATTCGTAGTGCAACTAATTTTAAAAAATAGCGAAGCATACCTTAAAATATTATTGGCCTTCGACTCTTCGAGCACTTTTAAATTATCAAATCGGGTGCTTCTAAAAAAAAAATTGGGTACCCCTTCTCTACACAATCCGATGTTAAAAATTCTGTTTCTATTTTAGTGACCTCACTAAAAGGTTTGACGTCATTATGATTTATGACGAACGCCTTCCATTGAAAACTCCAGCGTAGACCACTTCTGGTTATGGGGTCCCCATTCATTCAAAATTCTTAAACAATCTTTTTGTCGCACTCTGCGCAAAAAGTAGTCTCCAATAAAAAAAGTTTTCGCTTTATGCGTGGCGGCCCATTTTTATGGGCGAGGGAAATGGTTGCATTTTAGATTCTGGTTACGCTAACCACTGGCACTAACTATAGCTTGTTTTGTATCGTTTTTTGATGGTTGATGCATAGTTTACAATTCGTGAATTGTGCCGTACCAAGTACTACCGGTAACACTACTGTATTGAGTAATGTAGTATTTATCTAGCTAATAGCTATAGGCGTAATTATTATGAAACTGTTCAGTTTTACTTAAAAAGCAACAAAAAATGGGGCAGTACTTTCCTTCTGAAACTTTTTTTGAAAAGTACCAACAAAAGTACCGCGGTACTGCCGGCGGTACTTTTGATTTAAAAGTACCGAGTACCGGTACCGCCCATACTTTTAACAAAGTACCGAGTACCGGTACTGCCGGTACTTTAAAAAAGTACCGTGCCCACCTCTGGTTATTGCTATTACTTCAATTGACACTACAATATTGTGATTATACAGCTAACTTTTAATCGAAAAAATATTCCATTCCTGGCATAACTAAGGCTTTTAATATTTATGTGGGCTATTCAATAATTGCAATAATAGGGCTGCAGCTTGACTTGAAGACCTACGGTCCCTTCGCAGTAGCCTGTTGCTCTTTTTTTTCAAAATTGCGTCAGTTATTTGTATGGTTATTGATGTTACGTATGAGCAACGAATAAAATTCTGTTCTGTTGAGCAATCGCAATTCGCAAGTAGTCCTCGCAATCTCCTCGCATATGTCTGACGAACGCGCCGCAAAATACGTCAGCTGTGCATAAACGTAAGCAGAAAAGGCAGAAAATACAGCAGTTTCTTTATTATAATTTCACTGAATAAGTTTGTTTTTGATAATTAGTCAGCATGATGGAGAGTAGAAAAGCCAAACGTTTTTCGAAATGGACTGTTGTACAAATTGATGCTTTACTTACGGCCGTTGAAGCGCCGTAAGAACATTTATAGAATGAAAACCTTTTCGATTGACAAAAAGATGTTCGTCTTCAGATGGGGCAATAATAGGTATATGCGTACCATCTATCGCCCCTATCACTCCAGGAAAACGACCAAGTGAATAAAATTGCCCTTTTGTTAGCTGCGCTGATGAATGGTTTGGCATAGGCTATATATCAAATCTTTTGTTTTTCCTGAGCAAGCAGTGAACAAATCTTGACAAAACCTCACTGACCGTTGACTGAGCAACATTGAGGTTGTCTTTGGTTGAACTCTGAAAGCTGCCTGAAGCAAGCAGTTTCAGTGATATCAAAACTTTTTCCACCAACGTCAATGCCCTCGGACTTCCAATTGATGGCTGCAAATCTTCTTTCAGTAATATATCACACAGTTCCAATATTGCCGCTCGTGACAGCCGGTATTCGTATGTTAGTTCAGCTTCTGACTTTTCCAAAGGATTCTGTCTAATCTTCTGTCTTTCACTGTGACTTCTGAGAGCTAAATAAGCTGCCATTGCTGATGCAACAAATGTTTTTGTATTTTGTTGCATATTCTTCCTCCTATCACAAGAAAGCGATCAATGCGCTATACGAGCTCGCTTAGGAGTTGCCGTCCGTCTGTCTACCACATCAAGATGGGGGAATCCCGCTAAGTGCCTTTCCCGACGGCACAACAAGTAAACTTGCCGGCTTGTTCTCCACACTGTCCCTTCAATCCTGAGCGTCAAGCAGGGAAGCTGTGAATACCAATTTTAAAGTCGTTGGTTTGACCCGACTCGGAATCAAACCCAAGTCTACAGCTCCCGAGGCGGACGCTCTATACCACTCGGCCATCTGAGCTGTTAATACCACTCGGCCATCTAAGCTGATTCTGAACAATAACACGCTTTACGAGTACCTCCCCAGGGGCGGAATCGCAACCTTCCTCGTTACGTTGAACGAGCTCGGCTGTGACGTTTCTCGCTCGCAATATTGACGTCAACCTCCTACAGCGATCACATCTTTCCTCCTCGCTCGTTTAAACAGACTTTTCTACCTCGTTAGCTAAAGAGGAACTTGAGGTACTCGTAAAGCGTGTTATTGTTCAGAAAACATTTGTTGTATCAGCAATGGCAGCTTATTTAGCTCTCAGAAGTCACAGTGAAAGACAGAAGATTAGACAGAATCCTTTGGAAAAGTCAGAAGCTGAACTAACATACGAATACCGGCTGTCACGAGCGGCAATATTGGAACTGTGTGATATATTACTGAAAGAAGATTTGCAGCCATCAATTGGAAGTCCGAGGGCATTGACGTTGGTGGAAAAAGTTTTGATATCACTGAAACTGCTTGCTTCAGGCAGCTTTCAGAGTTCAACCAAAGACAACCTCAATGTTGCTCAGTCAACGGTCAGTGAGGTTTTGTCAAGATTTGTTCACTGCTTGCTCAGGAAAAACAAAAGATTTGATTATATAGCCTATGCCAAACCATTCATCAGCGCAGCTAACAAAAGGGCAATTTTATTCACTTGGTCGTTTTCCTGGAGTGATAGGTGTTAACCTCAGAATCTGCCGCGGTTTGGTCAGCACGCTTCCGGGTAACAGAATTTTGGTATATTGAAAATTGAACAACGCGACGACGACTCCGAATATCACAGCGAAAACAAGACGAAGACGCCGACGGTTTCTGCGTAATTAACACAAACGATAACTTAGAGCAAAAATTCAAAGTTACCTCACACGATCCGCAGAAACTAAATCAGAAACTAACTAGACCTACACTGACACACAAAACACTATAGGCCTACACCTAACGATAAACATGCAAGGCTAACAGGTCATTTTAACACGTCACTATCGAACCGGTAAAGGAAATGCTGAGTTAAGCACACAAGGTAGGCTACAGACTACAGAGCCAACTCACCAAAATTTCTTTGACCAAACGCTCAATCTCGGTGACGGATAACGGCACACAAAACCGTTCGACTATTCTCAGATCAGCCCGTAACACTCCAGCTCAGCGCTAGTCTACGGCACTACTGTAGAGTCTACTAACTTGACAGAAACTATTAAAAAGGCTTAACCAGTCGTACCTTATTCAAATAGAATCCGAGTTACTAAACTATGCCTGTCAGCACTGACTTAACCTAACCTCTATTTCTCCCGTTTTACCTAACCTAACTGTAGCTGTACAGTCCTCAATACACTCACACACGTATGGTGCGACCAGGCAAGACAACATCCAAACGCACACCACATTATGACATCACAACAGAGAAATAGAACGTTGCGACACACACACATCAGGCACGCTATGTACAAACATGTCGGGGAAATCAACATCCTCCCCCCCAAAATGCAACAGAAGTTTCATTTTCCAAAACAACCAAGATTTCCTCGACTTCAGCTCTCAAAACTTCAAAATCCATTTGGTTTGTCGTCTTCATCTGCCGGATTATCTTCATGATTGCCTTCTTTCTCGCGTGCTTTAACGATAACGCATAGTTTGGTTATAGGTCTTTTCAAAATCCCGGATGTAGTTTTGACATCTACAATCCTCACGACCTCTTCGGAATGTGGGTACAACTTCACCACTCGCCCAAGAGGCCATTGTCCTCGCGGCGTAAAGGAGTCCACTAATAAGACAATGTCCCCCAAGCCAAGATTGACTCGTCGCTCGTTCCACTTTCTTCTAGGGAACATGGTCTTTGGGTACTCTTCCACCCACCTTCTCCAAAACTCGTCCGCGACGTACTGAACGACGCGATACCTCTCACGGGCGAACACATCACTTAACGCAGTTAACGTTGGAGGGAGCCCAACTGATGGATCCACCTTGAGCAAATGATTGGGAGTAAGAGGTAAGGGGTCTTCCGGATCACCAGAACAATTCGTCAACGGTCTTGAATTAATAATAGACTCCACTTCAAGGAGGAGAGTATGAAGGCCATCATCATCAAGTCTTTTTCCAGAAAGCAGGCTAACAAATATCTGCCTTACAAGCCTTATCATCCTCTCCCAGGCACCACCCATATGGCTGGCCCCAGGAGGGTTAAAAGTCCACTGTATCCCTTCTTGGCGGAGATGCTGATAGATTTGTCTTTGATTCCACGACTGAATGGACTGACGCAAAACTTTCTCGGCCCCAATAAAATTCGATCCATTGTCAGAGTACACGTGGTGAACTGGACCACGACGCGCGACAAAACGCCGCAAAGCATTGATAAAGGCAGAGGTTGTTAAATCTGGCGCCACCTCCAAGTGGACGGCACGAGTCGTCATGCATGTGAAGATACATCCGTATCTCTTCACGTCACTCCTCCGTTGTTTGACGACGAACGGGCCAAAGTAATCTACTCCTGTGTGAGCAAACGGAGACTCAAACATTTTGAGTCTAGCTGGCGGCAAATCAGCCATTATCTGGGTCTCTGGCCTTGCCGTTCTTCTCTTGCAACTCAGGCACTGCTTTATCACCTTCGCTACTGCAGCCTTCGGACTGGGAATCCAGTAGCGTTTCATCAGATTATTAAGCGTGGCATTGACACCTTGGTGGCCAGACTCTTGAACATGACAATGTTGAATAATCAGATCGGTTACATGATTCTTAGAGGGTAGGATTGCAGGATGCTTAACGGTAAGAGGCAAATTGGCTTTCGCAAGCCGACCACCAACTCTTAGAATACCATCCAGTACTATTGGATTGAGCTGATACAAGACATTAGATTTCAATGGAACACGCCTCCCAGAAAACCATTCGGGAAAGCTACAATGTTGGACATACTTTACCAGCTCCTTCTCTGCACACTGCAATTCCTCTACAGTGATAGGACCACAGTTGAGCTTCTCCAAACCCACTCCTTTTATTCGACTTAACAAAAATGACTTAAATCGTAGTAAACCGGCTGCCGCAACCCTTAGACGATACCAGGAAGACCAGTAATTAACAAAGTATTCCATTGGTGTTGGCTTGAACTTCTCCACGGTAACCATCATCGATAAAGTAGGCGCATTATTTCGAGGCACGTCAAACGCTCTGCATGAATTTTCATCGGACTTTCTCATCAACGGTAGTTGAGGCCACTCTTCATGGGATTTTCTCAAGAACTCCGGACCATTCAACCAAACTGGGCTAGAAACGAGAGCTGTCGCGGAACATCCGCGAGAAGCCAGGTCTGCCGGATTCAAGGAAGACGGCACGTGGTGCCAATCATATACACAAGTCAGGCGCTCAATCTGAGACAATCGATTTCGAGAAAACACAGGAAACTTCTTAGTTTCTGCTCGTAAGCTGTGCAGGACTATTGTAGAATCAGTCCAATAAACGCAGGGACATTTCTCAAGCTCGAGTTCGCTTTGTACAACCTTCGCGAGTTTCACTGCATCGAGAGCCGCTTCCAGTTCCAATCTCGGAACAGTTTGGTTCTCTGAACCAGCGAGTAGGGATTTAGCCATTAACAAAGAACATCGAATCTGCTGATCAGAATCGATGTATCGCAAGTAGCATACACTGCCACGTGCAACGGTAGACGCATCTGCAAAAGCATGTAGTTGCAGATCAGTGGCACCCTTTGGACCTTTGCACCATCTTTCAATCTTTAAATCGTTCAAAGCAATCAGGCTATCTTTCCATTTCTTCCATTTTGCAGCATCGGAGTCTGGGACCTTATCATCCCACCCAACTTTCATTTGACACAAGCTCCTAAATAGTAGTCGAGCTTCCAATACGACGGGGGAAACCAAACCAAGGGGGTCAAACAGGGCATTAGTAATCCCAAGCAATCCTCTTCGTGTAAAGGGCTTTTCCGGAATTCTTACATTGAACTCAAAGTGGTCAGTCTGCACATTCCACCTCATTCCGAGTACCCGCTCCGTGGAAGCATCGCCAATATCAACCTTGGCAACCACCTTGGCTCTTTCATCTGGCTCCACACTTTCAATGACTTCTTGACTGTTTGAAATCCATTTCGTCAGATGGAATCCACCTTTACCCAGCATTTCTCTAAGGTTCTTAATCAGCTGGATGCCCTCCTCATCATTGCTTGCTGTCGTTAGGCAATCATCCACGTAGAACCCCTTCCTAATCACATCCGACACGTTGGTGGGAAAATACTTGCCAAAACGTCTGGCAATTTCCAGCAATGCAAACGCAGCACAGCTTGGGGACGATTTTGCCCCGAATAAATGAACTTTCATTCGGTGAGGTACAGCTTCCTTAGCGAGGTCCCCACCAGGCCACCATAAGAATCTTAGAGAGTCACGATCTTCTGGTGCACAGCGAACCTGGTAGAACATGCTCTCTATGTCCGCGGCCATCGCAACCTTGTCCTTGCGAAAGCTCAGCAGCACTCCGACCAAACGATTGACCAAGTCGGGTCCTTTCATCAGCTCCTCATTCAAGCTTACCCCATGGCTTTTGGCGGCGCAGTCGTAAACAATCCGAACTTTACCTGGCTTGTTCGGATTAACCACGGGGTGATGGGGAACATACCATATGCGTTTTCGTGCATCCCATTCATTCATAGGCACCTCTTCGGCATAGTCGCGACTCAACACGGTTTCCATTTGCTTGCGGTACATTTCTTTCATGTTGTCGTCACGGAGTAATCTGCGCTTTACTCCTTCTAATCTCTTTCTCGCCATATTCAAGCTTTCAGGTAGTCGAACCGAAGTATTCTTCCACAGTAACGGCAGCTCGAAATGACCCTCGTCAAAGGATATGGACCTTTCCATACGATCATAAGCGACCACGTCTTCTGCGGAATATTTCATGCCGAATTCTCGAGCCTCCTGATTACTCTTAAGCCATGACATCAAGCTATCAACATCCCAGCTGTTAATGCAAGGTGAAGGATTAATTGTTTCACCCTCATCGGTTACTAGAACGCCATTCAGTTCTTCCAAACAAGCAGGGGTGTGTCCTTGGTTGAGCAGAAAATTATGGCATCTTGCTGGGACTGCACTAGCCAAAGAACTTGTCGATCCCTTCAATACCCATCCCAAGGGCGTCTTAATCGCATGAGGGCCAGCTGATCCAGGATCATCAGCAACCCGAGTTTCCAAAGGAAAATGTGCCAGATAATTGTCATTTCCTATAAGCAGCGTAACTGAAGCACCTTTAATTTCAGGCAAAGTAACATCTCGAAGGTGCTCAAATTCATCAAGATTAGGGATCACATTCCTGCAGAGAGGATCTACCGGTATATGGTCAATCATAACCACGTTGCTTATTTTAATCCCACCGTTTGAATCCACTGGCTTCACATCCACAGAGAAACACACCGACTTCAGAGGCTCCGGACGTTTGGTGGTAAGAGTTTCCATGAAGGTTTCTACCACGGAACCTTCGTCTTTTATTCCCAGCTGATTAATCAAGACTTGCTCGCAAAAGGACATCGATGATCCAGGATCTAACAGCGCATATGTGAGCACTTCTTCATCACCGTTGCTCACTCTTACAGGAAGTATATCTAGAGATGCTCCACCTTTCAGTCCTCTAAGCGAGTCCCCATTTAACAGAACTGCATTGCGGACTGGCACCATACTATTGCTATTGCCTGCTCCAATCTGCTCTGAATGCAGCAGTGTATGATGGCTGTTACTCTTGCAGGACTCCACATCACACGCCCTTCTGCTGCGGCAGTCTTTTATACTATGGCCCTGACGCAGACATCGATAGCACAGTTTCTTTTCGCGAACTACAGACCTCCTTTCTTGGTAAGACTTCGCTGCAAACTCGTTGCATTGACTCAGTTTGTGTCGTTCACCACAACAATAACAATTCATTGGAGCATTTTGGAGACTTTGTTTGCCTTCATTCGAGCCTTTGTCTTTTGCTTGATTGGAGGCTTGATCCGACGTTTTAACCGGAGTCGTAGTAGTGAAGGTGTGGGCCTTCCTTTGCTTAAACACGTGCCCATCACTCTTGCTCGATCGAAGAGGGAATATCGCTTTATAATACGTTGAATTCGCTTCTGCGGACTCACTGATCACAAACTCTGCTAAGTCCGCAAACCCAGCTAAGGAGCCGGTCTTGTTTTGTATCTTCAAAGCCTTTGATACCCACTTACGACGCAATTCTACAGGCAATTTTTCCACTAACGTCGAAATAAACCCAACAGTATTCATCGTTGTTGATCCAGAGAGTTCATCCAAGGAAGCAAGGCATCTCTTCATCAAAATTGCCATGCTTTCCAAGTGCTCAGCATCATACTGTCCAACTTTGGGTAAATCTAACAAACGCTGCTCACAATGGCGACCAACAACGTGTGGCTGCCCATAGCGATCGTATAACTCACGCCATACCTTCTGATAACATTGGCGCTTATCTGGTCCCCCAGCATAGTGTTTAACCCTCTCGTACACACTTTTACTACAATGCTGTAGTAAGTAAACCAGTTTCAAATCATCGCTGCTTATTCTATCGGCGATATGGACTTTAAATCTACTGACAAAGGCCCAATAGTCGAGTGGGTCCCCATCAAATTGTTCAATCGCAGGTTTGGGCAAAAAACGTTCACTCGCTTCAGTACGGGTAACTTCCCGAGCGAGTTGCGCTGTCTCCGTGGTTCCATCATATGGAGGACTAGCAAAACGCGGTAGATTACGACTAGCAGTTTCCGCGCGAAGATATCTTTGCTCTTGAGGAACATCAAGCATAGGCTGCGTCCTCCTGCTTGACCTCAACTCACCAACTCGTTCACCTGATGAGCCTGGCATGGGGTGGCCACGTTCAAACCTAGGTATATCAATCCTGACTGGCTCGGCTCCCGGCAAAGTAGATATTTGCGGAACTTTGCGTGGATATATGGAACATCCATAATCTAAAGGCATGTTCGAGGCACCAGAAACAGATTCAGCTTCCCAAGCCTCGAGTTCTGCATGCGCCATTTCTAAATCCCGTTGCTTATCCCGCTTTCTTTTTTCATGCGCTTGCTGTCTTCGTCTCTCTTCTTCTTCCTTCCGACGGATTTCTTCTTCCTTCTGACGGATTTCTTCTTTCTTCTGACGGATTTCTTCCTTCTGACGGATTTCTTCTTCCTTCCGCTTCTCTTCTTCGTGACATAATGCCAACTGAGCCAAACGCACTTTCACTCGGCTTTCCCTGATGCGGCTAGCGCGAGAGCTGTGGGAAGAAACACTCGACGTACTACCAGAACCAACATTAATACGGGGAACAGGTGCCATATTGGAAGGCCTGTCACAAACGTCAACACCAGCACGCAGCACAGGCGTAATATCAGATCGTTCATTTCTCACATACGCATCAGCCTCAGTGCTGCATCTCACAACATGCACATCTTCAGACCTGAAACCAGTACGTGACCCGGTAACCATACCAGACGGCTTACCACCAACATCAACGTCAGAACCACACCTCACAACATGTGAACCACCACGATCAAACTCAGGCTCACGCAACTCATTCTCGTCAGGCAGATCCACACACGCAAGCCACGCCTCTACCCTGTGCTTAAAATCTTCCTTCCCTTTAATAAAATCAACTTTATGGGACGTGCTGCCAGGCATAGTTTCGTCATCGCCAACAAATATACATAAGCTCATCAAGATATCAAACTCCGAATTAATTTCTCGCAATCTCGCACGGACTTGAGCCACATTTTCGGCATCAGTCATCAGCTGCTCAGTTTCCACATAATTAGCCTTAAGGGCTTTCAATTTAGCTATCACTTGCTCAGTGAGCGAAAACTCATGGCTGGGGCTTGCCATAACTTTTACACAATAATTTCTAAGCCAACACAAACAAAATATAAACGAGCACGAAATCAAAATGAAATAATAATATTTTACTAATTTTGAATGGATCTCTTGTAGATCTGACGACAATAAATTAACAAACTTATTCAGTGAAATCATAATAACTGTATTTTCGTTTCTCAAAACTTGCTGATTAAGACTGCCTTTTCTCCTTGCGTTTATGCACAGCTGACGTATTTTGCGGTGTGTGCGTCAGATATTTGCGAGGAGATTGCGAGGACTATACTTGCGATCGCTCAACGAGCTAGTTCGCAAACTCCTCGGTAGATGAAAGCTTAACTAGCTAGTTAAATTAGCGAGCGAGAAAGAAGTTGCGATCCCGCCCCTGGGGCGGGATTAGAACTTTCAGCTCGCTCGTTAAATTTACTAGCTAGTTAACCAATCGTTTAACGAGGAATTAACGTGCGAGCACGCTAAGCGATTACAACTACATCTCGCAAACTCCTCTTAAACGTCTCACGCAATTTCGAGAGAACGCGTGAACCCTGCGTGAACTCGGGAGAAGATTCTAGCAATAGTCAGCAAGTTTTGCATCGCGGTCAGCAAATTCCTTTGTCATGCATGCGTTCTTGCAATAGCGTTTTACCAAATTTACGCACGCTCCGATTTTGAAATATGGAAAAAGTAAAAATTGTCAAAAAGAGATCGCCAAGATGGACGGATACAGAAATAGAAGCCTTAATTACTGGTATAGAATTAAATTGGAAACACTTGTGAGGGTGGTTTTCGGCAGAAGTAACTATGGCTTCCATGCAACAACCCAACAAGCGTGGAAAATTGTGACAACGAAGGTAAAATATGATGCTTACTTGCGGCATTTTTGGTGGGTTATACGTAGATCACAACGAAAATTTTAGTTGCAGGTAAACTCCGTGAATATTTCTGGAGTAAATCGAGTTGCTATATACCTTTGAGTGGCGAAGAATAAACGAATCGTGACACGACCCCGGATATTTGCACACCACATCCAAAAACACCATGTTTGCGTCGCAAATTGCGTGCATGGCAAAGCAAAAACGTTTAAAAAACTTACGGTATGTTTTTTCTGGATAGTGGCAAACTTCTTACTTGAACGTTTATTGAATGAAAGCCTTTACGATATACAAAAAGGTGTTCATCTTTAGCTGGAGCAATAATAGGTATGTGAGTACCATCTATCGCGCCTATAACCCCCGGAAAACGACCCAGAGAATAAAATTGCTCCTTTGTTTGCAGGGATGTTAAGTTGTCCGACATAAATGTAAATTATTTTTTTCTTACGAAGCAAGCTGTCAAGAAATCTCGACAAAACAACACTAACAGTTGGCTGAGCAACATTTATGTTGTCTTTTCTGGAACTTTGAAAACTGCAGCTGGAAAGAAGTTTTAGTGAAATCAAAACTTGGTCTTCGACTGACAATGCTTTCGCTGTTTTGATGGTTGGCTGCAAATCTTCCCTTAAAAGGTCGCAAATTTCCAATATTGCTGCTCTTGACAAGCGATATTCATAAATTAGCTTTACTTTTGGCATTTGCAAAGGGTTTGCCTTGATTCTTTGTCTTCTACTACTGCTTCTGAGAGCCAAATAAGCTGCCATCACCACCGAGACAAACAATTTTTGAATGAAAACTTGTTTTGCGAGTGCTCTGAGTTACTCTTTAGTTAACGAACCGAAAAATGCTACTTAACGAGCGAGTTGAAAAGTTGTAATTGCTTAGCGAGGGCATTGTTGATTTAGCGAGCGCTTTGCGTCATTGCCGAGCTCGTTCAAAGTAGCGAGGGAAGTTGTAATCCCGCCCCACTCGTAAATCGCTTTTGACAACTACCGCGAGCGGCGAGTATAATAAAGACTTGATTTTTTTTATATATCGGGTATAGCTTATGCCTACAATTTTTGGGAAGTTAAGCTTCCCAGGATCCACTAATGTAGTTCAAAAGTTTGTTTCCTCTGAACGCAATTTTCGTCCAATTTGTCCTTGTACAAAATTTTATCCAATTTTTAATGCACGCAGTCGACGGAATGACTAGACATCTCTCCATACTCTTCTATTAGTGTTCTTTTTTATCCTCTATATTTGAGGGAGCGCTAAACGAGATTGCTAAGGAATTTTCGTCCCGCCGCCCAACACCGTTTAGAAGCGAAAGATTCCAGTAACGACAACAAAAAGTCTCCGATTTGACGAAACTCAAAATCAAACCCAAGCAACGCCAACTCTCGAGTGTTGGAAAAGGCTTTAAGAATCGAAAAAAATATCTAGGCTAATTTGCAGTTTTGCAGACCTGAAAATATCAAAGCAATAACGTACGACACAAATCATTAAATTGTCACCGACCGAGTGCTTAAAGACATCGCAATCGGTGGCAGAGATCTTTGAGTTCGATTTCCATTTGGGTCGGACACAGTTGCCGACGTCTTGCATGCACTGCTGCGACGTTTTTGTGTAGCCCAAGCGCAGAGCCGCGGAAATGGGCCCCGCCACTCGGTAAACAGGCCTACGCTTTCGGCATAACAATCCGATTAAGTGTTAATTGTTGTTAAATACATGCCTTAAATTTTTGGGTATATTTACCCCCCCAAGATTTGCTATGTAGCCCAAAGGTTTATTACGGTAAATGCCATTTTCGTCCGATTTTTTGTCCAACGTAAATTGTCCGATTTTGACTTTGACGGAAATATTTCAACCGTTCGAAATCATACGACTTCGCTTTGATTGTTTTAGCTGGTTGGCATAGAGGTTAGGCTAAAGACATCGCTATCGGCGTTGGAGGTCTGGGTTTGATTTCCGAGCCAGTCGAATAGGGCGCTGCGTCGCAACAATTTGGCGCTTCTATGGAGCTGTGCCGTCCTGGCGCTAAGCCTCGGAGATAAACCCCGTCAGCCGTAACTCGTTACGCACTTTGGCGTATTACCGCACATGTAGCGAAGATTTGATTTTTTTTTCGATTTGCAAAGCTTGTTACGATAGCTTTCTACTTTGTGCAAGCAAACCCTAACCCCCATTCTACCGCTCTTCCATCGATATATACCCGATCATGAAATCCACTTCGTTAGTTCGTTTCGTCATACCAGGGTCGCAACCAGGGGGGGCGCGGGTGGGGCGGAGCTCCTCCTGAAAAAAATTTCGCCCCCCCTACAAAAAATTGGATACTATAATACATGATACCGGCATAGGTAATTTGCCCCCCCCCCCCTAACATATTTTTCGCCCCCATAAGCATTTGCTTGTAGTTGCAGGCCTGCTTCATATGCGCGGTTTTTTGAGTGAGCATCTCGACGGCAATCCTAATTCTCGCTATATATACCATGACAACACTCTCAAGGTTTCCGTACATTTTGACGTTTTGTTTGCGAGCTCTTCATTCCTCCGACTAAAACTGTCCAGTTAACTCACAATGCAACGCTTTCCAAACTTCCACTATTGTAAATTTCGCAATAATTGCTTTGCTTTCTCCTTACGCAATGCCATTGCCGCAACGACAGGCGTTCATAGCGTGTTTGCAAAAAAATGCACAGGTGA
This sequence comes from Trididemnum miniatum, assembly GCA_964006365.1. NCBI lineage: Eukaryota > Metazoa > Chordata > Ascidiacea > Aplousobranchia > Didemnidae > Trididemnum > Trididemnum miniatum. Next base: position 26,106,134 of record OZ023232.1, on the reverse strand, counting down.
GATTTGCAACAGTGTTGCCAGATCTCAATTCACTCAAGTATCTAGATTGCTTACCAAAAGTAGCAAGATTTTTGATTAAACCACATTTAAACATCAGAAGTATCTAGATTAGTACCTAACTACAAAAAGTGCGTTAATACGACAAAAACCAAGCGATATTGTGGAGTTTGACATCAAGTAACCTATATATACAGCATTTAATAATAGCACACATTTAGTTTTTCGAGAAATATTCTGCCTAATGAAGACACAGTTTAGTTGCAGTGACATCGAAACACCTTTAAACACATCATAGCCACACATTCAAGCAAAAAATGAATGAAAATAAACACAGCAGAAAAATATCATGGATCTGCAAGTCAAATCATATCATCAGCTTTCAGCAATTGGCTCTATAATGGTTTTAAATGGACTAAACTTTGAAATCAGCAGTTTCTTGAACTTCCTGGTAAACTTACGGCACTACCAGTGTAGGCTATATATATTAGCATAAGCATCTGTGAATCTTGTGCACAGCACACTATGCCTATCCTTTTCAATACTGTAGGCTTACTCCACTGTAACTTTTCACAAAACAATCCAAAAAATTAACTGCTCATGTGCTCAATCAAAGTTTTTCAACAAAACACCACAAAATTCCAAAAATCTACAAGACGAATGTGTATTGTGTACTGGGTAGACAGTAGAGGCAAAGCCTAAAACACTTAATAGTTTGTAACAGAAGTTCTGAACATTCTAGAATTAGCAAATGCTCTCTTCACTTAATCATCTTTTTATAACATAGCCCTCAAAAAATTATTAAGATTAGCTCAGCTTATAAATACAATAACTGAAGTACCGGCAGGCTACTCGCAGAATTTCAATATATGATTGGATTTTATGCACACCAGAAAAACTAACTTGTGCATTATGTACCGCAGTTAATCAGGTTATTGTGTTGCTCACTCAGTTCAGTGTAAAATTTAGGCCATTAAAAGCTACTGGTACTAAGCTGAACACTCGGAAGAACGGCTCACAAAATTAAAGCGATAATTTCTGGCATTCTTCCGCGAAGGGATAAAACAATAAACAAACTGGATAGTTATAGAAGTATCTAGATTAGTAGCTAGGATCTAGACCAAAAAATTGGTATCTAAGGGGACAAAAAAAAGGATCTAGATCTAGATACCAAGTAGCTAAGTTGGCAACACTGATTTGCAAATGCGCAGATAGAATTGTTAAGTAGTCTCAAAGCAGTCATCCGCAGCAATAAAAAGTTGTAGCTCGGTGTACATTATATAATTTTTACAGTGGACCCACTCAACAAAAAAGCATTGTTACGTATGCCCACAAAAATGCTACTTGCTTTCCGAAAAACATCAGAATTTTAGCTTTCCGAAAATCATCAGATTTTTATCAAAAAACTCTAATCTTCGCTACATGTGCGGTAATACGCTTAAGTGCGTAATGAGTGACGGCTGACGGGTAGAGTTGTGCGGAACAAAAAATTTTGTTCCAAATTCCATTCCAAACCTAAAGCCTATGTTCCTATTCCGATCCGTTCCTAAAGATTAGAAAAAAACAACTCCTAATTCCTAAATGTTCCGGTTTAGTTTTGTCAGGTTGCCAAACTGAATAATCTTGATCATGAATCATGATTTCTGCAGAGACACTGCGGGTCACTATTAGAGATGTGCTTAATCGTTACTTTTGAGTAACGGTTCCAAGTGATTACTTTAGACAAAATATTCGATACTTTTTATCCGTTACTTGTATTCGTTTAGGTAATCACTAGGGCAACCAAAAGCCAAATATTATTACCTGGCTCAGAAAGTCATTAAACTTCTACTAAACATGTTTTAGCTTCAAACCAGGCGTAGTTTAAAGGTTATTAGGTCAAAATGTTGCGTTGGGTCAAAATAGCCTAAGGTCAAAATCTGCTTTTTAAGTCAAGATGCAAAATCTGCGTCGTTTATATTGTTTAATATGCATTGTTTAATAAATAGATGAAACAAATTACGTCGTAATCATTGGTTGCCAGTGTGTAGAAAGCAAACTGGTAGTCTCTTTTTCAACGTAAGCGCATTAAAACAGCAATCGAGTATCAAAGTAGTAAACTGTGTTTATGACGAGTAATCGTTTTCGAATAATTCCAGAATTTCATTGTTATATCGCAGTAGCCGGAGATCGAATTTTGAGGATTAGCTTAATTCTAACAGTGAAGAAAAGCGTGGTTGCCAGATTGGACTATCTTGGGTACAAATTCGCGAAATTTGGACCTTTTTTAACTTGTTTGGACCGAAAGAAAGTTATTTTGTACCTTTGGACTAATTTGATTGAAACACTTTTAGTGCTATTTTGTTCGTTGTTTATGTTGGTTTCGTTGTACTTCGTTCATAAAAAACTATTTAGCATTATATATACTTGCTCAAACATGTTGTTGCTTTTTTTGTGATAAAATTTTTATGTCAAAAACAACGTCAAAATTTTAAAATCTTTAGGTCAAAATCTGGTTGCTCTAGTAATCACGAATCAAAATCTATTCGAATCTAAAAAAAGCAGCAGAATCAAAACAATTAAATAGGCCTACCACGTGACGACGAATATTTTTTCTCTTTTGTTTGCCATGACGCTCACAAGCAGAGAGAAAATATCTGGTACTTGGTAATTATTAAGGATTCGACTCACCAACGATTCCCATTATCAAGCACGTGGCAAACGAATATTTTTTCTCTTTTGTCTGGCTTGACGCTCACAAGCAGAGAGAAAAGTAATCATTAAGGATTCGACTCACTAAGGATTCCCATTATCAAACATTATACTTAGTAATCATGATAGGATTCGAGTCCTATGATGATTACCAAGTATTCGAATTTTATCATGATTGATATTTTCTCTCTGCTCGTGAGCGTCAAAGCGTTTGCATGGCTATTATTTTTGCTTAATAGCCATGCGAAGAGAAAAAATATCAAACTGGCGGCAAACAAATATTCTTTCTCTTTTGTCTGCCACGCAAGCGTGAAGGAATTTGTTGACTTGTCAGTCAGAAGCATTGTGAAATAAAAGTAGGAGGCGTTTTCTCGTTTGGTTTAAGTCAGTTCGCTCGCGCTTCTGAGTTAACATTTTGGGTAAAATATCGATTTGAAACGAAATTTTGACTTCGAAAGTGCTGTAGTTATGCAACACAGTACAAAAACTAAACGTGGCATACTGTTGTACATTGACTCGTCACAAGGCTCATTTTACTAATCATTTATAAATCTCACGTGGCATAGTATCGAGATTAAGGGATGGCATAGTAACTTTATTTTTTATTAAATTTCGTTGGGACGATCAAAAGCGGCATAGTATAGAGAGTGACGTAGAAGCGGAGTGGCATAGTATCGAGATTTGACTGTAGCGCAGACATTTCTATTGCCTTGACCGCAATAAGTCAATGCCGAAATGATGACGTCATAGATTCAACCACGGTATTTATACTTTCGCTGCACCTTTCGCGGTGAAATGAAAAGCAAGAAAAAATGCGACATAAACCGGTTCAAACCCGTATTTTTCACCTGGATTTCATATCAAGTATCTTGTGTTGTAGATGGCAAACGAATACAATTTGGAATCGGTATTTTGACAAAACGAATCTGTTACTATCCGTTACTTCTTGTTAACCAACTTCTTGTTAACCGTTACTTTTTAACGAATGATTACTATTCGCCCATCTCTATTACTGTATCAACTGCAATTTGCTAGCCGGTGTTTCAGAGACGAGACCGGTACCGGAAACCGTTTAAGCAATAAGCAGTGTGGGTCAATCAATCGAAGGTTTATTTGTGCTTTCAGTAAGAAATTGACGATGTAGGCCTACACGAAAAATTATTAGAAGCACCAGGAGATGGTGAATATGGCCATACGGTCTTCGAAGTCAACCACCACCTGTGAGCAGGCATAGTATTGTTGGAATATGAACAGCTTACATGTTGGATTATAAATACAAACAAAGCACCCAGCAGGGTAGGGTCTGGAGGTGGTACTGTAGAGTTTGTTCAAATTCCACTTTCCCGGAGAGTGCGCTTATTCCACTTTTCCGAAGAGTGTGCTTCTATTTGACGGGGTAGGCGCTTAGCAAGCCAAATTCGCCACCACTTTTTTAGACTGTTTTTTATGTTGAACGAAATACAGAATTAACATACAGGCAAGCAAAACAATTGTCAATATGGCAGGATAATGACAGCATAGCAAAATTGATCCAATTAATGATTTTGACCTTGGGAAAACATCAACAAATAAAACCAGTTATGGAGATGGAGTGAAGAATTAACTTGGAGAGGATATGGAGAATTAGATGGAGAGGAGAGGATGAAGTGGAGAGAACAAATGGATGGAGTTTAACAAAAACTAATTACCAGTGATGAAGTCCTCGAGGACGTGCTTGGCCTCGAGGACGTCCTCGAGGACAGGTTTGTGAAGTCCTTGGTCTCGACCTCGATCGTGTTGTCCTTGGCCTTGGCCTCGGCTCTCCTAGGCCTTGGATTTTGCGCTGTCCTTGGCTCGAGGACTCGATATTTTTAAAAATTTAATTTTGCGATTGTTTTCACAAAACGCAAGCTGTATTCAGCAAAAATGGTCCAAATAACGATAAGCATTGGTATTTGGTAAGCTCGCGCGGCGGAGAAATTTTTGCTTAATAGCAATGCAAAGCAGTCTGAAGTAAAGCAGTGATGTTGTAGCGATAGCGCTTCAGTTTTTGTTACGTCACGCTTTTAGCTTCGTATATGTTCTATCCTTTGACAGTACATTCGTAGTATGCTTTGATGTACAGGATATATTTTCCGATTCATTAATTTCTAATCAATCTCTTGTGCTTCGAGAAGCGCGAATAGTCAACTTCGCGTTTTCTCATAAAAACGTGATATAATTGAAAGTGAATAGCTAATGTTTTGGTTTCTCTCGGAAAATTTCAGTGTTTCCGATAACTAGAATAGCGCATTGAGCGAAGACCAGTGGTGCCGATCCTGGGGGGGGGTGGGGGGGATGCATCCCCCAACATTTCGGCTGCATCCCCCCCAACATTTGGCGTCGGCCGTAGTGCTCATTAAAGTGTTATTACATCAGTAGTCTAATGCCGTCGAGTGCTGGTGAAGATTGGAGTTGGCAAGTGGCAGTCTGACATAACTTACGAAACTCGCAAATGTACTTCGAGCAGCATCCACCCCAATGTTCAAAATTGACAAAAAATAGGTAAAATAAGCAAATCATCCCACCCAATGCTCAACATGGATATGCACCACTGGCGAAGACTACAATTTGTGCATGCGGTGTTATCATGCTTCTATTTGAATAAGATTCCAAGGAGATTTATAGTAAATAAAATAAATTTGTTTACAAGAATAATCGTATTTAAACAAACAAATTGGAAAATATCTACGGCTACTCCCGCGAAGCAAACGCTTATTAGTTGGAATTACAAACTGGATTAAAGTTACGGACATACAATCCAACGTATTGATAGGAAGCTCGTAAGATCGTCTATTTGCTGATTATTCCTGTGAGTGCATCTTATACGTACGTTAGCAACACTTATTAACCCCCCCAACATATTCTCAGGGTTCGCACCAAGTGTTCGCTAAAATGTAAAGCAGTCTGAAAAAGAGAATGTCGCGCCGGCGATGTCATTTGAAATTATAGTATATCTTTGTTAGAGGTGCTAATTGCAGCTGTCTAGTTTTTTTTTTGCTTTCCTGTTTCTCGATGCTCTGAATTTTTCGTTTAGAGCACTTGCATGTGGACTGAGCTTGAGGTTTAGCATGGCAGTACGATAAGCTTTTTATGATGGGAAGTTGTTCTGTCCAGGCTTATAGTAATTGTTTTTAGATATATTATAGAACAGATCTACTAGAGTACCGGTACAGTAAAGACTGCAGACTCAAAATGATGAACTTGAACCTATGCCTTCTTTGAAAATTATAACTTTTGTATAAAACGTTTAAGAGTAATAACTATAAGGCCAGTGAAGATTGGAATAGCTTAAAGTACGACCAGTGTAGCAAATAAAAATTGTGGCCTAAGCTTGAATTTGTATGAACATTTTATTGCATATGCAGGTTTGCTTCAAAAACAAAGAGCATTAATACTATTTTTACGAAGCCACGCATGCACAGCTAAGGTTTTTATCGCAGTGAAGTATGTGCATCATGGTAGATGGCCCAGCCGAACATCGAACCCGCGAAACCAGCTCCCAGCCCAATGCGCCGGCCACTCGGTCAGACAAGCTTTGTTTGTAAAACTTGGGTCTCGAACAAATTCACTGATTTATGATCTTGGGCTAGTGGCGTCGTGTCATTTGGGCCCGGGGAGTGAGATGTTTTACTTTTTATAATTTAAAAAATTGAAAATTAAAAAAAATAAAATAACAGCCAGTGCTATTTTGTTTTCATCTTTCAAACTAACCCATACCCTCGCCCCCCCTTTCTTATACTATAAATTCCATTGCTTTGTTTTTTAAATTTTGCTTCAATCAATCGCTTCGACTCAAGAGTAAAGTTAGTTTTTTGATCTGTGGTTAGAATTTAAAAAATATTTTGCATGCGTTGTTAAAGATTATAGCCTAGAACACACCTATACACGTCATCCCATCAAATGTGACAAAACCAATAATGACTGCAGCCTGCTTTTATTTATTTTAACCCAGCTTCTGTTTTAAGATATGGGCTACTAAATCATTTTTGTGTTGTCTGACACTATAGTAGTGACTGCACATCACTGCAGGTACCGGTATGTCCTTTTTCGACGAGAAAGTGTGCTGAAACGAGTGTTTTTTGTGTGAAAACCGTAAAAACCCGTTGACGACTGACTCACCTTGCCTACGGCGGCTGGGGCTTTCCCCAACCCCCCTGTAATGTCCTCCACCTTTGTTAAATTGTGGGGCCACACTGATTGCGCATACTGTCCATAATTAAGGAGCGGCTTCGGGTATCAAAATAAATTTCGATTTATTATCCAAAAATTGGGGTATCACGACATATTTCGGTATCTTTTTCTAATTTCCTTGTTTCGTGATCTTACTCAATGCTATAAATATGGCTTTTATAAAGGTTGTAAATGATCAATATCTCTTTAAGTTGTTACTCGGGCCCCTCCAAACTTTTTGGCAGCACGACGCCTCTGCTCGGGCTCAAAAATATTTTCAAGTCTTGGGTTTTGGTCTCGAATTTTTTTTTTTTTTTTTTTTTTGAAGTCTCGGTCTCGACTCTCGACCATTAAAACTTGACTTCATCATTAGTTGATAACAAAATCAAAAACTTTTAACGTTGCAGCTTTAGATTGCGAGTAAAATAATTAATTTCTGCCCAAATTGAGCTGTTTAGATCATCGGATGCTAACTGTTGTAGCATCATCAGCCTTAGTTGAAAGAGATTTTAGCAAAGGGGAATTTATTATGTGACCCCATCGAGCTTGCATTTCGGGATCTGTGCTTTCGACATTGATTTTTCTTAAATCTAATTAACACGTTGTGGGGTAGTTCTTTGAGTGTGAATGTGATACGTGAGTGCTTTTCACTTTTTGTTTTGCTTCGTTTTGTGATTTTGTTTGTATTATGATTGCTTGCATTTTCGTTGATTTGTTGTTTACTTTTGGTAAATAGGTTTTTAGTTATAATGGTTAATGTATAAGACAGTGGCGGCCTGGTGGGTAGAACTTCCTTAAACTGAATCTCACCAAGGGTTGTAGGTAGGAATGGTAACGTACGATGTTGTACCGAAGAATGCGGCTACACCTATGGGAAAGCGAACTGCTAATTGAGTACTGACGTAAAAAATGCGGTTATAGGTTACCTACTAGCTTGTAAGCACAAAATTCAAAAATTGTAGAACAATTTGGTATGCAGTAAGCTGAACAGTGTCGACCAAAGTAGTAAAGATTTCAACCATCATTAATATTTGTTTCCATGCAGACATTATTTGATTTAATAAAAACCTAAAGTTTTTTTGCTTAACTCTGATAAGTTTGCCTGTAACTGGTTTAGTGCATGCGTTTTCTCTACATTAAACAAGTTATCGTTAAATAACAACATTGAACTTTATGCTCGATTTATCGGGCTTAGTTTTAGTTATGCGGCGAGTTTCCTCTAGGACATCTTATATCAATTTATTGCCTTATACTCTGCGCCTAGTAATACTGGCACTGGATTAGTATCAATTATAATATTTTTGTTATCCTTGTAATTTAATCGAAAACCATTGTCGTTGTAGGTCTGCAATATTAGGCCATAAATTGTTTGCGAACCATTATTTCGTGACCAAATGACCCACATTTTGAGATTTCATACTGAAATCGGAAAAATGCCAGCTGTTCTTGATCCATGTCCTTGGCCTTGGCTTGTGTGTCCTTGGCCTCGAAAAAATTTTAAAGGCCTTGGCCTCGACCTTAAGGTCCTTGGCCTTACTACAACACTGCTAATTACCTTACCCCGAATCGTTTCTTATTCAAATAGAATCACCATTAGATACGAATAAAAACGCATATTAAGCAAATAAGCATTAATTACAATAAACTGCACAAATCTACTGTATTTAACTGCTTAACTACATGCATCTGCGTAATAACGAAACCCCTATCTTGAATCCTTTTATCAACGACATCGTGATAACGAAACTACAAACGACAGGTTTTAAAGCGAGGCTTCGACAAATACAAAAAAGGCAAAACTCTGAAGCTGCAACACGTCATCCGCTAGAGGGTAATAAAGAACAACAAAAAAAAAAAAGAATAATTGTAAAACGTACAGTTCACAGGAACAGAGTAGTTAAGTTATCTAACAGTGATGTATTGTTGCATTAGCAGATTAGTCTGGTAGTACTAATACCGGTACCAGTAACTAGCCATGTGCTAGATTCCCGATATACCGGTAATATTGGTAGGCTATTAGCAATTATCGGTACAAACTTATTGCAAAACATTGAAGTATATTTCAAATGAAATACCCCTACCGGTATCGTTCATTCAGAGGTGGTGAAAGTTCTAGCCAATATTCCAGAAATCTACTGAAGTAAATGCATTGTTACCGTACTTGAACAGTTGAAGTATAAACTGTATACCGGTAAGTACCGGTAGTCAAAACTAAGTCCCGGTAGCCTGGTGAAAGTACAAAGTAGGCTAGTTTTAAATTTAGAATTGCTTGTTGAATAATTGGTAGTGTAATGTCCAAACGGTCAGCAACCAGCATACCAGAAGAGCAGCAGCACTGAGCAGATATGAAGTAAGTCGAAGTGTCTACTAATTTGTGGTGTTTTATTTCAGCATTACTTCATTATTTGTTATGGGTACAGGGGTATTGGTACCAGTATGTCTTTTTCAGTTTTTCAGGAATTAGGTGTGAGATTATTTGATTATGTACCATTTAGACTTATTTTTGAAATACTGGAGTGAATACATACTTGGTGTTAAAATGAAAAAGCAGCATCTAGTCAAAGAAGATGGATCGTTAGTAGAAAAGCACTTTTTTTGGCAACTGCCAAAAAACATCAGCTAATCTGATAAGCAGGTGTGGGACTTGGTATGATAAGTGGTGTGGGACTTGGTATGATAAGCAGTGAAGAGCAGGGTAATAAGTAAAAAATAATTCTGCAATTAGGAGATTGTCTTTCCATTTACAGACATTCATCACATAATCTGACATGATGTGGTTAGTACCAGTACTCCTTACTTTTTTTTGTAAAACCCCAGTAGCAAACTGCAAGTGCTTTAGCATATAGGGCCTATAGCTTATATGCGAGATAAAGTTACTTAATGGTAAATTTTGTTGCAAATACATTTTTTTCTGTTGAAGTGAATCTCATGGCATAAAAAGTGATGAGTTTGCTTAGTTTAATGCGTAGAAGGAAACGGTAGAAAATATAGCATCCAGAAGGTGTGAAAGCTCCTTATCAGCTCTCACAAATGTTTCTTTGATAATTAGCTCCTGATACATGTCATTTATTTATCTAGTTTAGAGTGCTCTTTACCTGTTTACTGTAGAAAGTAATGGCAAAGTTTGAAACTTGAAATTTTTTTTGCATTTTCTGCGTTGGTTTATTTTTTGAAAATTTGTTGCTTTTTACTCATGTATTAGCTACATTAGGCCTATATATAGATCTTAATTTATTTGTGGTGCAGCGCGGGCATCAGCATCACTACCTCCAAAATTTTACAGTGCGGTACGGTTTGCAAACACAGCGCGGTTTGCAAACAGGATTTTTGTCGTTTGCGCCATCTCTGTTTAGCACCATATTCCTGTTAGGGCTGCCAATAAAATCAGAAATAATGAAAATACTCAATTTTAACAAATTACTTTTTTCACTTAGGCCTAGTTACGTTTTTCATAAAATGTTGACAAGGTTACTTGAGGACACATTTTGTGAGATAACAAAGGATTAGAATTCTTGCTTCTTATTAGCTATATATACAATTAGTATATATATAATGCTTTTACTATTATGACACAAAAGATGACAGGCAGCTTCTAGTCTTGGAGCAAAATTTTTGTCCAACAATTATCCCATTATTTTAACTGTCCAACAATTACCCCATGTGACTATATATACCATATATTCCGGCGCATGAGACGACCCTTAAAGTGCAAGAACCCACCCTTAAAAATTGGGGTGATCTCATAAAAATAAAGTTTGTCGTGCACTAATGAAAAACATGTACAATTGCAAAAGCATTATGTAATTCTGTAACACCATTGACGGCATTTACGTGAGGAGTGAGGATGCAAGTAGCCTGCTTATCTATGTATTCTAGACACAATATAAAGCATTGTATAAACCCTGGCCCTGGCTGGGGCAGGCGCGATTCCATGGCCACAGCCTCGGTCGAAATTGTTACCCGGTCTTTCCCCATGTAAAAGTTATGCAATTTTTTTTGGAATAGGCTAATAAAAACAATGAAAGTAACTTTAAAATTTTGTGTTTTACTGGCATTCACTTGGTTGCAGTCAAGCGCATTTGCTTCAAAACCAAATATTTTGTTCATAATTGCTGATGACTTGGGTTACCATGATGTTGGATATCACGGTGCTGACATAAAGACACCAAATATTGATCAAGTAAGTAGACTAGGCCCTGTTCCGACTGTGTTAAATTTTATTCTAGACTGAACTGTGCGTTAATTTACTGCTAACTGGAGAGATAATTTGTTGTATACATACTTTTAGTTTTGCATTCTTTCCTGTTGCAGAGGTTATAAATTTAGTCTAGTGTGTAAATGCACAGAAAATAGCCATTACCATTGTTTCAAAGTATTTTTTAGGTAGTAGGCCTATATGCATTTTCATCTTTAAGATAATAAACTGATGGTACATTTTATCTACGCGTTTTTTAAACATAATTTTTTTCTGTTTATTAAGGGTATTGGTATTAACATTTTTAAAAACGTGTTGCAGCAGTTGTGCTTGGAGAATTTTTATTGCAATTTTACAGAAGAACAAATATTGTATAATATTAGTAGACATATGTGCGTATATGCTGCATTGTTGTTAAGGTTTACCTTTATGTAATTATACCTAACTTGTCTTTTGTTTCAGCTTGCAAGAGATGGAGTGATATTAGAAAATTATTATGTCCAGCCTATATGTACTCCATCCAGAAGTCAGTTAATGACTGGAAGATATCAGGTACCGGTACCATACTACTTGCTGTTCCAATTGTTAAGCAGTGTTATAGTATTCTATATGTGGATTAGTTTCTGCGCTTTCATTTCCCACAATCCTGAGTAGTAATACTAAAAATGAATGCAAAAGAAAAGGTCAGGGTCAAATTGAGTTGTGGTTGCTTTAAGCATTTGTGGTAAAGTCGTCTTCTTTCTGCTGCTTGTGAAGAATCAGCTAAGAGAAATGATGATCATTGTTAACACATTTAACGTGAGTTTGCAACATCTGGTCTTGGGTGAAAGTTATAATTAACCACTGCCAGTAAATTTATAGTAGCGTGTGTAAATACTTCAATAGAAATGAAATTTGGAAGTAGTCATGTTAAAGTACTTGTAATGGATTGATTTGCTCTGTAGGATATTGGTTCAGTAAGTTTTGCAACTAGCTGTTAAATATTAACAAGATCCACCGCTTATGATTTTTGTCACGCTGTAATAGTAACTTATTGACAAATGGAAATCTTTTGTAGAATACTCACACATTTTATTATCATTACCAACTTTTGCAATTTTACAAACTTTTGGTGTATTCATTATCATTATCTTTACAAACTTTCATTATCATTACTTTTTAATTGTCATTACAAACTTTTGCAATTTTTACCTAATGTCTTGGTGTTAACATCAATTAACCAATGATTTCGATTAATTTATTTTTTAGATTCATTTTGGATTGCAGCATAGTGTAATATTTGCTCCCCAAGCGACTTGTGTACCTTTGAATGAAGTTTTTCTTCCTCAAAAACTCAAAGAAATTGGCTATGCTACTCATGCAGTGGGTAAATGGCATTTGGGTTTTTATAGAGAAGAATGCTTGCCAACAAGTCGTGGGTTTGACACTCATTATGGTGAGTATTGTACCTAAGAGTATACTTTGAAAAAGTATGTCCATTGTAATAGTGCACAACTTTTTGGCTTGGGACAAGTTGAGTCCTCTTTCCTAGCCCTGACTCAAACGCTAACCAAACCTTATTTGTAATCCGAAGCTCAAAACACCCAGTTGTCTTAAGCCAAGTTGGCCCCGCCAAAAAGTCCCGTCTCGATTTACAATGTAACATGTGCCAGTAAATTTTGCATATTGTGTGTTCCAAGCCAAAGTGTTTGGTCTCGTGTGATTTATTTTCGATATAATTTGTAACTACTCCTTTTCGCAGGATATTATTGTGGTAATGAAGATTATTATACAAAGGATGTTACTAGAACTTCACCTGGCGGTATCCCCCCCGGAACCTTCGAAGGAGTAGATTTTCATGATAACGATCTGCCACTTTACAACACCAGTGATAGCTATTCGACATTTTTATATCAAAAGCGAGCGACAGAAATAATCAAGGCCCACGATCCAGATAAAGCAAGTAACGCTGGTATTTAGGAACGCGCGAAAGTATCTGATTTTACGGTACGAAACTACTCAGCATGAATGTTCAATGAATTTGCGATGTAATATTGTGTATTTTTATGACGAAATTTACAAATCCAAAGTAAATGTGGCCCGCTGAAAATATAATGCAATCAATATGGCCCGCTGTGCTTTGCCGGTTCTCCTCCCCTGATTTAGACAATGCAGCCATACTGAAGTTTGTGAATGTTGATTGTTGACCAATTGTTTTCTAAAATTTACCCTGATAAGTATCATTGATCTCGCCCAAACATCTCAGTAGTTTGTACTTGTCTGAGATGAAAATGTGACTTTGTTTTTATTGCAGTAGTGACAACTTTTGAACAAAAGAGCTCCAGAAGGCCGAGTGGTAAGGAGTGTCTGCCTTTGGAGCTGTAGACTCGGGTTTGATTCCGAGTCGGGTCAAACCAATGACTTTAAAATTGATATTCACAGCTTCCCTGCTTGACACTCATCATCAGATAGGGACAGTGTTAAGAACAAGCCGGCAAGTTTACTTGTTGTGCCGTTGAGAAGGCACTTAGCGGGATTTCCATCTTGATATGGTAGACAGATGGCCGGCAACTCCTAAGCGAGCTCGTTTTAGCGCATTGATCTCTTTCTCGTGATAGGAAGATGAATATGCCACGAAATACTAAATACAAGCGATATTAAAAACTGGTTTAGATGGTAGTCATCTTTTGAGCCTTACCTCCCAAAGTAGTTACAATTTTTATCGACACCATTGTGTTTTGAATGCGTTTTTCTCGAAACTTTTTTCAAATCTTGTTTTATAAAGGTCTAACGTTCGTGAATATTTTACAGCCTGTTTTTATGTACATGGCGTTTCAATCAGTTCATTTTCCTCTTCAAGCTCCTCAGAGTTACATTGACATGTATTCTCATATTCAAGATAAAAATCGTCGAATTTATTCCGGAATGGTGACTGCTATGGATGATGCCATTGGCGGTATTATTAATGCTTTTAAAGAAAGTGGAATGTGGGAAAACACGTTAACAATTTTCTCAACTGGTAAGTAAGAATATCATTTGCTCAAAACTAATTCGTAATAAAATGCAACTTTAGACAATGGAGGGCAGAGCTTGTTTGGAGGAAATAACTATCCGTTGCGAGGACGAAAAGCGTCACTGTGGGAAGGCGGAGTGAGAGGAGTTGGCCTTATCCACGGAGCTGGAATAGAAGATCCGTCAAGAGTAAGCCGAGGTGAATTTTTGGCTATGTAAAATTGTAATCAAAGGTTAAGCATTACCAAACCTTTTAGAGTTGATGCACGTTTCCGATTGGTTTCCCACGCTAATGAGCGCAGCTGGAGGCAACACTAATGGTTCGAAACCACTGGATGGTCACAACGTTTGGGAAGCTATTTCTCGCAGCGATTCCACCTCTCCACGCACGGAAATACTACACAACATTGATCCCATGTTTAAACGACCTTATACTCCTACTCCTCCGCTTATTCCGTTTCCAAACTCTCACGGAGTGGATACGTTATTAGGTCACACTGCGTTGAGAATGAATAATTGGAAGCTACACACTGGCGATCCTGGTAAGCATAAACTTTGGTTTAACTGTTTGATGTAATGTTTAGTTCACTGTAACAATATTCTAGCCCTTCGAGTAAAAACTGCTCAAAAGCAGTACTGAGAATGAATTATTATTATCGTTAGAAATGATATATCGTAAATATTTCGCGACGACATAGAAAGCAAGTCTATTTTTAAATCTCGAAATCTTGAGGAAGATTCATTTGTTTTATCAGTGATCATCAGTATTGCTCTAGTCATTTTTTTATGTGGAGAAATAGTAATGTTGATATGCAGCTTAAAAAGCGATTTTCGAATGAGAGAAATAAATTTGTTTATCGATGGCACGGACTGAACTGTCACTGCTGTTGAAGTTCTTTCATGGTACTGGAGTACTACGGTAGCCTATCACCCCATAAAAAGTATACAACTCCATTAGCCTTTGAAGCCAGTGCTTCCCAAACTTTTTGATATCACTGCCCACTTTTCGCCGATACTTTGTTTTTAAGAAAAAATTTGTCTCACAACAATCATTTTAAATTTTATTCCAGAAAGAAAGTAGCTACACAACGAAAGAGTAATAGATCATTTGATACAGTAACTTATCACGATGATACAACTAGACAAAATTAATTTTTAAAAACATTTTTTTAAATTATTTAAAAACAATTACTCATCACATTGAGCTCTTGGTTCTGAGTCGGTTCCTGCACTAATAAATTCGTATGTGATGTAATGAGAATTATATTTTCTCACTACTTTTCTAGGCTTTTCCAAACTTTTTAATACTTCATCCCTTTTTCCTTTCAAAAATTTATCCATTTTCCGATTCAAGTACTGCCTCTGGCTTCTAAATTAACTTATCGAAATCATCTTCCTTAACAATACCTCATGAAGCGTTAGTGTAGTTTACAGGAAGAAAACGAAACGTGGCTAACCAAACTATGGCATATGATCAAAAACTTTTACTTTCTAGTAATTCCGTTTCCGCTACAGTTTTAATCGATACGAAGATGATGCTGAGTCGATCTAGTACGTGCGTAAAAGCTTTCGAACAGTTTAACGTGTATGGTGCATTTTTAGCTTTCGTAGTTCATAATTTTTTCCGAAAAAATCTTATGGCCGAACATTTTGCGGCCCACTAGAGAGCTGCGGCCCATCATTTAAGAAGCGCTGGCCTAAGCTGCAAGTTTTTGTCAAAAAATGGCTACTTGACTACGATCTGTCCTAGACTGTTATTCCATTACAAGGAAAAGTTGACGGGGCGTTTTACCTTACCTGCGCTGCTCTTCAAGTTTTTTTTTTTTTTTTTTGGGAGATGTTCAATATATCACTTTTCATACACCAACTTCAGTATACACTTAATTATCCCAAAGTCATTTTCCAACAGTCTCTTGTTCGATCCGCGCCTTTTTATGAGATTGGTTCGCAATAATAAATCAGGATACTTTTTACCAGGTTACGACCAATGGAATTCTCTTCCTCAATCTTCCGAAAAGATCAGTTCAGGTTTTGAAGAAATTAATAACACATCAACTGAAGCAGTTCCGAGTGTTCGTCTGTTTGATGTGGACGCTGATCCTGAGGAACGACATGATGTAACTGAATTATTTCCAGAGATAGTTGATATAATGTTGGAGAAAATTGCAGCTTATAACAAGACAGCTGTACCTATAAACTTTCCTGTTGGTGACGTGCGTTGTAATCCTGCTTTGAGGGGGGATGTCTGGGGCCCATGGGCGTAAACCACGTTACGTTATTTACAATCAAATGATTTAGCCATATGAGATGGTTTTTCACCTTGTTGATTTCAAATATCGTGTCTTTCCAATAATAGTGTTTTGTCATTGCTTCTACTATATCGTTTCATGTATTCAGAATATTTCAAAGATGATTTAACTGCTGCAAAATAATGCCTTAATAGCTGCTGTCTAGCAAGCAGTAGTAGGGGTTTTACTCAATAAGTTGACCTTTTGCCCAGTGTGGCAAATATAACTAGCTCCCTTCCAACATAATCATGTGCATGATCATTGATGCAATCCATTGAGAAAAATTCTCTTAGAACTAATGGCTATCCCTGTACTTGCTTGAACTCTGTGAGATTATTTGCTATATATTATCTTGAAGAATTTTCTTATGCAACACTACGCAGTAGTTCTGCGATTTTTGTTTTGTGCGTATAGAGGCCCAAGTTTGTACAGCAAGTGGAATGACTGAGTACTATTATCTTAAATTTAGTATATATAGTTAATTAGCATTAAAAGGTAGCCATAATTTGAAGCAACACTTCGCTGCGCATGCGTGTACTGTATAATACAGCGGTTCTTCACATTTTTTGGTCTGTTTCTCAACACAGACTTTTATTGTGATCGAATTTCCCGTGCAACTATTTTAGTTAACGTCAACATGAGACATTGGCGTAGCAAAAAATAACCAATAGGCAATGGCGTAGCAAAAAATAAAAAGGGGGACATAATTTTCACATTTTTTTCTAGCGTTTTTTTTTTTTTTTTTTTTTTTTTCGGAAGAACTAATTTGGAGCTGATGGAGAAACAAGAAAAGCTCTAGGGGGTTGGGAGGCATGCTCCATTGCTCCCCCGGAAAATTTTTAAAATGCATATACATGCTGCAATGGCTATTTTAGTGCATTTTGCAAAATTTTCAGGCAAATTTTGCTTAAAATTTTTGACTCTAATTTTGAGTGCTTTGCCTAATATGACGCATTTTTTTCGCACATTTTCTATTATGCGTGCTTAAGGCGTAAGGCTTATCGCTATCAAAGAGGTTCGAAATTATGGAAAAATGTACTCATCAAAAACAGTCTTAAAAATGGCTGACGGGAGGACGCCTACCCCTTATCTTAACCCTCTGAATCCGCCCTTGGCCATAAGCTACAGAAACCATCAAAAGAATCGGACATGGGGGGGGGGGGCATGGCACCATGCCCCCACCCCTCCTAAATACGCTCCTGCCAATAGGTTTTGAAAGACTACAGAACACCCAAACTGCAATATTGTATTACATTGAAATATATCAAAGCAAAAACAAAGTGAATGTTGAGTTATCGACTTTAATGTGACGTATGAATTTGCTTGTTTTTAACAGTTAGCTCCCATGCACAAATTGTACATGGGCTACTTGCAGTACCGGTATGTGTTACCACCAGCACTTTGACCAACTATAGGTTGTTGTTTTATGACTCGTGGGTTATTGTTTCGAAAAAGGGAATAACAATGCCTTTGTTGATAATCGTTACAAAACAACGTCCATGGCAGTAGGTTAGGTTTTGAATAAAAATTATACTAATCTTTCTTGTCTTTGGAGAAGTATGCCGATTGTTTATCAGTTCGGACGGAAAGGCATTTCTTTTCCCACCGGTTAAGAACCACTGGTATATTAGATCCTACGATACGTGGTTCGTGTTAAAAAATTACATAATTTTTTTAATTTAATGTGAAATACATTGAACTACTTGCATGTTAATACATTTGTAACGAGGTGGATCGCGCGTAGGACTATTTTTAGCTACCAGCGTAATCGCGGCAGATTTTTTTCTAGTATGCCAGTGGATGATGTCAATTGTACTCATTGTGAATACAATAATATCCTGCTCAATTTTTAATTTGTTGCTGTTTTTACATTGATTGTTCAAATTGCTATTGGCTATCGCAGCCGTTGATTGCTTCGTATTCCTTTTCTTTTTCAAATGCCTTAAGTAACGTGCTACGATTTGCTGTTTTTTGATCTTTTTTTCTTGTCCGCTATTATGATTTTCTGTTATCGCAATTGATTTCGACCTCGTGGAAATAAAAATTCATCGTCGCAAAGTCTTCGGATTCAAATTTACGATAATCACTAATGGAATTCCTTTTAATTTCCTTCAAAACTTGTCGCTAAACTATAAGAATTGTTTCGAAGTGTGCAGAAGTAAAGAGTACATTGGAAAACATTTCACAAAATTAAACTGGCAAAGCTACGGCAATTGCAAACACCCAGATCTATGGTTTGTGGTTCAGTGGTCTTACATTAACACCAACCTTGGCTCTTCACTAGCCCCATTCACCAATGCGTTGCACCCCAACGTGGAATAGCGCAATATCGTGTAATTCCAACGTAACATAACTCAAATATCAGTCCGTTACAATATGCTACATTGTTAGGGTTGACTCGCTTGAATAATTACTGGGTTGATTGTTAATTTACAATCTCAGAAAGTAAAATACGCATCTAATTAAAATAACAAATTTTGCAAAAAGATTTAGCAAACAATACTTCGTTTTCCAAAAATGACCTTTTCCATCCAAACTGCGACAACAATGCATGAATTCACGCGCACCAAGTTCCAGTGCTTACTCCATCCGCATCTCCAGTATAAGTGGCTAACGGGCTTCTGTGCATCATAATCAATTTTTCGATGTCATTATTAAAAAAAGTAAGAATGACATCAAAAATGTAATTGCTATGCAAAAAGCTCGTGGGCTTTTGGAGCTACTTGAACTGTACATGTGGGCAGGGTAACTATGTATTTTATGTGTAAAACGAGATTTGGTTTGAGATTCCCTGCATGGAAAATTAACGACTAACCTTTGCGAAAAATTTTCATCTGACACCCTTGAGTAACTTATCTATTTCCTCGTTTCAACAAAATCGTAGTTTTGGTATTAAAGTGTCAGTTGTTGAAAAATGCTGTGACATCATAGGCTAGACATTAACACGTTTGACCAATTTTTCAAAGTTGTACAAAAACGCAATACTGAAATAACGTGCATTTGTTACAGCCTACATTAAAAAAAATGTTCGAACTATTGTACAACCTGTTAAAAAGCGCATAGACATTGCAAACAACCCAAAGAAAAGAGTATTCGAGAACTTGCTGTAGACACAAAAATTTCACATTTTGTTTGAATACTAAACAACCAATGTAGAGATCAGATACCGCTTTCATATTTCCAAATCTTTATCAAGTTTCTAACAACCAGAAAGTAGATGGATTTTTTTCTATGTTGGGCCCCATTCGGACATGACTGAATGCCTGGCATTTGAATGCAATTGCGCGCAAGATCCAAAGAGAGGCGATGGGCCCCCTAATACGCCTATAAATACATTTGTGAGTGTCATTTGCGAACATTATGAATTGAAACGTCCAAAGTTCATCCATTATTAGGTGCCATAAAACCACAAAATTGCTATTACAGAAATTCTGGATCTGTCTCTGATGCAAAAACAGAAACATACAATAAAACCTGGTTTTCATCTCAAATCAGTTGAAAACTGGAGACCAGAAACGCTTAAAATGAGAAAATACGGTGGCTGAAGCAAAGTTTTTGTTTTGAAGCAGCTCAGTCACTCTCTGAAGAAATGCGTTTCATTCGTTCAGCATGGAGCTTCGCCACACGTTTTTCATATCCAGGGTCAATTTGCTTAGTAGCCTTTGAGAGTTCCGCTCTACGGATATCCATACGATGTTCATAGTCCGGTTGAGCCTCAAGACGCTTCGCTCTGAGGTTCGCAATACGCTTCTCATAATTAGAATCAACTTTTTTCATATGTTCAAGATGACCGGGCACGGTGTCCATCATTAATTCCTCATATTCCAAATTGTAATCACTGAAGAAAAAGGCATAAATTACAAAAACAAGAATTCCAAAAGCAGACAATCTAGCAATAAATTGAGCTCTGGGTGAAACCTGATTTTCATGCTCCTCCATTTCCACTTGATGGAGACCATAGCGTGTTGGATAGGCACCAGACTTCGAAAATTCTTCAGGCTTTGAATTTGTCATAGGGGGCTTCTGATTAGAGTTGCTTTCATTTTGAGTTGAAGAATATCTCATGCAAGAACAAAAATGAAAATCAATGCGTTGTGCATAAAAGCGTCTACAACGCGACAGTCTGTTTAAAAAAAACCTCATGATTTGATCTGAAAAACACAATTTATTAAAGTTAACAATAAAACCTAACGAAACACTGGCTTTTATAGTGGATGCCTGGCGAGGAATGAGATTTGCTGTGGCTTCACTTTCCCCTTCCAGCTGTTTTCGTCCCACATTTATTGTATTCCGCACTATGATTAAATTTCTATATAAGCGACTGTAAAAACAATGATAGATCATAATTTATTCAAGTAGTTTTTGAGAAAATTTTCAATACACCAAAGCAAAAATTTCAGATCATATCCTTTTTCAAGCGTGTTTAAACCAAGATAAAACATAAACAACAATTGCATTAATATGAGGAAGAAGCTCGACCATGATTAAAAGCTGCCAAGCAAAGACCCCGGTATTCATCACAGGTAAAAATATTTAACACAAAAAAATCAAAATACACGAGGACCTATATTTATGCTATAATGAATATTGTCATTCAAATAACAGTTTTCTTTATACTCAAAAAACCAAATGGAATTGTAATGACGAAGTAAGCTACAAGTAACTGATAATTTCAGCATGGTATCGATATCAACATTGTGATTCAAAATTGATGTATTTGAGCACGAATAAATATGTTATAAACCCAGGTCAAGCTGTTAGAAAACCATTTTTGATGCAATTACAGACACAAGTACTTAGATTTTAGGTTAATAAATCGAAAAGCATATTTACCCTCCTATCACTCAAAGGCATTAAAACATTATAATAAGTTTGCTTCAATGGAGGAATCCCTCAAAGTGACTTTCCTAATGGCGCAAAAAGTAAACTTGTTGGTTTGTTTTCTATACTGTCACAGCAAGGAGTTGTAATTTCCAACTTATTAAGTCAATGGTTCAACTCAACTTGAAATCAAATGAAGTCTATAGCCCTAGAGGCATATGCTTTATCACTCAGTCATCTGAGACTTCTACGCTGTTAATAGATCCTGATTGGCCAATTATAGATGCAAGCCAATAAGGATCTAGCTGTTAACGAGTAGACGCTCATCATAACTCCTTTAACTTCATAGGAAAAATTAACAAAATGTAACGATTTTCAAAAAAGAGTATAGAATAAGCACAACAAATTTGAAAACACTCCAATATTAACTGTCATTGGAATCATTGTCTTTTAATTCTTGCAAGGCAGCATACTGCCTTGCTCTTTTTTCTTTATGCAATTGTTCAACTCTGCTGACATAAATATTTTCATCATTTCCAAACACTACAGGCTGATCTGGGGAAATTTTTTTCCTAGGATTTAGTCCTCCAAAGACAAATGCCCAAACACTAAACAAGAGTGCAGATAACGGAACAAATACAACAATCAATCCAGATTTACCACGATTTCTCGTCGAATGTTGTCTTCGATTGAAATGATGTACTTTGAAAACAGACAAAAAACTGTTTCTTTTGAAATCAAAAAGTTGCGATTGTTGATTAGATTTTGTTGAAAAATATCGATAGGTAGTACTTCCCTTTGAAATTGTTGAAAACACTTTTTTGCATAGATCTTGCCTTACACAAAAATTAAGTAACATCATGACTCATGCGAACTAACACAATTATACACGACTAAAAAATTCTTAAACTGTTACTAACAACTAAACAAATATCATATTTAGGTGAATAGCATAGATAATGAAAATTGCACATAATGCCACTGAATTTAACTTAACTTTTGATACAGGTTGTGCCAAGTAAGATCAATTTTTTTTGCTTTTCTGGAAATATCATCAAATACAAGTAACGTATCATACCTGAAAGCAGTAAAATTGAAATGATAAATAATATACCGGTAACAATGAAAATTTAGACCATTGTCAAAGGCCAGGAAACATTGACTAACCTTGATGTTTTCCAGCACCAGCTTGGTTTCCAGTATCACAGTGCTGCTGCATCAGACTGCTTGTTTTCTTTGCTACATGACGTTGGTGTCACATTGGTGCAGGGTATGACATCATCACCAGAGCGTAACTTGCGATGTAAAACTTAGGGGTAACAGAGTACAGTTAGGGGTGGGGAGATGAGGATGGGGTTAGAGACATAAAGTTAATGTAACTTTGGGGTTGGTGTGCACAAACAGCAATACAGCAGTTCAAAAAAAAAACTGCTGCTGCTCTAGATCAGGGGTAAGGAACTGGCAAAGCACAACTGGCCACATCAATTAGATTACACTGTATATTTTCAGCGGGCTGCATTTACTTTAAAACTACACAATTTTATTAAACATTCTTGGTGAGTTACGGTAAATCAGAGACTTTTGCACGTTTCTATGTCACAAATACAGCATGTACTGATAGTTGAATGTGTGAGGCTGTTTTCCAAAAAAAAATATGTCTGTTATTTTACTGCTTAGTAGTACACTTAACAAAGTTCTAACGCAGGCCACATTCAAAACTAAATACCGGTAGTCCATAGACGGATAGACTAGGTAGCAACGCAATAAGTGCAAGAGACTGTTTTGTTTGATTCTAAGTATAACGTCGCTGTGAAGTGGGAACGATTTCTATTATCAAAATGTTGCTGCACAAGACTGTTTATTTCTTTCTATAAAAGGTTGGCAGTGTCTCAGTGTCTAGAGCACCAACCTGGTATCCATAATCAAAACACTGCTGGACCGAACTGCTTTGTTTGTTTCTACTTATGACGTCGCTGTTTTCCGGTGCTCCAGACACTTTCAAAAGTTTTTAACTCAAACTGCAAACAACTACCAGTAATCAAGTAATATCCTATATCCTATTGTACGGTGCATTGTCTACAGTATCCAAAACATTGCAGGTCATGACAATGAACATTAACAGATTAACCTGCCACTTACTCCACTGTAACACAGAAACTACCAGTAGACTATGCTACTACACAAAGATACTGCTTCAGACTATCAGCTATACTAATGGTATTGGCACACTAGGACTGATATTGGTGGGCTATAAAATTTGTAAGAAGACCCCTACACTAAACCAGCCACACCATATAGATACCTCTAAAACGATTGTTACCGGTATTGCAAATTAAGTTATGTTTTCAAAACCTGACAATTATGATTAGCCGAAACGGTCTGCTCATCAGAACAGCCTCTAGACTACGGTAAATTATTATATAATCCACGTTCCTCATTCACTGGTCACTACCGGTACCATACTAATCGGAAACAATCCCAATGCTATTTTTATGTTACAAAACCACAACCAGCTGATCGAACTCCGCTTACGGATTTTCACTATCCACCAATCATGGTGAAAACATCTGTGGGCATTAGCCTATACGCAGCAAAGTCCGTATAACTTCGTATAAGTTGCGCGGACAGGAATGGAGCAGAGACAATGGGGCAAAAAATGTGTCCAAAAAGACAATCGCCTGTCTATCTTTTATAATGTAAAAGCGTTTGAAAGTGTTACAAAAAAGGTCATAACTTTAGTTACACTCGTTCGATTTTAAAAATTTCAACTGCATCGTAAAGCTCTTGATTTTAGCTATCGTTTACAACAAATTTCAAGAAAATTGATGGTGTTTTAAGCACTCTACATGGTTAATAATTTGGACATACTTGGTAATTTTTCAAGCAATTTTTACGCTAGCAGCATTTCTTGCTGTTTTAAATGCATAAATATAGCGCAGATTTGCAAAAAGTAAAAGTTATTGTTTGATTTAAATTAAATAGGTTCAATTACAAAAATTTGAACTTCAATATGAAAGTAGCCTAGCTATTGATCGTAGTTTTCCAAGCCTTCAAAGATTTGTTGCAAGAAAATAATTGCGTAAATTGTTTTAAACCTCATGTAAAAGTAGGCTTCACTATTCGTGTATAGAACTAGGTTTTTGCAACCATGGTAGATTTACTAGATTGGAGTGAGGTTACTAACTTCTGTCATGTTTCACCCTAGAACCATGTGTGAAACTAGCCTCTCGTTAATTTTATTCTGGCCCACAATATTTGATTTTAAAAGCCCAGGGTTTGAAATTCAAGAAGCTGCGGCCGTGAAACGACGTAGACCTATGCTAATGGATATGAAACAGTAAAATCGAAAAGTAAAATAAATACCGGTATATTTTTCCCGCTTGAATTTTGCTTATTGAATTTTTCGTTTAACAAATGGTCCAAAGCCCGAGGGTGAAGCACAACAGACGTTAACGACCACACTACCAATCTAACATGGTTGTAAAAATTTAGTTCTATATAGTGAAGCCTTCTTTTACATGAGGTTTACAACACTTTACGCAGTTTATTTCTAGCGAAAAAGTTTTAAGGGTTTGGAAAACCACGACCAATAGCTAGGCTAATTTCATAATGAAGTTTAAATTTTTGTGATTGAACCTATTTAATTTGAATCAAATTAACTCTTTGCAAATCTGCCCTATATTTATGCTTTTAAAATGACAACAAATGCCATAGGCGCGGGAAGTGGGGTGCCAGGGGGGGCTCAAGCCCCCCCTGAACTTTTTTTAGCCCCCCCTGAACCATTTGAGCCCCCCCGACAATTAAAACAATTATGCACTGAGTGCGACGTGATTAATGCTCGCAACGTACATACGTAATGAAGCAAATATTTTTTAAAGTGCTTTTAACCAACGAAGAATCACTATTCTTTTAAAAATCAGTCAGTTATTATTCACTTGGTCAACGTAAAATTTGGTAAAATTTTCAATGCTTGAAGTTCATTTTTAACCGTGTTTTATATCAGCGTTTGCAAACCTTTACAGCAGTCATGGACGATGGCCCAGTAAAAGTATAATGGCTGTCAATTCTTGTAGCTGCCAAACACTTTACGCCAAACTACTCTGAATGCTCGAATGAAAGTCGCTACTGATCATGGGAATTACGTAAATCGTAAACGAAAATGCGGTGAAGAGCAAAAAAACGGTCCTCAATCCTTCAGATGTTCCGAATTCCACCAAAATTTTTGTGAAAAGCTAAAAAAAAGGTCTTCACGGCCCGGACGCGTTACATGAACTGGAAATGTTGGTGGCCAACCTGATTTGTGTACATGCCAAATTGACCCGCGATCGACAGCCAAGCATCCAAAGATCGACCGGTACATCGCGATCGACTGGTTGGGCACCCCTAATTAAGCTTATATGAGCTGGTGCAAGTTCTCTTCTGGTTGAGTTTTTTAATGGTTTTGAATTTTTTCTACCAACCCAATGAAGCGGCTAAATCACTACTAAACTGGCACCGATGATCAGTAGGCTACTCGATTTGAGGGGGATGCCATCCCCCCTGAAAACAACACCATCCCCCCATAAAACATTTTAGCGTAAACCGTTCCCTTACAACAATAATAACCATCTCTTTTTAGGTCTGCATGAAAAGTTGTAGCCTACCACCCCCATAAGTGTTTTCACAACTCGAGCACTGCCGATGATTGTTACTAAAATTGAGCTAGTACGCCTACCTAAATACCTATATCTACACATCTCATTATGTTAAAAAATGGTTCAGTGCTTTATTTTGATTGTGTGTTTTTTGTTATTTTTAAACCTCAATGGGGCATTGTTTGTTGCATGTAACTCTGATCAGCAAAGCAAAAGTTAGATCGGGCAAATTTTGTTTGCCTACTTTTTGGTTTTGTGATTGAGGTATTTGCATTTTACAAATACATGAGTAGTAATTCGAGCATGGTTAGAAAAGCCTAATGGTAGTAAGCAATCTTGTTTTCCATGATAAAAGATTATCCTGAAAAAATTCCGGTCACTTGAGCGGCATGCAATTGATGTCTATCAAAATAGGTCTGCTGAGTGTCCTGCTCTTAAAAACGTGCGTTCGAAAAAAGGGGGGTCTGGGGGGCTTCGCCCCCCAGACGTTGACACGATCTTACTATTTTGAGCCCCCCCTGTCTAAAAAACGTTCCCGCGCCACTGACAAATGCTACTAGGTAAAAAACCGCTACAAAAATTTATGTCTCTGTCCAAATTATTTACAATATAGAGTGCCTAAAACACAACCAATTTTCTTGAAATTTGTTTCAAACCATAGCGTAAGTCAAGAGCTTCATGATGCAGTTAAAATTTTTAAAATTCAACAAGCATAACCGAAGTTATGACTTTTTTTGTAACACTTTCAAGCGTTTCTACATTACGAAAGATAAGCAGGCGATTGTCTTTTTGGACACATTTTTGCTCCAATGTCGCTTAACAATGTAACGAATGATTCGCTCAACTTATACGTGAGTTATACGGACTTTGATACGCAGAGATGAGCATTTATCGCGATAATTTATCGGCGATAGTTATCGGCGATAATTTTTTACCGATTATCGTTATTGCTCAAAATAGTTTAGATTTATCGATTACCGATATCGCTTTTGGATTATATTTTGTTATCGCCGATAAATTATCGCGATAAACGATTCTTTATGCACACAGTGTTCATTAATAGGAAGTACGCGCTATGGCTAAATTTACGGTGTCGATTAAGCCTTATTGCAATTTAACAAAATCTCTCTTTGTTGTGCTTGATCCCACGGTAGGGTCCGTGAACTGCTCTCTTTTCTTGAAAAATCTAAAAAATCACTTTTGTGATTTGACTTGGCTACTAGAAAAAAACTTCGTCAAACACATTGAAAGTTTACCGCAACGTTTATCGAAAAAATTTATCGGCGAAAATTCATCGATTACCGATATCGCTATAAAAAATTGAGATTTATCGATTATCGGTATCGCCCAGAGCATTTTTGAAACTATCGATTATCGTTATCGCTTTAGTACCAAAAGGTTTATCGTGCCCATCACTGCCTATACGTAACACAATAAAAAAGTGCAAAGAAAACAGAAGAGTATGCTTTGTTCCAACAGAAGTAACCTTGCTTTCACAAATGCAGACTTGGGCAAAATACTCTCCAAATGCATTTAAATACAAATACAAAATAGATTGACTATGAAGTATTTAAATACAAACACAAAATATCCTACTTTTCGGCAACACTAGTGCAGAGATAAGGTGATAGAGATGGGCGAATTGTAATCATTCGTTAAAAAGTAACGGTTAACAAGAAGTAACGGATAGTAACAGATTCGTTTTGTCAAAATACCGATTCCAAATTGTATTCGTTTGCCATCTACAACACAAGATACTCGAAATGAAAACCAGGTAAAAAATACTGGTTTAAACCGGTTTATGTCGTATTTTTTCTTGCTTTTCATTTCACCGCGAAAGGTGCAGCGGAACTATAAACACTGTGGTTGAATCTATGACGTCATCATTTTGGCATTGACTTATTGCGATCAAGGCAATAGAAATGTCTGCGCTACAGTCAAATCTCGATACTATGCCACTCCGCTTCTACGTCACTCTCGATACTATGCCGCTTTTGATCGTCCCAACGAAATTTAATAAAAAATAAAGTTACTATGCCATCCCTTAATCTCGATACTATGCCACGTGAGATTTATGAATGATTAGTAAAATGAGCATTGTGACGAGTCAATGCACAACAGTATGCCACGTTTAGTTTTTGCACTGTGTTGCATAACTACAGCACAGAAGCCTACAGCACTTTCGAAGTCAAAATTTCATTTCAAATCGATATTATACCCAAAATGTTAACTCAGAAGCGCAAGCGAACTGACTTAAACCAAACGAGAAAACGCCTCCTACTTTTATTTCACAATGCTTCTGACTGACAAGTCAACAAATTCCTTCACGCTTGCGTGGCAGACAAAAGAGAAAGAATATTAGTTTGCCGCCAGTTTGATAGTTTTTCTCTTTTATCTGCCTTGACGCTCACAAGCAGAAAGAAAATATCTGGTACTTAGTAATCATCATACGAATCGAATCCTATGATGATTACCAAGTATTCGAATCCTATTATGATTACCAAGTACAGGGGCGGCATTCTATGGTCTTCGTAAAAATACGAATATTCGCTATTCGTCTTCGTATTTTCTATTCGTAAGCGTATTTGAAAGAATAATTTTTCTTCGTAATCGTTTCGTCGCCATGAGCAAGAACAAATTTCAAAAAAATAAAAAAAAGTTTGTTCGTAAAGTTTTTAACACAATTTTGTTTGTAAAATTAAAATTGCCCAGTGTATCCTCAGGAACTTACAACGTTTTTCAAATTTGCAACTCAAAAATCTTCATATTCGTATTCGCAAATTTTGGTTGGAGAATGCGCTAATTAAAAGCAAAAAAGAAAACGAACAAAAAACGTCATAATCAAACCTATGCGACATTCCAAAAACACAATAATCTCTATTACCAAATAAATGCCAAAACAAGTGATTAAAATTAGTTAAGTTAACGGTATAATAAGTCCATTGCTCTTATACCGTTGCTTAACTTGCTGTTTCGACCAAATGGCCCGAAGATGGAATAATGAAGAAGTCAACGCACTGGTAGAAAAAGTTGGTGAAAACTACCACTTTTTGACTTCAGCGTTGTCCGCAACGAAAACTAAAACCATGGTCGAAGACAAATGGAAAAAGATTGCCGCTGACATCAATGCCATCGATGTGAATAGTCCACCGTACCTAGTCGACAAGGTCAAACGAAAATGGTTTAACCTCAGGTCGATCAGCAAAAAGGCAGTTGTCTTTTACAAAAAGGAGCTTGTAAAGACTGGTGGGGGTGTCAGCAAAGCCGATGTCCCTACTGATCTTCAATTTAAGATCTCGGAAATCATAGATGTTTGTACCGAAGGTGTGTCAGGTACGCTGCTTTGTGACACTAGCGGGAACACAAACGTGTCATTCGAAGAGTCACAACAGGCAGATGCCGATAATAATCCCGATTCGATAACACCACCAACGAAAAGAAAGAAAAACCCCACTTCACGAGAAATCATCAGCAGAGAAATTTTGGACGGACAAAAGGCGGTGGTCACAGCCGTAGGTGAAGTTCGCGACGAACTAAAAAATCTAAATGCTACGCTTCAAAGGCTTAAGCTACGGCTCCACCAGTGGTAATTTTAAATGATCGATTTCAGTGGCAATTTCTTCAGTGATAATTAATTTTATCAAAAATTCTCACTGGTGGAGCAGCGCAAATGTTTTTTCCTGAAGGGTCTGCTCCACTAGTGAGAAAAGTGAGAATTTTGGGCCAAATTAATTCTCACTGAAAAAATTATCACTGAAAACGACAATTTAAAAATTATCACTGGTGGAGACAAAAGCATCTTATCATTGATTATGATGATGTAACAATTGTAGTACTGGTGAGGAGGCCGCTGCAGTAGGTAAAGTAGAAGAGGTCCATTTGAAATTTAGCATGCAGGGTGACGTTGTACTTCAAGTAGCGAGGACGAATGTCTAGCGGTAATGGCTTTTGCTCTTACCAAAAGAAAAAGAAAGCACAAAATGTGGGTCAGGAGTGCATTTGCTAATAAAGAGAAAAGCTGCTACAACCTTATTAAGGAATTGTCTATGTGGGACCACGAGATGTATTTTCGTTACATGCGAATGAGTCCTAGCCGTTTTGAACATTTGCTTACCCTAATCGCCCCTAAAATAACAAAAAAAACAACCAACTATCGAGAGCCAATCCCACCTGACCAAAGACTTTCCCTGACGCTTCGCCATCTGGCTACTGGAGAGTCTCAGATTTCTCTGAGTTTACAGTACAGAATAGGACGGCAAACCATCTCCAAAATAATTCCAGAAACCTGCAAGGCTATCAGCGACGCTCTAGCCCCTGAGTATGTAAGCATGCCAACTTCGGCGGAAGGATGGCTTGTTGTTTCGAAACATTTTCAGGAAAAGTGGGACCTTCCTCATGTAATTGGAGCACTGGACGGCAAACATATCCGCATACGTTGCCCAAACAAAACAGGCAGCTTGTATCATAATTACAAAGCTTTTTTCAGCATGGTTTTGTTGGCTGTCTGTGATGCCAACGATTGTTTTCTAATGTACGATTTGGGTCAATATGGCAGCAATAATGACAGTGGCGTGCTGCTGAAAAGTAAAATGGGGAAGCAATTAGCTCAGGAAAATTTAAACCTTCCTTGTGCGACTACTCTCGAGGATTGCGCCTACGACCCACTACCATATTTTCTTGTTGGTGACGAGATCTTTCCCTTGAAAACTTATTTGATGCGACCCTATCCAGGCTCACAACTAAATGAAAAGAAGTCCGTTTACAACTATCGACATTCTCGGTGTCGCCGCGTTATAGAAAACGCCTTTGGTCTCTTGGTTGCTCGTTGGAGAATCTTCAATACCCCAATTCAAGCCAAAGTAGAGAATGTCGAAACGATTGTCATGGCTACCATTGCTTTGCATAACTACTTGAGGCAAACCGACAACGCAAGTTATTGCCCTTGTGGGTTCCTTGATAGTGAAAATTCCAGTGGAGAAATCATTCCTGGACACTGGCGTAGAGAAATTGGTGTTGGCAGTTCAGCAGGCAGTGATGGAGTAGTGCCAGTGCCAACACTCAGAGGATCACGCCGCAGTGAGAATGCTCCACACATGCGAGATTGCCTGATGAAATATGTCAATAGTGATACTGGTTCGTTGAACTGGCAAGTTGATTATGTACGTCGAACCTAAACTCTGTAACGTCGTGTCTGTGTAAAACGTTGGGTGACAGTGCAGAATCTTTTGCCGTAACGCCTGCATTTGATAGCCTATTTTAAGGCTAGCGTACATTTTCAAACTGGTTGGCAATACCACCAAGAATAAACCACATGTTAACAGTCGCATGCAATATATACGTCTTCAGGATGTGACTAATTGGTTTTAGACTACCGCGTAATGTTACCCCGGAATGTTTTGTTTTGTTGTTGCTATGTGTACGCTCCGTACCTTAAAAATTTGCTTTCTGAAAATGGTGTGAGTGGTTCATAAATTACGATAAGCTTACAGCAGCTCGGATGGTCGAGTGGTAAGAGTGTCCGCCTCTGGAGCTGTAGACTCGGGTTTGATTCCGAGTCGGGTCAAACCAATGACTTTAAAATTGGTATTCACAGCTCCCTGCTTGATACTCAGCATTAAAGAGACAGTGTGAAGAACAAGCCGGCGAGTTTACTCGTTGTGTCGTTGGGAAAAGCACTTAGCAGGATTTCCCCATCTTAGTGTGGTAGACAGATGGCCGGCAACTCCTAAGCGAGCTCGTTAGAGCGCTTTGATCGCTTTCTCGTGACAGGAGGATAAATATGCCTTAAAACTAAAAACTAACTAAAAATTGTTTGCTAATTCGACATGAACTGACCCGCAACTAGGTGTATTTGCTTATTAGAGGCAGAAAACTGTTTAGAGGGGAGAAATCCGTTTAAAAGCTCCGTACGAATAAAAATTCAATTTTTTTAAGGGGGGAGGGCATTTTTACAGCTGTTGGCAGCTGCCTATGTCCCCTCTACGTTGCGGGCCGGGCAAGAAAGATTGAACATGCTGAACTCATGTACTAGTTGAGAATATTCGAAGCTTCGAATATCATGCGACGTCCAAGGAGGGGAAAGAGTCACTAGAAACCCTGAGAATACCGGCATAAGGGTGGGAGGGTAGGAAAAACCGTCACAAAAACACCTTAAAACAAAGCAAGAGGTGCCTAAAAAGAGTTCGGACTCGGACACTCCCATTCATTCTTTTCTTGCCTTTCTTCCTAATTAGCGCTTAAGCCTTAGCCTATGTATACATGTGTTTGTGGTTTTACACTCGCAACCAGTAACCTGTTTATTTTTAAGCGAATTTTACGATTGGCAAGTATGACAACGCAGGTGTCGCATAAGTTTTCGTACTCCTGTTTTATTTTTCAATAAAAAAAAATCACAATCACAGGTTATAAAATGTTTGTTCCGGTGGCTCTTGATGAGCGATGAAGGCATATTAAACGATAGCCCTGAACTCCCAGAGCTTTGAGGCTGCTCTTGGGAAGCCGTTGAACTTATTCTTCTGTATCTGTAGATCAGGTCAGAAATTTCGTGTTTAATTTCCACCTGCATTTGATCCGGGAATAGCTTTAATTCCTCAGCGATCCATTTCCCAAAAACATCCTCTGCACTATCGCTGTTTCTTGTTGCTTTGCTCCTCTTAAATTTGAGAAAAGCTGCTACTTCATTCATCACTTCGTCTTGGGTCCGACGTTTTTCGCGAACTTTTTTTTTCTCATCCTGATTATTCGCTGATTGTACCCTACTCTCCGTGCCGGACATGATCGAAACTTCGGGGCTAACCTCACTTGAACTTGCATTTTCTGCGGATAAGGAGCGTTTCTCACTGCAATCTGGTTCAAGCTGCGAGCGCGGGTCCACACTGATGCTGTTTGAACTTCCAGCCATTACATTTGTTTCGGTGAGTTTTTGGCGAATATACGAGTCATACCACTGTAAAAATTTGTAGTCATCCAAGCATTTTTGAGCTTTTAAAACTTGATCTGAGCCAACTCCAGACTTGCTTGAGGTTTTCACATTCATCCGTTTTCTGCTGTACCTATTTAGCAAAACCTCCCAATCGTGGCTGGAACTTTCCGGCTACTTGTCAAAAGTTTCATCTATTTTAGCCCAGGCATTTACTTTACGCAATTTATCTTTGTAGCCAACCTCTGCCTTGTCATAGAGGCAAGGGTATTTCCTTACCTCTTCAGCCAACTTTTCATTTTGCTGCAACACGCATTGGTTTGTTTTACCCATTATCATGGAGAGTACTTCAGTGACACATCCAAACTATACCTTGCAGAAAGTCAAAAAGGCCACTTTGGAACTATGGTTCTTAGACCTTTATTTCTTACCCGATTTTTAATAATGACGTAACATTGCTGATTGTGGCATCATAGAGAGTTTTTATCCAGTGGTAATTTCAGTGAGAAAGTATCAAAACTTTTTGATAAATTATCACTGAAATTATCACCATAATTCTCACTGAAATCGGAAAATAAAATTATCACCGACTGCTCCACCTCTGACAATTTATAATTCTCACTCAGTGATAATTTTTAACCCAGTGAGAATTTTCAGGGGTAATTTTAGCACTTCCGGTGATAATTTCAAAATTCTTACTGATGAAATTTACACTGCTCTGCTCCACCAGTGAAGATTTTGAAATTCTTACTGAGTTTCAGTGATAATTATGGTGATAATTTGAAATTACCACTGGTGGAGCCGTAGCTTTACAGCTGCAATGACAATGAAGTTTCAGCACAATAAGGATGAAAATCTATCCGCATCTTCTCAATTTCCGGAAGACTATTTTACCGATTTGCTTAATGCTCCATTTAATGACAAATGAGTTTTCTGTGAAAATGTTTCATGACAACTATTCGCTTTGTAATACAACAGTAACTGGATTCAGCGTTGCTTTGTTTTTGTGTGCTCTTTGAACTTTTTGGAGAAGGGGGGGTCCAGAGTTTTTCAAAGGTGCCATAGGCTGGGATTGGGGCGAAGCCCCCAGAGCTGGCAATTTTTTAATTTTATAAACTAACTCCTTTTTTAGAGCCATTTTATTACAATTTTGCACTTGCACCAGATTTTATAAACTAACGATTTATTGAGAGTCGTTCATCGGCTAGAGCAGAGGAGGGGGTTCACCAATTTCTAATTTTTAAGCAAATAAACAAATGAACACGTCACTTTAAATTAAAATATAGCATTACGCACGCATTTTTTTATTTTGCATGTCGTATTTATTATTATTATTTTTTTTTGCAACTATAACAAACGATTTTGCACCGAAAGATTCAATAAATCACCTAGAGATCTTGCATCATCGTGCAGTTGCGAGTAACCACAGTAATTTCCATTTTATTAAGGTGATCAAGATAAGTACTGTAGAGAAGCAAACGCTAATTCGCAAAACTGCAGGGCGATAATAAGGAGCAAGAGGCCCTGAGGCTATTTTCTCGGGAGCCTTTTTCAATCCCTAAAAACACATCAAAAAAGAGTTTTCTCCGCCAAATGAGATTGAAGACCAAAAAAATGTCTTCACTATTTTCGAGAGGGTGTTTTTATCCAATTTAAGATTTGGAATCAAAGTAAATGAGAAAAAGGTCTTTCGGCGGGAGGCTAAAGCCCCCATTGCCCCTCTTTTTCACGGCCCTGCAGATACGCTATTGAATATTTAGCATCAGATCTAAAGCAAAAATATTCAGAATTTTAGAAGCCAAGAAAGCATCTAATGATCAAGGTAACATTTCGACAATGCGTTGTCGCTGATGAAGACCGCTAGCTGTACGCGTAGAAACTTCATCATCATCTTCATTTTGCAGATTGAGTTGTTCCATTTCGGGAAGAAGTGTACCGTTTTGACGGCATATATTGTGCAAAACGCAACAAGTTAAAACAATTTTGCAGACTTTTTCAGGCCCATAGCAAACTTTCCGATCAAGAATCCTCCATCTCATTTTGAGTACGCCAAAGCTACGCTCAATCACACATTTAGTTTTCCAAGCAGAATATTGAATCTTCTTTCATCTGCAGTTGTAGAATTTCCAAATGGTGTAATTAGCCTTTTTTTTTTATGGATACCCACTATTCCCTAAGAGCCAACAGTCAGAATCATGGTGGGATCCCGGCCATCTAGCCACAACATCTTGGAAAACAAGATTTGCGTCACAGATAGCTTGCATGTTTATCGAATGAAATTGCTTTCGATTAACATAAGCGTATTCGTCATATGCGGGGGCTATCATTGGGATATGTGACCCATCAACAGCGCCAACAACTTTTGGCAATCCTGCAATTTGCTGAAAGTCGCTAATGTTTTTTTGCGATTTCCATTTCATTCCTTGGCATGTGGATGAACTGTGACGCTTTGCTCACAATCGAATTTACGAAAGAAGAGAAGACACGACTCACTGTTGGCAGAGAGACGTGCATGAAGTCCTTGCTACAGTTTTGATAACTACCAGACGCAAGAGTCTTCAGACTAATTAACACTTTATCAAGCAGAGTTAAATCTAACGAACGACTTCCTTTAGATTGCAAGTCTTCTGCAACAATATTGCAGACATAGTGAATTTCCTCTTTTGTCATCCGAAATTCTTGTAAGAATTCAAGTTCGGTTTTTGTTTCCAAAAAATTATTACGTTCTGCAATTTCATGAAATCTGCCATCACTTAGTAGCAATGCACTAACGACATGCTGTAGTAATCCTTGTTATTTCCTTGATAACTTTTGAGCAATAGTGTTCAAAAACACACAAGTTGGCCTAAAAAACGTTCGTAAAATTTTACAAGTGGTCCTGAGCATTCGTGAATATTCACGAATATTTTAGCATTTTTACGAAGATTTTAGTCATATAAACAAAGAATTTTTGCAACAAAATTGTTCGTTACGAATAAAAAAAATCCTCGTCCGAACAGAAATTTCTTCGGGCGAACAAAATAAATTTTCGCACGAATAAAAAAAATCTTCGGCCAAAGATTTTTTGTTCGGACGAAGGTTGTGAAAATTTTCGTAAAATTTAGCAATCTTCGCCAGAACAAAAAATCTTCGTCCGAAGATTTGTGAATTTTATTCGCTACGAACACCATAGTATGCCAAATTTACGAAAACCGAAAGTTCGTGTTTTTACGAAAACCATAGTATGCCCCCCCTGTACTTGGTGATCATGATAGGATTTGAATACTTGGTAATCATCATAGGATTCGATTCCTATTATGATTAGTAAGTACCAGATATTTTCTTTCTGCTTGTGAGCGTCAAGCCAGGCAAAAGGGAAAAAATATTCGTTTGCCGCCTGTTTGATATTCTTTCTCGTTTGTCTGGCATGACGCTCACAAGCAGAGAAAATATCTGGTATCTTGATAATCATGATAGGATTCGAATACTTGGTAGGCCTAATCATTATAGGACTCGAATCCTATAATGATTACTAAGTACCAGATATTTTCTCTTTACTTGTGAGCGTCAAGCCAGACAAAAGAGAAAAAATATTCGTTTGCTAAGTGCTTGATAATGGGAATACTTAGTGAGTCGAATCCTTAATGATTACTTTTCTCTCTGCTTGTGAGCGTCAAGCCAGACAAAAGAGAAAAAATATTCGTTTACCACGTGCTTGATAATGGGAATCGTTGGTGAGTCGAATCCTTAATAATTACCAAGTACCAGATATTTTCTCTCTGCTTGTGAGCGTCATGGCAAACAAAAGAGAAAAAATATTCGTCGTCGCGTGGTAGGCCTATTTAATTGTTTTGATTCTGCTGCTTTTTTTAGATTCGAATAGATTTTGATTCGTGATTACTAGGGCAACCAGATTTTGACCTAAAGATTTTAAAATTTTGACGTTGTTATTGACATAAAAATTTTATCACAAAAAAAGCAACAACATGCATAAGCAAGTAAAAATAATGCTAAATAGTTTTTTATGAACGAAGTACAACGAAACCAACATAAACAACGAACAAAATAGCACTAAAAGTGTTTCAGTTAAATTAGTCCAAAGGTACAAAATAACTTTCTTTCGGTCGAAACAAGTTAAAAAAGGTCCAAATTTCGCGAATTTGTACCCAAGATAGTCCAATCTGGCAACCACGCTTTTCTTCACTGTTAGAATTAAGCTAATCCTCAAAATTCGATCTCCGGCTACTGCGATATAACGATGAAATTCTGGAATTATTCGAAAACGATTGCTCGTCATAAACACAGTTTACTACTTTGATACTCGAATGCTGTTTTAAAGCGCTTATGTTGAAAAAAGGACTACCAGTTTGCTTTCCACAAGCTGGCAACCAATGATTACGACGTAATTTGTTTCATCTATTTATTAAACAATGCATATTAAACAATATAAACGACGCAGATTTTGCATCTTGACTTAAAAAGCAGATTTTGACTTTATTTTGACCAGAGCTGGATGTCTCGAGACGTGTCTCGGTCTCGAGACACGTTTTTGAGTGTCTCGATCTCGTCTCGGTCTCGCTATGCCAATGTCTCGTCTCGGTCTTGCTATGCCAATGTCTTGTCTCGGTCTCGGACCTTGAAAGTTTCGGAAAATGGTCATGTCTCGATCGAGACATGAAAAAATTTTGGATTTGAAACAGCATTCAGGTCTTTGATACGGAAGCAACAATGGTACTTACCCGATGTATTCAAAGTAAAACATTGTGCGTGATTTCACACTTTGCAAAAACAGTTGGCCACATTTTGTTTAGACCATTTTGCTTTGTTGTTCACGCCTGCAGAATTGCAGGCTTTTGCTTTCTTTTTGTGAGCAGCATATATGAAAACTGGTCTATTTCAACCACAACGCACATGCATTCGATGGTAAATCTACTCTAGACCAAGGATGTCTGATCTTTTAATTTCTTAGGAACCCATTGCAAAATTAGATATTTAACTGGGCCGCAAAGCGACCAGAATTCCAATATTTCATATTATAGTTCTAAGAAAAAAAATTAACCATTGATACAGTAGGTAAGCTTTGTACTGAGCCGCATTTTGCTGAAAATGCATCTTTTTTAACAACAAAGAAAATTTAAAAATCCATTAATATAATTAATTAATGTAATAATTAATCCAATAATGTTAATTTAGTTTTAGCTTTTAATAATATGGCCTTCACTCAAAGACATAACGGCCGCTAGCCACGTCTAAAAAATTGATATAGGCCTATTTTTTATGGGCAAACGGTGTGTCAAATCAAAAAATTTTCAAGAGAGTAACGTGTCACATGTCATAAACTTAAGATTTCTACAAATTTGTTCCCTATGAAAGATGCTATTCTCGTCTGGTTTACTACAGCTATCAAAAGATCATTCCAAGTAGTCCAGGCCCAAAAAAGGCTTCAAATCGAAAAAAGTGCAGGGATTACAGATGCAGGAAATTTGGTTACCGAATTGGGAAGTGCTTCCAGATTTGAGCTAGCTCTTTTTATGAGAAAGTTATAAACCAGATAGATTTTCAAAAATGCATGGTGTCACAATGGCTTTAAAATGTTTATGTTAATTAATTTATTATTTATGAAATATAAAGTATTTTGATAAAATTTCATGAACACTCTCGTGCTCAATACTTGATAAACTTGCTAAAAAATTGTTTTAACAGAGGATAGTGGGCTGCAATACCGACATCCCTGGTCTAGACCAACATAACCTACCAATGACTTTTTGTTTAAAGTTTTCTTGACATCTTTTTCGTTAGATTAAAAAAGAACATTGGGCCGTGAATCGTCTGCGAGAGGTATTGCTTGCCTTGCAAGCTACAAGGACTTAAATCTTCTGTGATAATAAGCTGTTTCGTAGTTATTATGGTGAACTCGTTGAATCATTATTTGTAATCGTTAAAAGGATATGACCAATAGCACATTTATAATAGGCTACATCAGTTCATAACCGCGACGGCTTCATTTGTTTTTGCTAATGTCATTTTGCTATAAAGTTCTTTCAATAACTTGGCTTAGTAGAGCCCATACTCCAGAGTATTACTATCGTTTCTACATTTTTTAATTTTTGGTTCATGAAGTCTCGTAACTTTAAGTCTCGTCTCGAAGCTATGATGTCTCGTCTCAGTAGGTTCGGTCCTCGTTCCAGCTCTGATTGTTGCTTAAGTTTGATATCGATAAACTAGCAAAATACGACCAAAGAGGTCAAAAAGCGAGATAAAAACAAAACATACTGCTTGTGAGCAGAAAAATTGCTCAAATGTTTACGCAAACATTGATATTAAAAAATTTTCAATAATTTTTTAAAAGAAATGCCGTTTTAAGTCAAAATTAACGACTTAGCGAATTTAATTAACTTCCGTTAATTGGAGCTGAATTTAGCGATTTAACGTTAACGGAGGTACAGTACATAACAGTGTTAACGAAGCTAACATTTTGCATTAACTTGCCCATCTATGGGCTAATTGAATGCTCGTGTCGTCTTATTAGATTGTTTGCGATCACGCAAAACTCAGCTCCGCAACTTCTTTTGTAACTGCGTGCTAGTAAAAACACCGGGAGAGTCGAAAACCCATCGATAATGTTGGGCCGACTGTTGATTTGCATTTTCAACCTCATATCATGAAATGCCGGTGGTGACCGAGAAGTTTTAACTCTTTGCAGTTACCTACCGCCTTATAAAGATTGGAATAAACCATTTCAATGGCACAAATGAATTTGGCAGCTTGTTCTCCGCACATACTGATATCTCTGACGGTGACCATCAGGTCGAAACGTTAGTTGACTCGATTGCAATCGAAACGGAGTTTGCCACTCATGAGACAGACGCCCTATTATTCAGCCATCTGACTGATAAATTCGTAAGGCAACCAGCCACTGACAACGGGGTAAGAATACCTGTAGACAACTGCCTCAGCCACTTGTACCAGAAAACATGTTATTAAGCATGGCAGCATCAAAAGTCATAAAAAAACAGGTAACAGTAAACAACACAAAAACGCATGGATTAAACGCAAAAATTCCTAAGCCAACTAAACGATGGCTTGCATTCAAAATAAACGCAATAGCAAAGGAGAAAGTCACTGATCAAAAGCTTTAGGTAAGTTACAATTGAGTCGCATTGTGTGAGGAAAAATTGATATTGAAGTGAAAACTACAAGCACCAAATGGACATTGCAACAAACAATTTCGAAAGGCGACGTGTCACAGTAATCTCTTGCGACACTTGGTCGAGCCACAGTAGCAGTGAATTATTCGATCAGGCACACTATCTATCTCATAGTTGTAATCCCACGTCAGTTCAGTTCCGGAACGAATTGAACTGAAAAAAGAAAGAAATATCAATTCTAGACCCTGAAATCGAAAAGCAGACATAAAAATTAGCAACCAACATTAGTTCGGCTGAAGAAAGTTCGCATCTTCTAATTTTAAAGAGCCAAGCGCTATTTTGACGTCGCTTATTAAATAAATATTTCAAATTGCCACTGATTTTGACGTTTGTAAGAATATCATTAAAAACTATTAGTTCAATCAATAGTCTAACAATACGACAAATCGCATGGGCGCCCTTTAAAACTTGCAAAGCACACTCTTGACCCAGTGGATGCACAATCGCACGAACTGAAAAAATCCAACCCAACAATTGTAGCGCACATGTAGTAAGCCGAGTGGTTGGTGCAAATAGTGCATTGGACAATTAATACCAGAGCAGGCTCCGCGGGCTCGCTACAGTCGCTACTTAACCAAGTGACCTTCTATGATGTATGTACTTCACTATAACAAAATCCTTAGTTGCACCACCAAAAAAAGGTTTGAAAAACCACAGGAGTGTTTCTTCAAGATTAATTAATAATTACCTGCTGGCGAAAAAGGCAACCCAAGGAAAGCGGAGATCATGCGTATCAATGAAAACATTCTGAACCATCAAATTCGGGGTGCAAGAATGGTTCAAATAGCGACCGAGATTTCCAGTTTGTTTGGCGTCAATGATGTAAGTTCCTTCAAGGCCGAAAAATCTACGAGTCCCGATCACATTTTCTTCATCTTCCAGTTCCAGGTCGACCTTTCTTGCGCCACTTGAATTTGACGTAGTCGATTTTCGGGCCATTGGTACACGATTGACTGTGACGTCAGTGTCTGAGTCCGTGTCAGTGGTATCGTCATCGCGTGATGACGTCGTAAAGCGCGAAGAGACCGAGCCTAAACAATAAAAACATATTTATTTTGCCATATTTTATGTAGGCTAATACAGTGTTGTTCATAAATCGAACTATAAACACTTCCAAAAACATAACGCAAATTAAAAACACACATTTGTTTCACAAGTAAAGGTTGATTTAGTGACCTGAACGAAAAATTTCGCTCTAGGTTGACGTAATGTGTGGTTCTAGAATATGCATGGTTTATTCTCATTCTGCTCGTACCAAAAAGGTAACTGATAAATTTGGAAGAGCTTAGCAAGCAAAAGAGGATTGAAATAAGGAAGTACCTTCATAAAATAATGATCCGTGAAATCAAACAAAATCTGTTACACATTTCACGCAGAAGAAACATATTTGCCCCAACCCTCACAGCCTTCACGTACAATACACTAGACGTAAACACCATTCTTACTGCTCTCAGATTTGTCGCCGGTTGATCTAAGCGGTTTTTTCAAAACCATAGTCTTTCCTCTTCTTGGCTGAGCGTTTCCTGGCAACGAGGTCGCTGACGTCATCGTATCAACGGCATATCCAAGCTTGCGCTTTTGACCTGAGTTTAAAATTTAGGGCAAATTTGGAAAACTCTTACAAATTAATCGTTCGCAAAATGAAGCATGTAACTTGGGGGTATCATTTTAATGGATACTTTAACCTCAGCACTTAAAAAACAAAAATTACAAACTGCGAAGAACTGTTTGAAAAAAATGTTTGACCAATATAGTTTCAAAAATGAATGAAACACAATCTACGATTTAAGAGCAAAAAATATCAATTTTTGTGTGATAAACTGTTAATGCATACCACATTACCACAGCTAAAAACCGCAACATTGCAGAAAACCTATCGACCGTGTGAACAGGGAGAGCACTAAGAGCAGTTCTTAAAAACTCTTACCTCCTACCATCGTAACAGGACCAAATTTCCTCAGGGGTACCTCCTGAAAATACAAAACATCTTTAGCATACTTACTTCTAATTTCGCTGGTAATAACTTGGAAAGCGTGACCATGACCATAAAATATCAGGATAGACAATCTTAAATTTCTAGCTGCCCAAAAACACATTCATATCATTATACAGCATTAGGCTACTAAAAAAGTATTTTCATGTAATGAATACTTACACTACTATCAGTGTGGTCATCATCTGAATCGGACGTTTCGACTTGCTTACGAAGTTGTTTGCTACAGAAATCAATAAATTACGTATAACGAAGACCTTGTTACGATAGAGATGCAACAAGTATTATGCAGTTATTTGCGTTTAACTAAGAACTCTTGCAACTAAATACAAGCATAAAACTACAGAGAAAGCAGCAACTACGAATTAGTAGCAGTAGAGTTTTATACTTTTTAGCCACAAAATAATAAGCATGAACACAAAAAATAGCAGAGCTAGAAATAAAAAAACAGCGACAAATTGTGCTACTGCTATCTACGCGTAACAAACTGTTGTGGAATGACTCCGGTCATTGATAATATTCTTACCTGCATATTTTTTCTTCTATCACAACAAAAACGCTATATCGAGTTAGCTTAGGAGTTGCAAGCCATCTGTCTACCACTCTAAGATGAGGGAATCCATCTAAGTGCCTTTTTCAACGGCATAACAAGCAAACTTGCCAGCTTGCTGTCCACACAGTCTGCATAATGCAGAGCGTCAAGCAGGGAAGCTGTGAATACCAATTTTTAAGTCATCGGTTTGACCAGAATCGGAATGAAATCCGAATCGAAATCGAAATGCAATCCGAGTCGAAATCGGAATGCAATCCGAGTCGAAATCGGAATGCAATGCAATCAGCAGCTCAAGTGACAGACACTCGGCTATCTGAGCTGTTGCTGGTAATCAGAAAAGGATACACTAAAAGTAAAAACCACATCACCACAACATATTATTAATTTCTGTGAATGCTCATCCAGCATTGGATGATAAATATTTAGGTGACTATTTAAAATGACACAGGTTAACAGAATGGAGCATTCTTACTCCGCATTGCTTTCGTTATCACTGGCATCGGAGTCAGATTCGAAACCACTCGAATCATCGGAGTTATAATCTTCTTTCTGATTTTCTGCAACTTCAATATGATCTAACTCAGCTAAGTATTCGTCTCCATTAATCAAACCGTCCACGTTCGCATTGTCCTCAGTTTGAATGCGACCTGAAAGAATTTCAAAAAACAGAAACACATTAATCATCTTAAAACAACATTGCGGTGTAATCGTCTCAACCCTTTTTAATTTGCAGTAACTGCGATAACAGTGTTAATGCTTAACACATCAACACTTTCCCAATTCAACCTTAAGCTACCATTCCAAGTCAACGCAGCAAAAAAAAAAAAAAAAAGGCTATGAACTAATAATCAAAAAATGCAGTAATTATTTCATTTTCACGCACTCAACAAATTTTTAATCTGGTGTTCTTCAGAATTTTCTGAAGAAAATAACGATTACAAATAATCATTTGTGGCATTGACGACACCCAATCATTCCAAACCACTTTTACTTTAAAATGAAGCTAAACATCGATTAAGATGCAGCAACAAGAAAACTGGATTTAGCTACCATTGCCGTGCAACATAGCAAAGAGCAAAAGCAGTAATAACGACCAGAATTATTATTTCCAGTTAGAAATGGCTTCACTTACCCGTGTAAATACACACAAAAGATCCTCGAGCAATATCATCCACACAACGTATTCCCCAGCCTTTTTTATGAGTTTTAAACATCTGCAGACGACATTGCAATCCTTTCTGAACTACTTTATTCGGACATTGGCTATTGCATTTGCATCGAGGATTGCACTCGTATATGCTGAAACAAAATTCAAATTACGGAATACAATCAGAGACGAAAATAGCTTGAAAATTAAAGCAACAATAAAACTGCTGCTTTCAATTTCGTACTGCCTTGCATGTACTGCTGATGATGACAGCTGAATCTATGTTGCCGAGACGTTGAGTTGTAAGAATGACTGTGGCTTCAGTTTCCCTTCTTTAACATTCAAATTACTGGTATGCAAAGAGAAAGCTACCCTTGAAGAACGGATGGAAAGCTCAAACTATGATTTGCGTTATTGTTCGATGTATTATATTATACATTCTTTGTTGTTTATATTACGCTGCATTTGGGCAAACTGTGGCAACTATTAAGCCAAAAAATACAGGATGCCTAATGACAAATACTCTATGTCTTAACTAACCCTGTAGGCAAAAAAGAGAAAAGTCGTTTGAACTGGTAACCAGCTTCTTTTTTGATCTTTCTCCCGCGAGAACACGAAGTGGCTTGCACAGTGAGTTGTTGACAGGGACATTTGGAACGATCGCGGCAGTTGTCTGGACAATCACAGCAAACCATGAAATCCGGTGAGGTGTTAATTTTCACTCCTTTTCCTGGCACTCTCGTCTTACTATAGAACATCACAGGAGGTTTTTCTGAATTTATTTCATTCACACAGCTTAATGGAACATCTTCTTTGCCATCTGCAAAAGCAAGTACTTGAATCAGTATAAGCTTTGAGGCCATTCTTCTCGGGATTTCATTTTTCTTAAATTTTTAGGTCAATTTTTCTTCATATACATTAGGGATTACTGGATTACACTTAGAACTCGTACATGCCTGGCACTCAATCACTCGCTTTATGGCAGACTTAATCCACATCAAATTCCATATGTCTGCAGAGACAAATAATAAAGAATGCTTTTGGATGGTTTGGAAGCCAGTTTTA
The DNA here is from genome assembly GCA_964006365.1 of Trididemnum miniatum. Taxonomy (NCBI): domain Eukaryota; kingdom Metazoa; phylum Chordata; class Ascidiacea; order Aplousobranchia; family Didemnidae; genus Trididemnum; species Trididemnum miniatum. The sequence goes on along the minus strand of OZ023232.1, from coordinate 26,061,462 downwards.
AACAACCGGTACTCTGAGCACAAGGTACATACATCACAGAGAGCAAGCTACAAGTTCTTTTTTAAACAAACTCCAACTATCTGAATTGTACGAAGCAAACCCTCAATTATTTTAAAAGTTGGATCACAATGGCCTTGGGCCTAACTGAATCTAATATGGCCGAATTGAAATTGCATCGGACAAACATACGCAAGAAATTGGTAGATTTAAATTACCCATTTTTAAAAATTAATTAAGACTCAATTTTAACATTTTAAAAAATTCTTGAAGCGATACTAATCGATGAATTTTTGACCAGCAAATCAAACAATACAAGCAATGATGTGCACAGCTCAAACAAGCATCAAAAAAGTAGCCCTTGAGATGAATTTTTCTGACCTGTATAATCCCTAATGAAGAAATTAGCATCTCGCTGTTGTGTCACCGTGGTGATTTGAGAAGGCGATCCAACGATGGTTCGTACAGTGTGATCGAATGAAAACTGGTCGTAATCAAGAACGGTCAATTTGGTTTCTTTGAAATAGCGGTCTATCTCTTCCATATTGCGGCACGCTCGTCCGCAAGGAGCACGATAATAAACGTGGAAAGACGTGCGCAAAGAACCCGGTTTCACACGACAAATTTCTCGCGTCCAACCACAAAGCAAAGGCTTAGTGAGAGGGTTAATGCTGTAAATACAAATAACGCTTTGAAATGAAATATCTTGCTTCAGCAAGAGACAGCACTCAGTTGAAATGCTGAAGTTGCAATAGACTTTGAATTTGTAACAGAAAAATGACAGTTATAGTTCGATTCTTTAATCTTACATTCACATCTTTGCCCATACACCTATTTCTCTCTTACAGCTATTAAACAGCTATTGATAAATATCAAACTACATCGGTCTCCCAAACAGTAGAAAAAAAAGAAACCAAAAAAGCAGCAAACTATTTGTAAGTTACTACCTATACAAGTCATACCATTATTTCATTACTCATGGTCGGAAGAAACGGTTGAGGTTTTTTCAAATCGAAATTCAAAGGCGAAGTAGCAGATATTTCACTTACCCGGCTAATTTCTTAGCTGACCACTTTGAGAAAGCAGCGACGCATTGCTCGGAGCAATTGTGGGGCAAGTAGCGGGGGGACCGGGTCCTGATTTGCTTCGACAAATTATTATCAACATCGATTCCGTCATCAACCTGAATGAAAACTTTTGAACAAACTGGTGAAATTGCAAGACGAAAGGCGAAAAGAGTCAACACATCGTTTCACGCTTCAAAAACAGTTAAGTACTGCAAGGTGATTTCAAATTTGCGCTTTGTCTTTGTCCAAATGCTCAAAAAAATGCAGTGTTAAATTGTTGCAATGAATTGCAAACGGTCGAAAAATCAGGTAATTCCGATAACCACCGGCGAAAAAAAAAGTTAAAGAAAACTGCAAAAGCGCTCAATTGTTTTGCTGCTGCATTGAGAAAAAAAATCAGTTACTAAACTAATGAAACTCATTCATTTGCAGTGTCTTCGCACGATATTGACTGTATTGAACGCGCTGCAATGCACTGCAGATCCAGTAAATTTCATATAATGCAACAATTCTCCGTACCTCTGCATTGCTTTCCCCCAATCTAAAACGAGAACTTCCTCTGGAAGAACTAGAAAATTAATAACAATGATAAAAATGGAAATCTAAAGAGGTAAAAAATCTTTACCGTGAGCTGCTAAAATGTTGAGCTTGTTTTTGCTCAAATTTGTTCTGAATTCGACTGGCCACGTCGTCTCCACCAGTTAATTCAGTGAATGAATGAGGGATGCGAGTGGGGGCAGAGTGACTCGTATTTGCTTTCTGCTCTGACAAAGATCGAGCCCACGGTGCTATCCAACGATCTACAAAAATAAATAAAATCAAGATTAACGGCATTGACGATACTTGCGAAGCTTGGAGTAACAAAAACTAAAAAATAATCATTTGCAAAAGTTGAAGATAAGAACACCAACTGCATACACCAACGTATCACTTTATTATGAATTTTCTATGCGTTATATTTAGGGCAATTTTTTTTTTGACCTAAAAAATATAGTTTTGACTTTATTTTGACTTAACCGCTTCCGCGTATTATTTATGTCTTGTTGCACTTTATTAATTAAATATGTTTTATAATCTGCAATTTACATAAGTTTTTAAAGAAAAAGGTAGCCTACTTCGAACATTTTCTCAATTACTCAGTGTTGAAGCTAATGCAACAAAGCGACGCATGACGTTAAAACCTAGGATAACGAGCCATTGTGTGTACCGGATAACGAGCCAACGCAATATTATTAATTAGTGTGTAATATTGCGTTGCTATCGCAACTGTACTGTACACTAACAGTATGTCTATGATATTTTTAACGAAAGCCACGCAGTATAATTACAAGGACGTTTTATTGTAATACAGCATCATATATTTTTTTACGTTCTTAACATCAAAACTTCTGTCTTTTCTCAGTAATTTATTGAGCATAGAAAACGACCTCTCAACAGCAGCAGAGGTTGGCTGGGCTTTTTGCAATAGTCCGTAGCTTGTTGGGTCAATTGTCAAGTTGGTACAGTTTATTATTGTTTCTAAATCAGAGTTGGATAGTCGTTTGTTAATGTAGTCTTTAATTGCGCAAGGATCATCATCGAATTGCATATTCTTCAGCAGTCCGTATGCTTTGGTTATTGTGCAGGCACTTCCTTCCAAGAACTCTACGTTGGCTGCTAGAGTCCGGTATTGATTTATTTTAACCAAGTCCGACACCAAACCTTCCACATTGATAGCGTCTTTTGCTCTGCTTACTAAGAGGCCTGCACTTGTCCAATTGTTGACAATGGTACGAACAGCTGGAAGGTTCTCACTGTAATATAAGGCAGCTCTAAGCCAAGTTGCCCATCTTGTAATTACAGGGTTAGGAGGAGATGGCAGACCAGCATCATGAAAATCTTTCTTGCGATCTTTGTTTTTGATTGTTGCTGCCTTGATCGTTGCTAATACTTCATCTATATTTTTAAAATGAGCACGCACACGCATAGCGCAGTTATGTAGTAAGTGCGCAACGCAGGTGACATGCATCAAAGAAGGGTATAATTCCTTTAATGTCTTTTCAGCCAAAGACATGTACCGAGCAGCATCAGTCAAGAACAATGAAAAATTCTCGCGTTTTATTTCGAGTTGTCGCAATATGTCATCCACAGTGTGCAGAATAATACTGTTATTAACACTGCGACCGCTGTCTAGTGGATGGCAATTAACGAGGAATGTCTGATATGGAGCATCTAAGCTGCCCACAAGCACACTAATATACTTTTGTTTAGCAACCTCTGCTTCATCCACAATCATAAAAATTTTTCTGTCACGAAGTAATTCTTGAATTTGTTCCTCTTTTAGGGATACCAATTTAGCAACACATGCCCGGGCTGCAGTCTCCGAAGGCAATACTTTTCCCATTCTAGCAAACAGACACTTTATAAGAAGGATGGTTCAGTTTATGAAGTGGGATATCTGCAGCTAAGAATGAAGAAACAACCTGTTCCTTGAAGTTTACTTGATCGAAATGTAAAAAGGTTTGCCTACTTTGAGATTTGCTCTCCGCCTCCAATTTTCCTTGGTGTTGCTTACTTTTTCGGTAGCTTTCCACAAAAAACTTTTTGTCGCATTTGACTAACACGTCGCCAAGGTTGCATCGCAAGTCGCCGGCAGGAGTTGCCGAAAACTCATCCGGATATTCCTGGCAAGTTTGCCTAACTTTCGTTATGGAAGATTTGGCTTGTTTTGGCATTCTTTGCTTTGCAAGCTACAACTTAAAAGATCACGTGTGAAGAGCGCAAGGCTTTTATAGGATTAGATTAATTGTCTAACAAATATGTATTTATGCATCAACAATGACGTTTCATGCATAAGTGCTATTTCCTTCTCATTATTGTGACGATAGTGCAAATATTGCAATTATTTCAAAAGTTTAAAATCAAATAAAACTGTGCATAAAATTTTACTAGCAGCTCAAAAATTCAAAAAAATATTTAAATAATATAAATTTGTTCGTTTTTGTAAGGAAATTTTTGATGAAGACAATTTTGACAAATTTTGACTTTATTTTGACTTGTAACATCTACCAAAACAGACTCCTGAACACCTGAAACGAACGTTAGTACACATTTGATCATGTAATAAGGTCCTGAAAAAATTTTGACTTTATTGACTTTAGCGGGCCCTAGTTATATTACAAAAAAGCGACCAGATACAGAAGCAATTTTGGTACTGCATTTTTTATAGTTTTTTTTTTTCTGTATTGGAAAAAATGATAATTTACAATTGCGGCCTTAATACTTTTGTAAAAGTATGTAGCTATTTCCGCAAAAAAATATCTTCTGAAAATAATAGCACTGGAGGTACTTTATTACATTGAACGACGAGGTTTACCATATGCAAACCATCGAGAGTTTATTTTAACACAACTTTATCACTCACAAATGTCAAGCAAAATATTGTAATCAGTCCACAATATTCAACATACAAAAATAACAACATGCAAAAAATGAATATACGGATAGCCTAATTGTAAGAATACGAGCAATTTGTCATTTAACTCAGCTCAGAAAAGCAATTACATTAATCGTTGGGCATGCACGTGCAGTTAAAAATATATTGCTTTTGACGACATAATTGGCATGTACCACATATTACCTCACCTTCTTTCCTTTCCATTGCTACATCATTCGATTTTGATGACGTTGTACCTGAAATCAAACCTGCGATAACGGTAGAAACAGTAATTGGTAAGCTTTGGAAAAATATCTAGAGGTGTTTTGCGAATTAATGAATGAAACTAAGGGTTTTGGAAGGTCGATTTGGGTCCCTAGAATCACGAAAAATCGCGGTGGAAAATGACATTTTTTTATTTTGGGGCCAAACATCTTGACTTTGGGGCCTTTTCCAGCATTCAATAATTAAACTAACAACACCAGAAAACTAAATTGTATCTGTAACAACCAAGTCCATTAGCTTCAACAAACCTGTATCTTCAGTAAGATCAACGTATTCAATGTGAGCTCGTCGCATGCCTGTATGAGCTCGGGCTATTCTGTTCGGCTTCTCACTCCGGCTTTTCTACAATTGAACGCAGTAACTTTACAACTGAGAAAAAATGAGTTTTGCGGAGAAAAGTTATATCATTTTTTATAGTCTTTCTATTGCAGCTTACATCAAAAACATTCAAGAAATACATATAACACAGAGTAATTAAACTGACCACTTCCTCTATTTTCAATTAAAAAACGTGCAGTACCACCAAACAGTATTCGTACTTGTAACCGTTATCAAAAGTATAAGCGCAAAACATCATGGAAATATAACGATTCCATACAGAACAGTTTTTCATTTATACGAACATTGTCAGTGACCTACCATCTGTTGTTGCAAAAGCAGTGGCTCAAGACGCCTTGATCCTCGATATATCCATTCCGTGCTGTTATCAGAGAAGTATAGGATCTCTACCAGACTGCAATCAACTTTGCAGCACCGTGCTCTATGCCAAACTCCTTCAAACTCAACCTTATTATATAGAAATAAGTCAATATCATGAACTACTCCACTCCACACCCCATAAAAGATACTCCGCAATCATGACGCTGACACACAAACATGTCAAAATTGGTATTTACGCAGGTGCTAAATATATGCGTAAAATAATTAAGGTACATAACAATAAAAAAAATCAAAGCTAGTGAATTATATACCGTTCGAAAACGACTACTGATGACTTTTATACAAGCTGGCTTTTCATATGCACCATATCATAAGTTCTATTCTGATATAAATAAGAATAGCAATTTCAGAATAATTACGTATTCTATAAGGATGAGCCGGATACCGGATATATATCCGGTATTTTTGATTATTACCTCAAAATCCGCCGGCACTATCCGGCGCTTTTTGAGGTATCCGGTATCCAGCCGGATAGTACTTCGCTATCCGGTCGGATACCGGATATTTTCAAACTTTAGGAAAATTGCGTACAGTAGACTTCGTGAAAATAAAATTTACCCTTTCGATCCACGTGAAAAAATTTGGTGCAAGTTTGAAAACTTTAATTTTGTTTGGATTCTCCACAAAAAGTATACCGAGTTCAAACCTTAGACTGCGTTGGTAATTTTTTTTATATACCAAGTGGATTTAAGTTTAGTATACAAGTTTTTTTGGCTGGCGCAGAGAGTTTTGTCATCAGGAAAGCCACTTCATTGGTGTAGCAAAAAGGCAGTAATCACTCGGCATCAAACCGAGACGGTATAAATTCGATGACCACCACCGTTGTTTTATCCGTGAAGACCATGCAAATAATTTACGTTTAAAAGTCTGTCTTCTGTCCTGTAACTTGCACGTTCGTCTTTTGTTCGAAGTGAAAAAAAAAAAAAACGCAGTGAGCAGCCGACATAGGTGCCAACTTTTTCTCGAAGGCAAACTGCAGGGGGGACAAATTTTTACAGTAACTTTGTTTTCTACGTTCAAAAAACGACGTTTTAAGGTACCTGTAGCATTGTAATGGATGTGCTTCTGCTTTTTAATGGTGTGTAGTTTTGTAACGTTTGTTAAGTTGATGTCTTTAATTCAATGCCCTTAGTTCATCAATTGGCTGTTTGTGTTAAAAGTTTGACGCAATTTACCCATCATTGGAAATTTACCGCAGGATCGATTTTTTTGCAGTAGTTTTATGGTATTTATAAACCATAAACCTTGCGTTTTTTAGTAGCTTTGATGACAGCGCAAAGCCGCAAAACGTGTGAAAATTCAAACTTACCTTCTACCGACCGCTTAGCGCAGTGGTTAAAAACATCGCTATCGGTGTGGGAGGCTCGCCACTGTTGCGACGTTATTTTTTTTTTTTTTCGGAGTGCGAAATTGTGTTGCACAGGCGCAGAGATCGGCTCCGCCACTCGTTACATGCTTCGGCGTTATACCGCGAGTATAATGACGATTTGATCTATTTTGAAGTTTGCTTAATTTCGATGGATATCACAAATTTCTCCTAAGCGCAAAACCGAAAAAATCAACACAATGTGTGGTAATAGTTAACTCGATTGCTTTACTCGTAAATTCACGCCGCTGACGCACGCTTGATAGTTTCCTCTCGCTTTATTGAGCAATTAGCATGAGCGCAAAATTTCGTGAAAACAATGTCAAGATTTTGCGCTGTAACAATTTGGAACTGTTTTAGCTACCTTGCAATGTGCATGCAGTCAACTTCTAATGTAATAATGAGAACACCCCGGAGGCCGGACAATGGACATACAGTATGTTCCCCCCTTCGGTATTAGACCTGAGGAAGCACTGTTCCTGCTCCTGCCGATTAGACGCCTATGGTGGACGACTGACTTGGCGTCCGATTTTCGGCACGCTCTACACCAAAATCCACTCTTTCAACACAATTCTTCTTACTCAAAAATAAAATCCAGCTTTGAAAATGTGTTGCTACACAAACGTAGTGTCGTGGATCGAAGTTGCATCAACAGCGATCAATAAGATGGTCATGAAAGCAATTGAGCTCCTGCCGCTCGACCGCGTTGCCGATTCGGCCAACTTGAAATAATGAAGTCCATTCGTAATGACGCAACGCTTTTGAAAGTTTCCTGTGTGTCACATGACCTCATGCAGTAGTTTCATGGCTCGCTAGTCGAGCAAAACGATAGCGTGGAGTCGTGGACAAAAAACATCAAAATATTAATTTTGGCTTAGTGCTACTATCCGGCCGGATAGGGACGCACCGGATATCCGGAAGGTTAGATTTGCCGGATATCCGGCAAATTTGCTATCCGGCACATCCCTAGTATTCTAGAATAATTCCGAATCCTTAACCGAATCTTAAATCTATAAAATGGCCGTTAGTACTATTTTGATATCAGTTCAGCACGCAGTCGCTCAATTACTGCAAAACAAAAAAATCAAGTAGGCCTATTTGTTTCATTGTTAATGAATTTATAGCCAGCACAAGGATTACAGCACTATAAATTCGAAGCATAGGCCTATATACACGCAGTGGCGTAGTCATGGAGCTAACAGCAGGCATGCCCCTCTTAAATTTTAGAAACACATAAAAAAATACGGCTCCAGTGTATGTTATACAAAAGCAGTGCATACTATAATCAATTACTCATGGTCATGGCCTCCCACAAATTTTGCACGGCCTTCGACGAAGCAGAGCGCGCATTTGCGGTTATGCGCAACGTCTGAAAAGATATATCACGCGCAATTTTTCTTCACAATCTTAATAAAACGGAACTGGTTCCATAGGATTTGATATTCTGAAATGAACATCCCTAGACATAAATCTAATAGGGTTCGATTAAATAATAAAATCAACTCAAAAGAGAGCTATTTCCGCATTAAAAAGTTTAAAAACTTACTTTCAGAGTTTGACCTTCTTTTAAGCTCAGTAGCTGTCTTTCTGAGGTACAAAGATAATCCCGTATAAAATCAGATGTGTCCCTAAAATGAAATCAAAAGTTTGGCAAATGAAATACTAATTTAAGAGCGACACCGACTTTAAGACTGGGTTTTTAGAGTTTAGTTTAGGGCTCGGAAAGATTAGGAGTTAAGGAATAGTGATCAGTTTTGAGCCAGAGTTACCTATCTCAATGCCGCATCGCCCCATGTCAAATCGGTCATTAATAGTCTTCTGGTCGAGCACCCCTTGAGAAACTAGAAAATGACAAAATGTAGCTTACTTCTGGGGTATGTCATCCCATACGTTGTTACTCCCACCATACACAAGATACACATCATTGGGATCACAGTACATAGCGTATCCATCATCGTAGAAGATCAAGTAACGACCCTTATTTGTTTTTCGATCAGCTGATTCAGCCACAACGCCAGAGTAGATACCTGACAAAAATGTATATACCTAATTTTGCAATTAATTCGCATAACAACAGCCAATAATGCTTGTGCGTATCACAAATATTGCGAAGTAAGATACATACTTAAAACAAAGAATATGGATACATAAAGGATTTGTAACTATGAACAATGCAAACCTTCACTTTTGTAACAAGCCGCAACCCTTGATCCCAGACCCATCTGACCATCAGGAAACAAGTCACGTGACTCCACACAAGCTAGATGCGTGAGTTGAAGAAAACTCTTCCGCTTTGATTGACTGAATCTCACCTAAAGGTTAAGGAAGATTTTAATAGAATTTGAGGAAAGCAACAGACAGCAGTTAGCGGACCTATTTCAACGTTGTGTGGAGACCCCTATTACAATCAAACTGATTAACCATCATTTTGTGCCAACGGCAACTTGTTTTCAGACGACTCAAATGGTGACATTGGACATAAACAAAGCATGCGTGTACTATTGAATATTTAATCTAAGTTTGACTTACCGGTAACCAAAGATCTGAACAAAACTTCATATTTACTAAAAACAATTTTGAAATAGAAGTATATACATCAAAAAGTGATTCGAAACCTTGTATTTAAACTTCTCTTTGTGTTTTTGAGCGTCTTCTACTACTCCATGCTTCCATTCATCCTTACACAATCCAAGCACATTAACTCCTGCATACACTGCAGCACGGCTGAGCTTTCCATTATGAAAATGCTTCTTTAACTCTTCAACTCGTAATCGATTATTGCTTGATCGATCTAAACAATTGTCGTTAAGAAGATAAACCCAAACCACAAAAAAGTAGCATACAATCAAAAGCCTACCAGACGTTTTCTTCTTGCTTTTAGTTGCATTAGTACTTAGTAGTAAGCTTGGAATAAGCAAAAACAGCGAAACCAAATTTGAAAATAGCTTACAACCTTAGAGAGGCTCAAAATTTAATAGCGTGATCGCGTTTTCAGCTCTACTCAACATAAATTATAATTATTCAGGCAGTGTAACATCAGAAGATTAGAAAAAATACATAACTATCGACTACAATATATATTAGCTATTCAAAAAAATACTGAGATAAAATCTCAGACACATTTAAAAATAAAACTATCAGTTTCAACAGACTTTGGCTTACCATCTGTTTTTTTGTTCGAAGTCAACGTTTCACTTTCACTCTAAAGTACATTTAACGATGAACACTGAACATTTGCTAAATACCCTCAAAAGTTATCACGAACAAAAAGTTAACAACCAAATTTTAATAGCATCAATTCATTTATTTTTAACTTTAAAATTTTATCTGTAAAACGCACCATTGAAGATGACGAATCAATTACTGTGACTGGAAGAAGCGATAGTTTCAGCTTTGCTATATCATCATCAAGGATCTTGGATTCTTCTTCTAATCGAGTCACATCATCATTCAGCTGATGAAACAGCTCGTGCATACCTGGCAACTACCAAGCGAATGTAAGGCACAAAAACAAATTAGCCAAACAAATTGCACTACCTTTTGATCAATATTAACACCAAATTCGTCGAACAATTCATCATAGCAATTGACAGGATTAATCTTCTGTATTTCTTTAGCAGCCAGCATATCAATCTGTCAAAAGAAAAACATCATAGATATTTATAAAAATGAGACTTTTGTGTAAGATAAAATGTGACCTAGACAATGCATAGATATCTCTTTTCAGCAACATTTTACAAAAAATAACTCGGTATTTACCATATCAACAAAATCTTCTTCACACTTTTCAACAAGGCTTTGTCTTGCAGCCATAATGTTGCTGATAGTGACAACCTCCAACACAAGATAAAAACAAGAAAACAAGCAAAACTTGGCACTAATCTTCTGGGCTTAATCCAAATTTTGAGTAAACATCACGAGTAGTTGTTTCAAGTTGCACAGCTAATCGTCCAATCACCATTTGCGCAACATCTTTGATTTCATTGTACTCATGCAGCTTTTCAATGTACAGTCGCAGTTCACTTTCTTTCAATCCTTCTTCTTTAAGCTGTTTAATTTCTGCTTCCTGCAAAAGACAGGTATATACATATTAACCACCAATTAGAAATCAATGCACCAAATGACATATTCATTCTACATTTAAGGAAGCCAGAATAAAGTACACCTAGTGCGCGCACATAGATGTTACTGGTAGCAATTTAAATCACTATACAGAGTAAAAATGTTGACACTAACTAATTAAAAATAATGATAAGTAGGCCTAACAAAATGTAACTAAGATATCACTTGCCTGGATTTTAACTTGAGCTTTAAGTTTACTTATATCATCTGGTGTATGATCAGTTTTTACCGCTTTAAACTTCAGTGGAGAAACAAAAGAACCAGATAATGGAGTCTTTCTTTTTCGCAAAACAGGTCTTGGAGTATCACGGTGAGATGATGCAGTGAGATCAGCCTTGAGATGGGGTTGACTAACTGGTCGACAAGGAGATTTAAAAGCTGAAAATACTTTCTGAGAAGATGACAAACGTCGCTTATTGCTACATTTACCAATTGGTGATTGTGTATCTGACATATGATATCATTCACAAAACAAATAGAACATTCAATTTCAAACCTAAAATCACAATGAATGTTTCAAATCAAGCTCAGAATTTCAAATCTACTTTGAATAACTGTAGGTTAGGCCAGTCTTTAACAAGAAATACAAACTGCCAGTATCAGAATACCACACTGCTCCTTTTCTTTGTCAGTAGACTACTTTTGTCACTTGAGGTGATATGCTGCTCACTTTTTGTCGCGCTCCACCACAATATTGCGCAGAGAAAAGGTTTGCCGAAACAAACAAGTTGGCATACCTTGTCGACTACAAAATTGCGCAGACAGCAAAAAAAGTTTGCATCTAATGCAGTCTTCAAGGATGGTGTGGAACAGTGGTTTGCAACCTTTTTCAAGTCGCGGACCCCTAACTTAAGCAATTTGTTGTTGCGGACCCCACACAAATTAACACAAGTAGACACGACACGATCAAAGGCTACCTTCACCAGGGATGCCTTTTTGTTATCGCTTGCCAAAACCTATCTATTTGAGGATATGATGGGCTGCATTTATTTTTTTCAAGTAAAAATCTCCAACTGCACTAAACACTACTCGCAGCTTACGCAAAAACAGCTCAATTTTTTGGATTGGCTTTGATAACAAGTTGTACTTCGGGAAAGGACCAATATTGTTTATTTACTCATTCTTCTTCTTCTTCCAGCTTTTTTCTATTCAGGGTCGCCACAGTGCGAAAGTTTTCTCCATAAGACTCGGTCAACTTCGTCTCTCTCCCTTGCTCCAACCATCTCTATGTCTTCACTCACCAAATCCGTCCATCTTCTCTTTGGCCTTTCTCTCCTTCTTTTATCAAATTGTGTATCTCGGAAACTCCATTAATATTGACAGCCAGCAAACAATTGCGTCACTGAGCTTTTTTTTATCTGCAGACAGTTGGTGTCTAGCTATTCTAAAATAGAGCTTGGTGCTGAGATGCTGCAGACGCGCATATAATCTTTTTCATGCCAAGGTCGGACACGAGTTTGGTACCGGTACCCACATAACTGCGCAAGGAGACAGAGGGCACACGCACTAATTGGATGTTTTGTAGAAAGCCCTTGCCAAAAAAACATCCTAGCCTCTCTGCAGTGCCAGTACATCAAGCGTGACGGGGGTGTTTTTTCTTAAATGAAACGACCATGCAGTCCAACATTATTTTTCAATTTAATTTGTCTGATTTTCTGCATGCCTCTCAACGCACATCGTTTTTTGTCGTTTCAGCCTTTTTCGTGACCAGCTTTTTAATATCTGTGCTGTTAACTTTTGTTCTTGAAATAAAATAAACCATACCATACATCAAACATTTTTGCATCACTGGTGGGGGTTTTCTACAAAAGATACCATTCACTGCTTGACCTTCATAAATCACGCTTAGACTGTTTCATGTCACTACTGGTCTATTTCACACATATTATTATTAGCACCAGGAATTTACGAAACAAATTTGAAAAAGCGAAGTATTGTATTGTAAAGCCTGTGTAACTTCGTAGTCATACGAATTTTGTTGTATTGCAGTGCGGAAAAAATAATTACTGGAATTTACTAACACTTAAATGTTTCTACGGGCAATTTAACATAAAAATTTTGAGAAGGCAACGGGCCGACAATTTTTCAATGACTGCCGAGATCCGGGTAGCAGGTTGCCGATGCCTGACCTTAGCTATGGAAATTTTGGCACAATGACTTGATGTCTGGTTCAAAATTTGTGAATGCAAGGCGTCAATTATTACAGAGTACCCGTAGCAAACGATTTTTCACTTTCGTTTAAATGTGCGTTGAAAAACTGAACGCATTTTCAGCTAGAATGTTTTTGTGTGAGGCAAAATTGTATCATTGCAGGCAATAACAGCTCAAATAGCCGAGTGGTAAGAGCGTCTACCTCGGGAGCTGTAGACTTGGGTTTGATTTCAAGTCCGGTCAAACCAATGACTTTAAAATTGCTATTCACAGCTTACCTGCTTGATGCTCAGCATTGAAGGGACAGTGTGAAGAACAAGCCGGCAAGTTTACTTCCTGTGACGTTGGAAAAGGCACTTAGCGGAATTCATCCATTTTGGTGTGGTAGACAGAAGGCTGGCAACTCCTAAGCGAGCTCGTATAGCACACTGATCGCTTTGTCGTGACCGGAGAATAAATATGCAACTAGATAAAAAATACAATAGTTCCAAATGTGGGAGTAATTATCTGCTGTTTCTCTATCCAGAATTTGACATAGGCTACCAATAACCATTCCTAAGTAAGAAAATTTCAGGCCTAACTGTTGATTGCAATTTAAACCTGGTGCCTGATTCATATTCTTATATCGTTCAGAAAAAGATTAATTTTTAAAGTACACTAATAATTAATTACTAAGCACCGGTACTTCCATAAACTGCCCCGTTTTTGATGAAACTTTCAATACTTTGGCGGACCCTTCAGCCCATGCGGCCCCCTTAAAGTCATTCGCGGACCACTTGGGGGTCCGCAGACCCCAGGTTGAAAACCACTGACTGTAGACAACACTTTCCACCAATTTGCTAAAACTGTGAGTTTGGTGCTTAAAATTATGTGAGCAGGGTTGGGTTGAATTTGAATTCACTCACAAGTTATTGATGAATTTGAACGAATGAACGTGAGTTTTCAAAAGCCGATGAATAAGAATTTGAAGTTATTGGATTTGATTTTCTTAATCAAAGATTCAATCAATTTAAGATTTTTTCATAATTTGCCATACGAAGTAAAGTATGGTTCTGCCACTGGTTTATTGTGTCACTATATAGCAAACGATCCACAAAGTTTATCAAGCAAACATAACAATTATGACGGCAACTGTGACGCTTTTATGTGCTTTGATGTTGGTTTTGCAAGAGTTAACTTTCTACCCTCTCATGCTCTCATGTCTTGTTTTTTGCTGAAAATTACGACTTTTTGCTTTTGCAGTTACTTAAGAGAAGTAATTACTGACCTTTATGCAGTTACTCACAGACTCAGCTGAAATACCGTATTTTATGGACCATAAGGCGCACTGTCAATAAACTGGTTAAATTCTATTTTTGTTCATACATAAGGCGCACCGGGCTATAAGACGCACAGGTTTTCAAGAAGTAAAACAGCGCTTTGTTTTTATAACAATAGTACCGGTACTAGTTTTGAGTGTAGGCAATAAAGCATGAAACACTATCTGGTTCATACATTAGGCGCACCTGTTTACAAGGCGCACGATCAATTTTCGCGAAAAAAAAAATTTTAAGTGCGCCTTATGGTCCATAAAATACAGTACTTAATTTTATGAATTCTCTAGAGTGAAAATATTTCAAACAACTAGCAACAACTAGACTATTCAAAAATACCTTTTTTTTTTCAAGCCTATCTGATCACATGGTTTCAAATGTTGAGAAGTTTGAATTGTTCAGTTTAGTGAATTTTGAAACAGTGAAATTTTAAATCAGTTTTGCAAAGTCAATGAGCTTGAATTTTGTTCTCTCAAAGCCCATGAAATTAAACTTGAGATTTTTTGGGGGGTTCTACTAAACACCGCAAAGGACGTCAAAGGACTTCAAACTGTTGGAAACACCACAAAGAAAGACAAAGGACTTAATAACCTTAACCCTAACACTAATCTAAAGTTCTTTGTTCACTTGTTATGGTATAATTCCAAGTCCTTTGTCGTTCTTTGCGGTGTTTAGTAGATTAATTCAAAGTCCTTTGCCTTGCTTTTGCAGTGTTTGGTAAGTCCTTTGTTGTCCTTTGCAGTGTTTAGTGGTACTGTTTATTTTTTTTTTAAATCAAGCAATGCGAATTCGAATGTAAAAATTCAAAAATATGATTAGATCCAACCGTGCATGGTAGTTGTAGTAAATTAATATTTTCTGCCATGAAATACTGTAACTAACTTCGATAACACAAACCACAGTGAGTTAAAAAATATGGAAACAGCGACAAAACAATAACTAACTTCGATAACACAAACCACAGTGAGTTAAAAAATATGGAAACAGCGACAAAACAATATACCGGTACATTAAGACATGCTTACAACGCTAGTATAGGCAAAGAAAGGTTAAGAATTAACAGCCGTTGCTCCTACAGGGTGACCTTGTGAGAGGTGAGAGCACATAGACATCCTGCATTATGGGGAAAGAAACAACTTTGGACAACAATCTTTTAATACAGAACAGAAAAAAATTTAGTATTCGAAATAATACACTGTACACAAGCTTTAATTTATCTAAAACTATTGGTTTCCAGAAGTTTTCAAAATGTTTCGAAAGATTACATCAAGCTGCAACATAGTGCCTAGACATACTGTAGATACTGCAGCAAGATAGGATTGCAAGCACACGACGTTTTGCTTCAAAGAACAGGCATCATGCTGTTAAATGCACTAGGCATTATTGTCTACTAAAGCATGGGTCCTACTAATTTGGCACTGTGGGCACTGTAGAACAAATTTGGCACTGTAGGCACCGTACGTAGAACTGATTTAGCACTGTATAGGCACTGCAAGAACTGTAGAACTAATTTGGCACTGTAGCCACTGTATGAAGAACTGATTTAGCACTGTAGACACTGCAAGCACTGTAGAACTAATTTGGCACTGTACGTAAAACTGATTTAGCACTGTAGGCACTGCAGAACTAATTTGGCACTGTATCGTATGTAGAGGCACTGTACGTAGGACTGATTTGTAGGTGCTAAATCAGTTCTACGCAGAGTGCCAAATTAGTTCTGCAGTGCCTGTAGTGCCAAATTAGTTTTACAGTGCCAAATCAGTTCTACGTACAGTGCCTACAGTGCCAAATTAGTTCTACAGTGCCAAATTAGTTTTACAGTGCCTGCAGTGCTAAATCAATACTACGTACAGTACCTATACAGTGCCAAATTAGTTCTACAGTGCCTATAGTGCTAAATTAGTTCTACAGTGCCTACAGTGCCAAATCAGTTCTGCGTACAGTGCTAAATTAGTTCTACAGGGTTGCCAGAGAATTCGCCACATGGAAGATTCGCCACAAACAAGATTCGCCACACAGCAGGCAGAGATGAGGTGTACGGAGTCGCCTTTTTTGGGCTCCTGCTCCTGTTTTGACCAAAAAGACTTCTGATCCTGCACCAGGTCAGTGACTACTTTTTATACTCCTGCTCCTGTTTTTACGCAAAAGTGCTGTTTAGGAAGGGTCAAAGTTCTGCACTAACCCAATTACTTCAAAATAGTGAGGTATATAATAAAAATAATAATAACTAAGGAGTTACAATAAAAAACTGAACTTGAAAGAACAGATTAACGAGCAAGACTTGGTATTACCAGTATATGAGCTTGCACTCTTCAAGTGAACAGCCACACAATCATGTGTGAAATGTGGTCGGCCAAGTCGTGATTTGAACCAGTGATGTGGTTTCAAAGCCCAACGTCCAGCGCCAATTCCGCTCAGCAGTGTTCCCTTAAGTGAGAAATTTGAGAAAAATGCAAAATTTTTGGGCAAATCATCTGATTTTGAACCAAAACTTTAGATTATAAAATGCAAAACTGAAAAACTTGAATATTTTAATGCAAGACTGTAGCTTCTATCTTGAAAAAGCAAATTCAATGCAAAAAATTTGTAAAAGGGGTCCTCAAAGTAGTGAAATCTTTAGGCAAGAATTTCTATGAATTTTTCATTTGGGCAAATTCGCACAAGTCAAAATCCTAGAGGGAACACTGCCGCCCAGCCATGTCACTTGATGATGGTTCAGTACATAAAAATCAAACTAACAAAATACTGGCAATTACTTTTCCAATCATTAGCAAAACATGGTCATTTCAAAAACTATTGGCTATCAGGCTATGTGCATACAAACTGCAAACAAAGCAATTTACCGTAACTCTAGCAGCAACAAAAAATTTTATACAATTACCTAGTAACTTTCAAAAGTTCTGGCAAACTTATCGGTTGTGCAAAACTTGAATTTAGAACTTTTCAGTTTTGGCCTATGTACAGTGAAGAAATGCTGGCTCAGTAGCTGCTGGACTGAATCAGCCTATCTGCAATCCACAAAGGCTTACCGCAAGACTGCTTTGTTTGGTTGTAGTCTGCATTAAAACACTAAACTGCGGTACAAAAATAATTCCACATCGCTTAGCTGACTACCCTCGCACTAGTACCCCTTACCCAAACCATACACAGTCACAATTATAGACTTCTAGACTCTAGATCAGGCCTTCTCAAACTTCATTTTAATCTACTAAAATTTTTCGCGACTCTTCACGGTTAAATTAAATGACAAACAGCGCTAAATATGCGTTTCGATACCGGTAATTATTGAAACTGATAACAAGCTACCGTCACTCAATGCAATTAAACTTGGAACTCTATCTCTAATCCACATGAAATTAAATCCTCTTTTTTTAAAGCATTCAAACTAAATACAAGCGACACCTTGCTGCATCCTATCGTTAGTTTCTGTACGTTATTCATTTTCAGGTTGTCACACTGTGTGAATCACAACAGTAATAAAACTTAAGATATATTTATTTTTAAGTTCAGTTTTTAATATCTACGAACCTTTCTAGATCTAGGGTGGCTGCTTGACTCGCTGTGGCTCAATATTTATTAATGCCGGTAAAAACAAAAAGATGCATCCACTTGTGCCACCTGATGCCCAAGTGACGAAACAAAACAGTTCATGCATAGACCTACAACTGCGTCACTTGATGAGAACGTAGAAACATTCATCCGCTGCCTCACTATTTTGTACTAGCCTAGAGATAGGCCAGAATTGACAGCTAGGGTAAAATGTTTGCGTAAATGCACCAATTTTTAGTCTAATAAGTACAACAGTATAAATAGGGAAAACGCAATACTTTGCGCAAAATTTATATACTTCCTGCGACCCCTGAAGCTTGTTGCACGACCCCGCAAGGGGTCGCGACCCGCAGTTTGGGAAGCCCTGCTCTAGATGCACACAAACCGCAGTACCGGAGTCGACTCCGGCAGGAGTTTCAATGTTTCAGCCGGAGCCGGATTCGGAGTCATAAGTTTTGAATTGTTGCAGGAGCCGGATCCGGAGTGAAAAATTACCGCATTTTTGTGATATTTGTTCGAAATTTGCCATAATTTGGTTCTGATAATTTGCTTGTTTTGTGCAGTTTAATTCTACCAACATATCGGTATTGATAGATAATTACAGCCCATATTTTGCACCTTGCAGAGCAGCCGTAGCATACCTAAAAACAAAACAAGTGTTACGGTAAACTTGCTCTCTCGTTCGTCTCCGGTTGAATAACGCGCTAATTGCCACACACAAATCCAATAGTTCAATGTATTACGTAGCACAACGTAGCATAGCGGTTTTCTAAAACAGTGAAATGCGCATAAGAAATAACATTAAATTTACAAGTCAAATAAATGCATACTTACCAACTATTTGAAGACGAGAAAGCCCAATATCGAACAGCATACAGTTATACACCGGTTCCCAAAACAATTAAGAATGTCAGACTATGAAAGCACGAGCTTATATAGGGGTAGCGCAAACAGATCAAAGAACAGGAAATAATATCACTAAGTATGATTTCAATAAGAAGTAAAGATAAGAAGGGCGAAGAAGAGACCAAATCTCACAGTTCAGCAAACCCCCGCTGAGAAGGAGGAAATGGAGGAAATGAAACATTACGTAATGCCTAGATCTTTAGCGCACGTGTCAGAAAAGAGAAAAGCAGTAAACAACATAGAGAAAGCATTACAAGAATAACACTCCAAACTTTATCAATCAACGTCTAAAACTTAGTAGTAGTAGTAGTAGTAGTAGTAGGAGTAGTAGGATTTTTGTTATTTTTAACCATAAAACAACGCTATCATCAACACAAAAAACAGTTTGGTTAAAAATAAGGAAACAGCGACAAAACGTTATACGTTGAACATGCTCAAGATAAAAACATAGAACTAAAGCGTTTAAAAAAAATTAGCACGGTCGCTGCACCTAAAAAAACAACACGAAAACAGAAAATAAAAAACGAAACATACACATTACACAAGCAGTGCAACCTATAGATTTTCATGCCATTAAACCAAGAACCTTCTGTATTAATAATACTACTAGTATGCAAATTCTTATTAAAAATAAATCATCCTTAATTGTCCCTTCCGTTCGGTAGTCTACATAGTTCTCTTTTAGCAATACAAAATTTAATTTCTGTCCATATAATGTCCAATTCGTAGTATGCTATTCCGGAATATAACGCTGCTTCGTCTTGTGATTCTCTACAGTTTTCTTCTAATGATTTGTCAATTGTTACATTAATTCCACCGAATTCAGGTTCTGAAAAAGAAAAAAAGACGGAGCAGTATGCATTCTCGATAAAAAAGGAAAAAAGTCTTAGCGAGTGGAGTGGGAGTTATTTTTGGTTGAGGGAGATAATATGCGAACGAATATGCTTGTGGAAGTTTCGATACGATTTTTGCCGCTTTATATCAAGGGGGATTTTGTTCCAGATTAACGGTCCCTTATATTTCATTGATTGTTTCGTAACATTTATTCTACAAAATTTAGGGTAGAAATTAGAGCTGCTTCTGGTACTTCTAGTGATATTTTCTGCTGAACTATTTATGCTGTTGGTTTGAAAAAAATCATCGAAACAAGGTGGCAAGAGGCTTTTATTATATCTCTTCATAAAGCAAGCTATCTCAAATTCCAACGTTTGCTCAACAGACAATAAGTGACTTTGCACCATTACTTGTTTGACTGAATCTCTAAAATTCAATCCATTAATTAGCCTTATAAATTTATTTGCTGAACGTTGTAAATTTAGTATGACAGTTTTATTTCCGAAACACCATGTCGTTACACAATAGGAAATATGGCAGTTAAACATAGAATGATACAACATAGTGAGAGCACTGCGATTAAGGTATGATGATATCTTTCGAACAACACCCAAGCTTATGCGAAGCCTTTTTAGTACTGTATCCATGTAAGGTTTCCAACTTAAATTTTCATGAAGAATTACACCTAAAAACTTGCTTGAGGTTACCCTGTTAATGCGTTTGTTTCTTATAAGTAAGGTGAGGTTATTGGAAGGGGGCTTAGAATTTGGAGTTCTAAATACTACATGGTTCGTCTTTTCAACGTTTAGTGACAGCTTGTTGGCAATGAGCCAATGATCAATATTACATAATTGCTTGTTTGCACAATCATATATTGTTTCATAGTTTCTTCCAGTGAAAAATATATTCGTAGGCAGAGATGGGCATTTATCGCGATAATTTATCGGCGATAGTTATCGGCGATAACTTTTTATCGATTATCGTTATCGCTCAAAATAGTTTGGATTTATCGATTACCGTTATCGCTTTTGTTGAATATTTCGTTATCGCCGATAAATTATCGCGATAAACGATTTTTTATGCACGCAGAGTTTAAACTTCAAAGTTAGTGAGTTGGCGCTATGGAAAAAACACGGTGTCCATTAAGACTTGTTGTAATTTTTAAAAATTATTTCTTCGTTTGGCGTAATTTCACGGCAGGGTCCGTGAACTGCTCTCTTTTCTTGAAAAATTTAGAAAAAACATTTTTGCAATTCGACTTACAAAAAAAAACTTCGTCAAACACATCGAAAATTTACCGCAACATTTATCGGAAAAATTTATCGGCGATAATTTATCGATTATCGATATCGCTTTAAAAAATTGAAATTTATTGATTATCGGTATCGCCCTGGGCTTTTTTGAAGTTATCGATTATCGTTATCGCTTTAGTACAGAATGGTTTATCGTGCCCATCACTGTTCGTAGGCCTATCGTCTGCAAACATTATCATATCACCAGCGGCTATGCAATTGTGAAAGTCATTGACGTAAATTAGAAATAAAAGGGGACCTAATATTGAACCTTGTGGAACTCCAAATTAAATTGATTTAACTTGGGAGCAAGCGTTTTGTTGCTCAACCATTTGAGTTCTACCACTTAAATAACTTTGAAACCAATCATTGGCTAATCCTCTAATGCCACAATGTTTTAACTTATGTAAAAGTATGTTATGATCTATTGTATCAAAAGCCTTGGAAAGATCTAAAAATACACCCAAAACTTTCTTGCGATTTTCAAACGCTTCAACTATGTACTCAGTAAGCAAGGTATTAGCAAGACTAGTGGAATGATTCTTTCGAAAACCAAATTGCAATTTAAAAAAGAAATTTTGTTCGGTCAAAAACGAAGTTACACGACGGTGCATTATTTTTTCCAATACTTTTGACATTACTGGAAGCAAACTAACTGGCCTATAATTATTCACCTCAGTTGGGTTACCTTTTTTAAACACTGGAACGACTTTTGCAATTTTAAAAGCTGAAATATATTCTCCACAACTTAAAGAAAGATTGAAGACATGAGCTAGAGCTTGTAGTATGTTATCAGGGGTACTTTTCAGAACTGATGATGGGATTTCATCAATTCCACTGCTGGATTTTGATTTTAATTCAAGTAATATATTTTTTATTTCCAACAGAGATGTAAGGTTTAAGTACATGGAATCAGCAGAGGATGTTCCGAGATATTCCCTAAAATTATGCGATGAAGGGGGAAGATTGTCAACCAACTTGCTGGCTACTTTTCCTTTTCCAAGCAATTTGTTTATAGTTTTCCAAGTTGCTTTCATATTAGGCTAAATTTGTTTTTTTCAAATAGCAAGGCATAATAATTACTCTTCTTTGCTTGTAAGGTGTGGAAATATACATTTCGAGCCATATTGTATTTAGCTTTAAGAGTTGGTGACTTTTTGCGAATAAATTTTTTGAACAATTTGTCTTTGTTCAACATAAGCAACAAACTTGCCGTAACAACTTGCCGTAACAACATGCTTAGCACAACAAGTTCTTCTGATGTTAGCAGCATAATGCAATCACTTGGCAAATAAACTGATAATTAAACTGAATTAAAAATTTAGATGCGGATAGTACCAGACGATAGACCACACGCGGCAGGCCTAATCTAACCGACTAATTATGACTGTGTATGGTTTGGGTAAGGGGTGCTAGTGCGAGGGTAGTCAGCTAAGCGATGTGGAATTATTTTTGTACCGCAGTTTAGTGTTTTAATGCAGACTACAACCAAACAAAGCAGTCTTGCGGTAAGCCTTTGTGGATTGCAGATAGGCTGATTCAGTCCAGCAGCTACTGAGCCAGCATTTCTTCACTGTACATAGGCCAAAACTGAAAAGTTCTAAATTCAAGTTTTGCACAACCGATAAGTTTGCCAGAACTTTTGAAAGTTACTGGGCAATTGTATAAAATTTTTCAAAGTCTACCAAGTCTTGCTCGTTTGTTGCTGCTAGAGTTACAGTAAATTGCTTTGTTTGCAGTTTGTATAGCCAATAGTTTTTGAAATGACCATGTTTTGCTAATGATTGGAAAAGTAATTGTCAGTGTTTTGTCAGTTTGATTTTGTTAGTTTGATTTTTATGTTTTTTTTTCTTTTTTTTTTTATTTGTTATGTTGCTGCTGTTGTGTTTTTTTTTTTTCAGATGTCTTCAGTATGACGATAAAAGAATGAAAAGGAAAAGAATCTAAAAAGAACGACTAAAAAGTCCACTCTTCCCCACACTGTCAAGAAAAAAATACCAAAGAATTACCAGCGCTAATCCAGTTAAAAATAATACGGACTTTATAAAGAGACGAACATTCAACGACAAGACTTGCTGAAATACCAGTATTATTAATAAAAGCCCCGCAAAAATGTTTGCATCCGTATAGTTGTGCACTGCCTTCTACTATCGTTTAAGTACCGCTACTAATTTCAAAAATAAGCCCTCCGTGGTGAGTTGGTCAGTTGGGTCACAAGCTGCTATTTTGAGTTGGAAATTAATGCATCTGCTTTTTTGTTTCAGCATGCTTTTGCTACTGAAATATGTTAGGCCTGCGATGTTCGTTCGTTTTTCTTGATGTTTTTTAATTTGTGTATGTTATTGTGATGCTACCGGTCATGCAGCCATGTCCAGTCAGTTTCGACTGGCATGCTTCAACGCAAATTCGTTTAGCTGCATGTTCCGTTTTCCGTGCCAGTATTCGTTCGTTTTACAGTTCCAGTGTATTTTAATGCTTTTGGCGTGCGGGAATAAAAGTTGAATTGATTGATTGATTGATGTACTGAACCATCACCAAGTGACATGGTTGAGCGGAATTGGCGCTGGGCGTTGGGCTTTGAAACCACATCACGGGTTCAAATCACGACTTGGCCGACCACATTTCACACATGATTGTGTGGCTGTTCACTTGAAGAGCGCAAGCTCATATAATACCAAGTCTTGCTCGTTGATCTGTTTTTTCAAGTTCAGTTTTTTATTATAACTGGTTAGTTATTATTTTTTTATTATATACCTCACTATTTTGAAGTAATTGGGTTAGTGCAGAACTTTGACCCTTCCTAAACAGCACTTTTGCGTAAAAACAGGAGCAGGAGTACAAAAAGTAGTCACTGACCAGGAGCAGGATCAGGAGTCTGGTTGGTCAAAACAGGAGCAGGAGTCCAAACAAGGCGACTCCGTACACCTCTGACATCAGGTGCGTCGAGGTCGGGGGGTTGGGGTCGGGGGAGTTAGGGTGGGGGGGTTGGGGTCGGGGGTTTGTTGGAGTCGGGGGGTTGGGATCAGTTCGATTGTTCAACCCCAATCCCCGACGCCCCCCTCCGGTTTTGCCATCGAGTTCTGGGATAGCTTCTAGGCCAGGCATGGACAAACTACGGCCCGCGGGCCAAATCCGGCCCGCTGATTCTTTTATTCTGGCCCGCAGGCACTTACACAAACTTAAAATCCTACCGTGAATTGAGCGGAAGACCTTTTTTTTCCTTTAGAAATCATGGATGGCAGTGATTTTCAAAATAAGCCTCAATGGTGTAAAATTGGAATAACGAGGTGAAAACTTTATATTTTGGACATCACGTTCGTACGTGGACCGTGATCTCCAAAAAAAGGTCTTCACCTTGTTTTTCAATCAGCGTGCGGCCCGCGGCTTTAACAGTTTTTCCAAATCTGGCCCTTCGTGTAAAAAGCTTGCCCACCCCTGTTCTAGGCCTTCGACTAATCGATGTTGAATAGAAGAGTTTTTTGGCAGCTCTATCCTGTACCGGTGCTCTAGAGATTTTCTGTATTATAGTAATTGAAATATGCAAAATCTTGTGGCGAATACGGGAGGGTTCTGACCCTTTCACTCGCTCCCTTCTCCCTGTTAACACTTTTTATCATGAAAAGTTGAATTAGCACTTTGATGGCAAACGAACACGAGGCCAGGGCATGCTATGGAATGGAAGACAATTTTTCCATATTCCATACTGCAAATCTTCTTCCATTCCATACTAAAAATTTTCCATTCCATAAAAAAAATTTTCCCATATTCCATTCTATTCTTCCACGCTAATGTAATTTAACGTAATGGTAAAAATACACTATTACTAAATTATGCGACATGCGCGTTATCTGCAGAATAAGCTTTTCCAATCTAAAACTAGTCATGCTCATTTGTTGAACAATGCTACACAGTTAGCCTACATTGCAAAAAAACACAATAAACAAACACATGCATCAGTGGCGGCTCGTGCATAAGAGCTGCAGCACCCTCTAACTTTGTTTTATGCACTTAATTTTTTTTCATAACCTTTTGAAGTTCTATCGCCAAATTTTTTGAATTTCTAATTTCTTTCCATGTTTTGATCATATGAATATGAATTTTTAAATGGAATTCCTGTTTTGTCTGCAGCTCAAGTTTTTTCAAACGCAAATGAGACATACGGTGACGCGACAAAGGTTATTGATGACGTTTTTGGACTCGCCGTTCAATTTTTGTATTAGCTGCTCTGTTGGTACGGTAGATCAGAGGGAATTCCGACTAGCTCTGGCTCATGACATAACGGGACTGGTTTTTAGCCCTGCTAGGCTGCTACATCTGATCGAATTAGTTTGTGTAAGAGCTCTATGATAATTGGTACTTCATGCAGATTTAGACTGGGTAGGCTTTCTATTTTAGACTAGGCAGACAGATATCTGTAGCCTAACTGCAAGGTTGGGAATTGATACTCGAAAAAGTAAAGAAATAATCGATATTCGATAGTTCCACCAAAAAGTAAAGAAATAATCGATTTCGATGGTAGTTTAAAAAAGTAAAGAATAAAGAATATTGTAATCGATATTCGATATTATACTGAGTGATTTTAGCTTTTTCGAAATACTGCAAACCTAGTGTTGATACCAAATGCACTTTAGCAAGCCAAGTTACTGGTACTAGCCAGAATCACAAATTTTGTCAGATGCTATAGTTTCTCAACCTGTTAACTCTCTGGCAACTCTTCCATTTTGGCTTTGCAATTTGCTTTTGTCCATAGTTAAGATTAAAAGAGATGTACGAAAGTTTTGCTGGTACAGGTTTACGGAATGAATATATCATTGCGAACATTAGCGCCAAATAATTGAAATGACCAAAGCAATGATGCTGATAAAACATTTTAAGCAAACGGATGGTTAAACATTTAAACCACATCAGTGACATTTTGGCCTTTGATCAGAATCGAACATGATGGACCCGGATAGTGTTTTCTTTTAATTTAAACGCAATTTGGTACGCTAAGTGATAAAATTTTTCGGGTCTTCGCCCCACGCCCTATGAGTGCACTGCTCTTCTGGGCCATGTTCTTTTTAATCATTGCTTATGGTACAAGTAGTTTGCCGGGCTTGCAAGCCTTGTGTGCTGTGTAAAACAGATTTCTACTATTCGAGTTACTTGGTCTACTTACAATTTGTCAATTTCGCATTAAATGTTGCACTAGTTTGGAACTGGGTTAGCGCTTTGGGCACAGTCTTGATTGTCTTCAACATTTATCAATATCAGCAACTATACGTTTGGATATCTATCTGCTGATTGATGTGCTTATAAAAATTGACTTTGAAGTTCTAAGGCTATGTGGAGATCGTTAAAATCTTTAGAAGGGTAAATAAGCTTGTGTTTATACAAATAGAAACCAGGCGAGAAAAAGCATTTATTCAAATGAGGAAGGTGTACAGAATATGATGTTATAGGCTAAGCTATTTTACACTTTCATGCTGCTTTATTATTTTTAACTTCAATTTCTGGACTTCGCTGCAAATAAAAAAGTCATGAGCCCTACAAGCTGGCTCAAAGCTCGTAGTGATACCATAACTCTTGCACACCGCACACCTGTCCCCAAGGGCAACAAGCCTCCAAACTTCGCTTTCCAAAACATTTAGACTAACTTGTTTCCATACATTGAGCACTTGACTGTAGGTGTCTATTATTAACAGTACACGCCGAGTGTGTGTGACTTTAATTTTAGATGATGTCTTTTAACAACGTTTTTGGAGAACTCCCCTTAACAACTTTTTTGTAGTCCCCCTCCCACACTCCGGACGTGCCTGCAAGACCTGCTTCGGCTATTACTTTTTGCTCAACTTGAAGAACTGAGTAGTTATAGAGCGCAGGCCTATCGGGACAATGACAGATCGAACAAAAACTGGAGTTTGTTAAGCAATTTTATTGATAAATTCAATAGTCAAGCGGTCTCACTGCTGAGCTTTATGCACTATTAGCAACTCATATCAACCTTGAGTTTCCGTCTACGTTACTTCTGGTACTGATACTGGGTAGGCCTATGATTGTTTTTCAGGAAACCAAAATACAGTAGGCTACCAGCTATCACTATTCAGTAGGCCACCAATAAAGCAGTAAAATTACCGGTGCCTATATACCTACCCTACCACTAAACTGGGGTTACCATACGTCCTCTTTTTAGAGGACAAGTCCTACTTTTAATGAAAAATAATTTGTCCTCCGAGGCCATCAAAAAATGCCCAAATGTCCTCCTTTTTGGAATTTTGAACAGTGAAAACATGTTGGATTTTATTTGTTGGAGAAACACAAAAATTTTGAAAAGTTTCAGCTTAGGACTGGGCAAACTACGGTCTGCGGACGTGAAGACCTTTTCTGTTTTTGCTTTTCACTTTTGGGTAAAAAATTGGAGATCTGCGGGCGTGATGACTTTTTTTTGCTTTTCTAATCCGTGCGGCCCTCGGCTTCAAAGAACCTGTCCTTCTTTAGCGCAGAAAAAATGTGGTAACGCTAACTAAACTGCTAACGTTGCTTCCATAGCGTAATACAAGGCCTAGCTACCTACAGCCTAATCAATTGAGCATTTAGCCGTATGCGCTAAGCCTTTTCTGGAATTTGCTCACAGTCACGGAGTAGCTAAAAGACAAGCACCGCACATTGCATGCGGGTGCGACCATAGATGCGAAAAGACTTTGTTCTAGCAACTCTGTTTTATTTTTAGTCGGGGTTTTGGCACAACAAAATTATATCAGCAAAAAAGGAATGACATACGGACAAGCATTTTAAATTTACCAAAGTAAGATAATCTCGACGAAAAGAATTGATTATCGAATATCGATTTAAGCCAAAAAAAGTAAAGACAAGGCCATATTCGATACTCATTCAAAAAAGCAAAGGCTCCAATGCATTCGATGAACAAAAAGTAAGGAATATCGATATCGATTATAATTGATTTTTCCCAACCCAGCGTAAAGCTACGTCACTTTGCGCGGCATTCTAGAATACAATCATTAGGTGCTTCGCAAAACAACCGGTAGGAAGCAAAACTGTTTGAGTTTGAATTGTGTGGAAGATATTTTCGTCAACTGCTCACGTCAAAAATCTTATGAAATTGCGTACGACAGCAAATCGGACTAAAATCGCATTTAGTGTTAACAGACCTTCAGACATTTTACCAGATTACCTCTGCAGGAAGCTAATTACCGGTAGTACCGGTAGGTACAAGTAGTACCGGTAGTAGACTAGTAGCAGACCTATCTGATTTGGCAAGCGGGTGACCTCACTGACCGGAGCTCATCTAACATTAGCTACTGTCCCATTTAAAATATAATCTTTTTATGACGTCACGCTATTGAGCATCCTAAAGAGTAACAACCATTAATAATTATGTGATCGGATTGTTAAGCAAAAGACTATCTTTTGTCTTGTTTTCGGAAAACCAAAGAAAAGAATCTACCGCATAAGAAGAAAATTTATGCGAAAAAAGCAATGAGCACTGGAATCAAAATTAGCCCAAACCAAAAAAAATAGCAAGCTGATTACAACAAGTCGCAAGTTTTAAAATTTAGGCGCAAGAACGCTTTAAAAGTAGCCCGATTTGCGACTTTCAGCCCAATCTGGCAACACTAGGCAGAATTTCGACAAAAGAGAAAAGCAAAGGTGTTGCTTTTTCAAAACTGAAAATACAAGGGTCGATTTGGCTGAACAGAGGTGGCCGGATCCACGATTCCCACATATTAAACAGTGGTGTAAAAAGTATTTTGAAACTGTACTTAAGTAAAAGTATTGTTACCGATGGCAAAACTACTCGAAGTAAAGTAGAAATATTGACTAAAAAAAGCACTTACGTAAATGTAAAAAGTAGTCATTTAAAAACTACTCAAGTAGAAGTATAGCGTTCTCATTCCCTAAAGTGTCAACTACATACTTGCCGATGATGACTTGTAGAGATGGCACGAGCTGACTTTTTTGCAACCCGGACCACCCATGTCCCGGAACCTGTTGCCTAGTAGCGGTAACCGACCAGAAAACTCATCATAAAAATAAAGCCCAGCCCACCCGAAGCCTTTTTTTATGAACGTTTAATCACAATTAACAGAAAAATGAAAGTTGAAAGGGATTTTAAAAATTGGTTGCGGCTCAATCAGAAACAAAAGATAGAACTGGGCCGTTAGCGGACCTCTAAAAAGACCGGTTAATGGCTCGTTAGCAAGTCTCTTAGCGGCCCATGCCATCTATAATGACTTGCTCTAAAAATGGCTGATCAAAAGAAATTGTTTCCGCTCAGATGGCCGAGTGGATAGAGCGTCTGCTTTTGGAAGGGTAGACTCGAGGTTCGATTTGGAGTAGAGTCAAACCAATGACTCAAAGGTTGCAATTTATTGCTTTCCTGCATGACGCTTAGCGTCAAAGGCAAGAGCGTGAAGAACAAGCCGGCAAGTTCATTTGTTGTGCCGTTCGGAACTACGCTTAGAGAAATTTCCCCATCTCGGAGTGGCAGACAGGTGGCTCCAAACTCCTAAGCGAGCTCGTAATAGCGCCTCTATCGCGAAGAAGGAAAAACATACAAATAAGCATTAACTCAGAAGAAACTCGTTTAATTCTATTAACACTTCAGTTTTAGCTTTGCAGCTTTTTTTTTTTCATAATTAAGGTGAAAAGAGAAATACGATAGTTTTACTGCTAGGCCTACAGGTTTATGGAATTGAAGTGGGTCGGCTTGTAGTTGTGACCTGCTTTAGGCAAAATCACAGTTAATCGCGTAAGAAGTCCGCCTAAGCTTCCTCCACTAAAATTCACGCCACTCGTCCTTGTAGCACCAATGTATATTCGGATTAAATTATAGATAAATGTAGCCGCGTGTCCACAATCACGATCTTCGAATTGAGCACGCTAACACAGCGAAATCCACATTGAAGAAAGGGCAGAAGCAATGACGCAAGTGGTTATATACTAGGGCTCGCACGTGCGAATACGTCATAGAGTCCGACACACACCCGGATGTAACCACGTGAAGACTAAAACAAGGTAATATCATTAAACTAGCTCCATGGGGTGAATAACAAATAAATGCGTAGATAAATATGC